>JAIVFH010000028.1:0-340046 GCA_025765595.1 Obelidium mucronatum
TCTTGAACGGTTCCACCAGATCCATCAATTTCTTGCATTTGAAGTCAATATACATGTTTTCATCTGCCTTCACGTGGATCGTGACTTGCTGTCCCAATTCACGCGTTTGGAACGGGAACAAGCCTCCAAGAAGATATTGCACCGACTCGATTGTGCGAATGTACCCCGTGGAGCGCACGTAGAGATTATGTGTAGTGAAGTGCGGGGTGAGAATGGAGGGAAGGAAGTGGAGAGAGTCAGTGTATTTTTCACGGATAGAGTTGCCGAGAGTGAGGAGGGTTTGTTTTCCCTTGTCCGTGAGTTGGCCAGGATGGCTAGTCAATGAAAAAAAGGAGGAGGAGGAGGGAGTTAGAAGCTCTTAAAGTTGCAGTTAATAATGATTATACACCATAAACTACAATCTTTGGTCTTTGTATCCAGTTGAAGTCTCGAAGATCTAGAAAACAGGTACGGTGGTAATTCATCCCGATCTCCTTGTAGGATCTTCAGTTCTCCAATGATGGGCGGGTAGTGTGGAGCATGGGCAAATCGAGACAGGAACCCAAACGCAGATTGAGGCAGAGCTGGTTCAAATGATTGGCGAAACTCATGAAGAGCGGTAATGAATGGAGGTACAGAGCATTGGTTCCAGAGAAGATTGAAGGCGTGAGATCCGGGTTGGTGAATTCTTTCGACGTGGCGAACTGGAGGTTGACTCAGTAAAACGGAAAAACGTTCAGTCATCTTTGCTTTTTTCAATGTACCAGGAACTCGCTCTCCGTGGCGATGGACAATGAGAAGTTGTTTTAGAGTCAGACTCGGTGGGGTTGGTGGTTCCGTCATTGCAAAAATTGCAGGAAAGAAATAATAGGGGATTTCAAAGTTCTTTTAGGCCCCGTTTGGCCACGAAAAATTTCCTTCTTTTTCCACCAAAAAGAACCTATTTTTTCAAAAAGTGCATTCTGCAAAATGCAAAAAGCTCTTTTTGGCTTCGTAAATGCATTTTGATCCAGAAACGCATTACGCAAAATGCGTTTTTTCCAAAAAAACTTCCGGAATGCATTTTAGGGCCAAAAAGAGGCCAAAAAGAGGTCAAAAACCAAAAATAGAAAATACCTGTTTTTCCTTTCCCACAAAAGGGGGTTTCAAAGTTGCGATTTTTCAACAAAAAAAATCGAAGTTTTGTTGGTAAGAAAACTCCGTTTTTTTGGAGAAATCGGTCAAAAAAAAACCGATTTCTCCACCGAGTTTTTTTTACCCAAACTACAAAATAGGAAGAGCTCCGCCTAATTCAGACGACACAGCCCTTTTCTTTATTTTCTTTGATATATACAGATCTACGACAACAATCCTGATGGTGTCGACTGTCTTTTAGGATACTAACCTTGATGTAGTTGAAGCTCTCTGAGCGGTACAGTATTCCGAAACAGCCAGGATATTGCAATCAGCTGCAATCAGTAGTGGCTACTGCCAAATTGTTGAGCTTGTCAGCAAAAAGTCCTCCTGTGGCCTGCCATTCATTGCAATCTTGCCGACCAACACAAAGCCTTACTCTTCTGTAACTTTCTAATTTCAAAGTAGATGTGCACTAAATCGCTCTCGCAGGTGGCATGTGCTTGAGGGAAGGATATAGGGTCTTTAACTTTGAAACCCCTCCCTGAAAAACATAAAAAAACTCAGTTTTTATTTTCGTTTTTTGAAGTTTTGTTGGCAAGATTTCGAACGAGAAATCGGAAAAAATCGGTCAACTTTGAAACCCCCTAATGCATTCGAAAACTGAAAAAAAAACGGAAAATCAAGAATTATTGATTAGGGGGTTTCAAAGTTGACCGATTTTTTCCGATTTCTCGTTCGAAATCTTGCCAACAAAACTTATAAAAACGAAAATAAAAACTGAGTTTTTTCATGTTTTTCAGGAGAGGTCAAAATAAACCGATTTCTTCTTTCTTACCCAAACTTCAAAATAGGAAGAGCTCAACCTAATTCAGATGACACAGCCCTTTTCTTTATTTTGTTTGATATATACAGATCTACGACAACAATCCTGATGGTGTCGACTGTCTTTTGGGATACTAACCTTGATGCAGTTGAAGCAGCAAATCCCGTATGTTCTTTCTGAGTGGCACAGTATTCCAAAACAGCCAGGATATTGCAATCAGCTGCAATCAGTAGTGGCTACTGCCAAATTGTTAGAGCTTGTCAGCAAAAAGTCCTCCTGTTGCCTGCCATTCAATGCAATCTTGCCGACCAACACAAAGCCTTACTCTTCTGTAACTTTCTAATTTCGAAGTAGATGTGCACTAAATCGCTCTCGCAGGTGGCATGTGCTTGAGGGAAGGATATAGGGTCTTTAACTTTGAAACCCCTCTCCTGAAAAACATAAAATAACTCAGTTTTTATTTTTTGAAGCTCCAATTTAAAAGAGCCTGTTGGTCCTTTCTTTCAACTTCACGGCACACTTCATCTTTCATTCTTTCATATGAAAGCACAATTGTCTCAACATGATTGAGTTTTTCCTTTAGATTGAACAATGAAAGGGAATGTCCTTTGGACAACATATGTGTGGGTTTTTAATTGGATAGAAATGGGAGGAACGAGAAAAAGAATCCATGTTGTGTTAAGGAATATGCCTCAATAAACTCACCCATGCCTTCAGCGTGTCCAAAGACCCAAACTCCATCGCAAAACTCTTTGGTGCTAAAGGAAGTCAAGTCAAGTTCTTCTTCAAGCAATTGACAAGACTCCAACTGCACCTAAACAGTTTTATGACTGTTGGGTCAAGCTCGTTGACGATTGGGTATTTGACAATCTCTCGTCAGCACATGGCGACTTTTTGATTGTGGGTGGAAAAGAGGCGTTGGTCAATTGTTTAGCAAGAGAAAAGATTGGATTGAGTAAGTTGGCTGTCACGAATGGCGGTGTGGCTATTTAAAAACAGATGCTTTTGATTGGGACATTTGCTTTTTACTTAATAATATTAGGAAAAATCTATTTGACCCCCATCCCGGTCAGTCTTATTCGACCCCCATCCCGGTCAAATAAGACCGACCCCCATCCTGGTCATTTAGCCCCAGTGCCTAATTGACCCCAAAATGAAACTGTCGACAACCACTCCCTTTGACCTCTATTTCGTGTTGTGTAGCTGTCAAACAATGCAAAGGGGGCATTCGGAGTTTGAAATAAAATCCCATCTGGCCTCTCCTGTCATTTTGCTGCAGGAAACAAACACTCAATGAATACTCGCCCTGTCACTTTAGCACGCAATCGCCAGCCGCTGTTAGTAAGACATCTACAGACCAATGATGACACCAGTAACAAGGAAGTTACGAATGAGGTGTACTCTGAATTGAGGAAATTGGCAGCTTCGAAAACCAAACTGTCAAACGCTAAAGTCAGGAACAAGAAGGAAAGGATGGACTACTCACCTGCTGAAATGGCAATGAGAAAATGGACAGTAAATGATTTGTTGGAAGCAGCCGGAGACTTCATACCATCAACGGTTACTTTGCCAATATACCGACCACAATATTATGGTTCTCTGGATGATGTACCAAACAAGGATGAAGTCCTTGTTAGTAAGAACTGCAGCTACAATGTCACATTTGACCTGGACGGAAGTCGCAACAATTTGCGGCGACTGTTACCTGAATCAATAATACAAGCTGAAAATCTTGACTCCCAAACAAAGAATCGCAAGTCATGTTGCGTACATTCAAGCCTGTGTTGGCACTTGTTGAAAAGTATTGCAGTGTTTGGTACAAGTCTGTGATGCAAGAGAAAATTGTTCTCTCGTTCACCTTGGAAGCCACCCCAATCTCCGAAGATGAAATTAATCAACAAATGGAAGAGTTCGAAGAAGACAACGACCACGAAGTTTTGATTCCTGGTGACAAACCTCCTTCAGACATTCAAAGTACTCACTTGAAGCTTATATCGCTGAAGGATCTGCTTGCAAACCTTCCCATTGGTGTTCAGAGTGTTTTCGAAGTCACCTCCCGCATTGGTTTCTCAAGTCACAAGCAATATGTTGCTTTGCTTGTCGATGGATCTCATTTATGTACTGACTTGCTCCACTGCCGTTCCGGTGTCATCTGTGAGCATTTTTGGGCAGTGCAGCTCAAGGTACAGGAAAGCAGTCCCTTGTTTCATCTTGATTTGATTCCTAGACGGTTTTGGAAAGAGCAGCATTAATCTGCAACACTGGATTCAGTGTGGGTTGGGGTTGCTCGTCAGACCTCTTTTGCTTGGATTCCGCCATCTCCTGGTTTTCAAGGCCTTTTCACTGCTGTGCAAGCCAGCCTAGCTGCAAGTACGTTGGCTCCCCCTCCTGCTACAACCAAGGAAAGAGATTTGAAGAGGCATCATGCAAACTGGATGGCAGATTCTCAAAAGGGATTTGATATGATGTATCGAAACAATCCAGATCCTCAAGCCATTGGTGATAAGAGAGTTAAGCTGTGGAACTCATTTTTTGAAAATGAGATGCGATCCGAAGATATCAGAGAGCCGCCAGCAGTTCGAGGGAAGGGACGCCCACGAAAGAGGCGTATTCTGAATGCCTGTGAGTCAAAAAAGGGAAAGAAGCCGCGTTCTGAAAATTCTTTACTCTCTTCCCCGGTTCCTCCAAAACGTGATAGAAAGGGTGACGATTGAGTTAAGTGCAGTCAAGTTGAATAAATTACCATAAACAAGTGCAAACGATTTTTCTCAGTGTTTTCCATAAGCAGACAGGTTTTCTATTGTTATAACAAGTACAGAAATGTCACTAAAAGTGCAGTTGTCCACAGTTTTTATTTTGGGGTCAATTAGGCACTGGGGCTAAATGACCAGGATGGGGGTCGGTCTTATTTGACCGGGATGGGGGTCGAATAAGACTGACCGGGATGGGGGTCAAATAGATTTTTCCATAATATTATAATGACATTACTGAATTAAGCACTGGTAGCTCAGTGGTAGAGCGTAGGACTGCAAATCCCGAGGTCATGGGATCAACCCCCATCTGGTGCTCATTTGCATTTTCTTGTGGCAATGATGTAGTCGTGGATGTACCGTTTTTCCTTGGGACTTGATTGATTTGATTGACTGAACATCTTAATCAACAACATATGGCTTTACATTCGGAACTAAACGGCTGGACACAGGTTGTGGAGGATTTCCGAGTCGAGACAATAACTTGACATCTTTGCCTGGTCATTTAAACGGTATCATTGGTTTGAAATTACATTCTGCATAAGATTAAGTAAAAACCAAGTGCAAATTGGTTCAAAGAACGACAAAATGCTCCATACAGGGATCGAACCTGTGACCTTGGCGTTATTAGCACCACGCTCTAACCAACTGAGCTAATGGAGGCTGTGGCTAGCCTCTAGAGTTGTGTTATCTTAACTAATAACAGAAAAAAAATTTTTTTTTCCGGACGACGAAAAAATAGTGAAAAATAAATGAAAAAACCACCAAACTGAGCCAAACTGCTGTCTGAAACCATGTAAGTGGCGAAAGTTCCACTAAATTGCCAGCTAAATTGGCTTTTAATAGATGTTTTCTCTTCCCGTGGGGGTGTGCGGGGTTTGCGGGGTGGGGTTTGAGCTGACCCCTGCCTCAAACCCCGGCACATCGGGGCAGGGGTGCCCCGCGGGGGATGACCCCCGCCCCGTTCTCACCTTAAACTTAGATGATTAGTTGCAGCAATGGTGGCTCTGTTTGTCTGCAAACTCTGGATTCCCCGTCCAAACAAGATCTTGCATTTGCCACTAAGCTTGGGACTGAAACAAACTTCTGACTCTTTGCTTGTCATCACTTATCAGTATTTGAGTTAACACACGTACTGGCTGCCTGCTCTTGCCACCAGTTTTGCGTTTGCATTCCCCCTCACTGTTCAGTCAGATTTTCTTTGTGACACTTTCATCTATGTAGGTAAGAATTAGTTTTGATTTTAGAAAAGGTGTGAGTGCCCCTACCAGCTGTGCTGGTCTTTATTCTTAAAGCGTTATCAGCACCAACAAACAACACAATGCTTGCCAAGTACAGCCAACCAAAGGAGTCTAACAAACTCAACAAGTCAAACTACATCACGTATTTCCTTAAGTAGTACCAAGAAATTTAAAAGGTCTTAGGCAATATTGGCCTTCCTCCTGGCTCTGCGCTCTCCCAACTCACTCCAAACAACGCTGACTCCTTAACTGTCAACAAATTCATGAGCGTGCATGTCACTCATGTTTCTCAGGCAAAAATTTACGGTCTCAATGATTTATTTGAAGGCTCTATTGCTCAAAGATTCAACGGTAACCCTAAACTGCTAAAAGTGGCGTAATCCAGGACTACACAGACAAACCTTCATGTACGGTCTTTAAGTCATCGGCGGGAATTGAAGCAGACATTGTTTCTGGTTACAACGCCACTGCCAAGTCTCCCATCAATCAAATATTGCCAAGAATATTCTTCAGTCATTATGTCTTGCTCCAAACAAAAACCCCCTTTCCTCCAAGATATCTCTCATTCTCCCGGACCTCAACTATTCCGCACTGAATTTCATGCCAATAACATTGAAACCTTCTTCACTGGACTCACTTGCCAGATCCATGAAAGCTTTGATTTTCTCAAAAGTAAAAGACCCTCTGGACTTTATGGAAGTCTTGGCAATTGTCTCGGAAGATGAAATTGGTTTGCGTGGCCGCACTGCACACAACAAATTATTTGAAAGTGGTGTAAGTAAATCATTGTCACCAGTATACATTGGAAGGCCAAGCAACCAAAATTATACTAGAGACATACGCTCAGTCACTTTGCTTCTTCGCAGTGCAGGTTGCAGCCCAATAGAACCTTGTTTAGGCCAAACAAAGTGAAACCAACTTACTGCCCAGCCTCAACTATTAAAACTAAAGTTATCATCAAAAAGCAAAGAAATAAAATACAAGTTACTAAATAAAACAAATTAAACAGTTAATAAATAAATAAATAAATAATAAACATTTCAAAAAATTTAAAAAAAATAAAAATAAAAATAAAATAAAAATAAAATAAAATAAAAATAAAAATAAGATAAAATAAAATAAAAAAATAAAAATAAAATAAATATAAAAATAAAATAAATATAAAAATAAAATAAATATAAAATAAAAAAAAAATAAAAAAAAATAACAATAAAAATAAAAATAAAATAAAAATAAAATAAAAATAAAATAAAAATAAATTAAAAATAAATTAAAATATATTATTAAAACTAAAAATAAAAATAAATTAAAAATTTAAAAAAAATAACAAAATAGTAAGAAAAAAAGTAGTAGTGAATTCCATTTGATTTGTATTGCAATAACTTTTTGTCAGTTTGTTTTATATTTTTTTTCTTGTTATTAACTTGTAATGACTTTTTTCTTGTAATGAGCTTGTAATGACTATTTGTTTTAGTAAGGCACTTGTAATGAATATTTTGTCTTGTAATGACCTTGTAATGAAAGTTGTTTGAAAATGAAAAAGGCATGCACCCTTCCAAAAAAAAGTATAAAAGAAGGAACTTTGCACTTCAAAAAAAAGCATTCTACTGGTTGATGTCTTCTTTGGCTCAGATGCCAAACCCAGGTTTTACTTTAATTAAATTAAATCTATTACTAAACCAAAATACTTCCAGTTGAATCCACTTGAATACTAGCTGGCAAAAAGGGTGCACACTTTTTGCTTGCATTATCACTATACATTATCACTATGCATTATACACTATATATTATACTCTATTTCCTATACACTACACACTTCACATTATACACAATACAACATACTTACTATTTTTTATACAATACAATGCAGTGCACTGGCTGGTGGAAAGGGTGCACACTTTCTACATGCCATGCATCACTTCATACAATACCCACAATACCATGCAATAACAACTCATCTCATACATTCTTGTAGAAAGGGTGCAGAAAGGGTGCACACTTTCTACCTGCTATGTACTAATAAATACAATACAATATAATACTTTTTTTTTTTTTTTTTTTTTTTTTAACAATACAAAACAATACAATACAATACAATACAATACAATACAATACAATACAATACGATACGATACTATACTATACCATAGCTGGTTGGGAGACTGTAGCTGATATACGAATACCATACATACAATACAATACAATACAATAGAATACAATACAAATACAATACAATACAATACAATACAAATACAATACAATAGAATACAATACAAATTAATAAAGCTACAGTCTCCCACTGGCCCCCCCCCCCCCCCTCCCTGCCTAAAAATTCTCTCTTGATTGCTTATGTTATCAACAGAAAGTTTTTAGATTTCCCCTTCCTTTCTTCTTCTTTGCTCTCTAAAGCTTCATTGCCATTCTTATATTTTTCCATATTTATTTTTATAATAAAAGTATGTACTACTAATTCCTCTTGGTTTTTAATTTGTTGTGGCCCCTGAATTGCATCCAACTTATTTTCTAACACACCCCCCAGCTTAAGTTCCTTTTATTATTCCTCTTAATATGTAAGTGGGTTCAGTTTGACCTGTCATGTTACCAGATGGTCATGGGGCTGGGTTAGAGGTGAAGCAAACTTAACCTAGCCATTATTAACATGTATTACCTAAGTCAATATCCTCTCAAGTCTAGGGCTGTTAGCAAGAAAAATAGAACACATACAGAAAAATTTCTGCAAAGTGTTTTTTTGGCATGTTTGTATGGGTAACCCTGGCATGTTAGTATGCCAAATCTGATCAGGTTTTGGGTGGCCAGCATCAGGATTAGGCCATTTTTTTCTTCCTTGACTTGTGTTTTGTTTGTTGCAGTAGCCAGGCACCCTAGTTTGAAAAAGTACCCAAAGAACACCCCCCTTTCAATCCTTTCAGCTTTGATCATTCTCCAGACTTTGTTTGTTTTCATGTTTGTTTTCATAAAGTTGGGAATCCCCATTGGTTGTAACTTCAAATTTTCCATTTTCTAAAAATAGAACTACAAGGAATTGCCTTCCAACCCCCTCAAACTCCCCCTTAACATGACAGGTTGACAAGCAACCTGCAATCAAAAGCTCTTGCTGCCTTGAGTACTAGTGGAGTAACTGGAACCGCTATTGATCATAGACCAAATGACAAAGGATTCATTCAAGCTAAACCCATAAGGTACCACTCCAGAGACGCTTTAAAATCACTTCCATGGGTCCAAGCGGCAAAAAGCGCGCGTGGAAAGCCAATTGCTGATTTTGGACAAACAAAATTAATCACTCACGTTTCGAATCGTGAGTCTCTACAATGTTTATTCTGAGGAGGCCACATGTCCTCGAAATCTGATTGGCTCCCACCCTCAACGCAATTTGATTGGCTCCCAACATGATGTGTCATCTCCAACCCCAACTCCTCTTTGAAACTTCTTTACACATATTTACACTGAATCGCGCGTGCCGCTCGGACCCCGGGCTGGAAAATAGCTACCTTACCATTACCTGTCCCAATGCCAGGCTTGTCAAGTCATGCTCTTCTTCCCGTCGGCATACAACACTTAATCTAACTCCTGCCTCGTCAAGCTATATTAAAGCTCCTGTCACCGTCCGCCCGTTGCCCACTCAGTTTGATGAATTTCAGCGGCACAGCGGTGGGGATCTGTTGCGGCAGAGCAGGACTCTTTAAGTTGTTCTTGTGTGTATTCCTGTTCGACGTAGCGCTGCAGTCTGCGAAGGCCAAGAAGATTGCAGTCATGCAAAGCGTATCCGCCACTCATAGCATGGAATATAAACCAAATGTCTCGGTAAATCACTTGGCTTGAGACTCAAGGCCTTCACTGGAGAGCAGATGGCGGAACCTGGCCATTTCACCTCAATGGTCAACGACAGCAAAAACAACGACAAAAACACGCAATGTTCGCCAGGCTGCCGGTCCAGTCCTGTGCTAGATCCAGTCAGAAGCACTCTACAACGGTCTACAGCAGTGGAAGTTTACACCAGCAACCAACTCACGGCCTTGATAATCGCTCAGATTCCATTGATTCCGAAATCCTGAAGGCACAGGAAGCGCGTCGCCTTGCCTGGTAGGACAGACACAATCGCAATGCAATGTTGTAGCGGAAGTATATCGCAGGGGTGTCGACTGGCTTGGAACTGGAATCAGCTGTCTTGTCTGCTGTCTTGGGAGCTGGAGTTGCCTTGGGAGCTGGCATTGCCTTGGACACTTTGAAAGCTGAAGTAGCCATGGGAACAGTAGTGGCCTTGGAACCAGAAGTGGCACTCTTTGGGGAACCAGATGGAGAAGCTAGCGTAGTATTTGTAGCAGTGTTGGGAACTGTATTGGCCTTGGGATCTGTAGTAGCCTTGGAAGCAGAACTGGTCAGAGTCTTGGGGGAAACAGATGGGAGTCCAGAAGCAGTCATGCCAGCACCAGGAGTAGTCTTAGCAGAACCAGGAGAAGCAGGAGTAGGATTAGCCTTTGCAGAACTTGGAGAAGTATGAGCAGGAATTGTGGAATTGGAAGAAGAACCAGCTTGCTTGGATGGAGTTCCTATCACATAATTAAATAAAATATTTGTAATTCAATCAAAAGAATGAGACTATAAATACCCAAACCAATTGGATCATCAGATCCCAAGAGTGGAAATGAAATTTTAGACTTGATAGCTCTTCTAGGTTCGTTTTCTGCAGCAGAGCCTGGAAGCTGGCTGACAGGAGGAATATCAGGTTCACTATCAGACCTAACCTCATTAGCAGCCTGTTGTCTTGTGGCATAAGCAGTAGCCTTCTTGGCAATCTTGGTTGCATTGGTGTCTGCAGGAGTAGGAGCAAAAACAACATGGTTCTTGTTGTTTGAAACTTTTCTAGCTAATAGATAAAAAAATAATAATAAAGTGTTAGATTATTAGAACATTAAAGAGAGGGAGGATGGCTGTAATTGTGCTCCTAATAGCGCTCCGAATCGTCTCCTAATTGCGCTCCAAATTGTCTCCTAATCACGCTCCGAATCGGCTCCTAATAGCGCTCCTAATAGTGTTCCGAATCGGACACAAATAGCGCTTCACCGCAAAATGAATCAGACTCACCATATATGTATTTCGCCAGCGCCGTTATGCGTTCCTCATCATTTTCGGAACAATGTCCATCTATATCCACAATCCCGCTGAAGCAGAGGTCCTCCAGTGCTGTTAAATCCTGGTTTGTGTCTTTGATCCACTTGTACACACTTCTGGCAGGGATTTGTTCTTCAGCCCAGGGATGTGGACTGTACATTTGGTTTTATCCAAAAACACTAGCTTCAATGTGTTGTTGGAGTTGATGTATCTGTTGTGGTTGGGATGCCTCAGTGGCCTCCTCTACAAGCTCTTTAGGAGACCCTTTGGTTTCCATGACTCTTTGGTGCAGGTCAGGACAGAGTTCTTTGGTGACTTCTCGCAGATCACTCCACAAGATGAAGATGGTCTTCTTGTCATCCAAGGTCTTGTAAGGAGCCTGTTTCCACAAGCCATTCTTGATCTCATTGTAAGAGAACTGGATGGACAGTAGGGATGCGTACCTGGTCCAAACCCGAAACCTGCAGGTATGAGTCATCGGGTATATCTGGTCATCCAAGGGTCAGACCCGATCACCCAGGTGGGGACCAGGTTGGGGTGGGGGGGGGGGGGGGGGGGGGGGGGGGGGGGGGGGGGGGGGTTCCAAGTCGCATGCAACGGTAAATGATTCAAAGCCCAAACTAAATGAATAAAAGTGACTTATAGTAAATAAGTATATTTTATTTTTAATGGCAGATCTGTTTCAGATAGAATGAAACAATATTGTTCTAGAAAACTGACAATCTGACGAAAACACCTCTCTCAGAACGTAGTCCTCCAACCTCTTCCAACTTAATCCTCTCGGACCTCTCCGTAATACTCAATTCATACTCTCTAAGACAATCGATTAGTATTCCTGCTGGGCGTATGGGCAATGGCTTGGCAAAGAATCTGATGCGATCAGGAATAATCCCATCCACTTTGCAATAACTGCGCTGTGTGCTAGATAGTAAGTTAATAATAATAATATTGATTTGTTAGTTTTGCTTATTTTTATTCAGCGGTTTCCCTGTGTGAGTTTCAGCCTTTCAGGAGTCAACGATCTGCCTGCCAAATTGGCGAAACCACAACATGTATTTCCCCCAGTATTTTTCTGTTGTTTCTCTTAGCTATTTAATCATTTCGTTAAATCACAATATTGTTTTTCCTGTTTGCTATAGTTCGGAAAAGTCAGCTTTTATTTATTGGTAGTTTCAAGTGCAGGACAGAAGCACAACCCCCAGGCCTCCCAATCATGTAAAAAGTACATTTATATCATACTAAAATATTTAAGATTCACTCCAACTGGCAGATGGGTCTTCATTCCTGTCAAATATCAAAATACGAAACCAAGGACGTTAAAATTCGTCTAATTAAACGATGGAATCTTATAAGGATAAAGACCATATTGAATGAGGTTTGGGAATTTTGCTGTGTTTCCTCTTTGAGTAATCAATTTCTGTCATCTACGCCCCTCAGATTTTGAACTTAAGTCCTCACCTTCTCCCAATAATTTTTCGAAAGTATTCTTATGGTTTTCGAAAAGTTTGGTGGGACTGCCGCTTGTTTTGGTGAAGCTGTGGGGTTGTGGTGTACCACAACAATAGCAACACACAGCATAACATCAAGCTCATATCGTCTCTATGCCAGATGAGAAGATACATTGTCTAAATAAATCTGTAAAGTAGTTCTTTTTATTGATTGAAATAAAGAAGGTTTCCGTGCAAATAACCCCCTCTGCTGAAGAGCTAATTTAATTTCTAATAACTTTAATTGATTAATCCAGTGAGTTATCAAAAGGCTAATTCCCTGCTACTTAATACATAGGTATATCTTTAATTCATATATTATGATATTTTAATATAATGGTTGAAAAGCCGTCGACGTAGTCCATAAAATGCCGGTTCGAATCCCGGTGTTCCCTTTTATTGCTACCAACCTGCAGGTTTGAGGACATTCGAAACCTGGTCATGTCACGTGACCAGGTACACCTGGTCATAATACCTGATCAGGTGCACTTTCGGCATCCCTAATGGACAGTCTGTTTGGGTTGTTGCTGACTCTGAGGGATGGCAGTGTACCTGGCAGTGGCAGTTGCAGGTTGCTTGTCAACCTGTCATGTTAAGGGGGAGTTTGAGGGGGTTGAAGGCCAATTCCTTGTAGTTCTATTTATAGAAAAGATGATCCTACCTTGTTAAAATGGTTTGAGGGTTAAAAAGGGGGTTTTTAATAGTTCTATTTTTAGAAAATGGACACGTTCAAGCTGTTGCTTCCCTGGTAATTAAAGGAAAATTGACTTGGAAACTAAAGTAACTCCAGACAACACAACTGTCTCAAGAAGGGTTTTTTGACCTGAGTAATCATGTCATGCTTGTCCACCTGAAAACCAGAATGAGCGTTTGTCTAATTGATTTCATCAACTAACACAAATAATGGAAGCTCTAAAAGAAGGCAAAATAAGAATTGAGTCAAAGCCTGATTAATGCCTAGTAAGCAGTACAGATTGCAGGCAGACTCATGATGAGAATCAGTCTCCTTTTGACATCTTCTGGTTAAATTTGGAAACAAAGACGACAGTCTCTTTTAATTTTCTGGCAATCCAAATAGAAATTCTGACTTATCGCAAACACCCCTAGAAAGAAAATTTGTGCTTACAAGTTTTGTAATCCCATTAAGTCCTAATTTCTCTGGAGTTGCAACCTGCACTGCGAAGAAGCAAAGTGACTGAGCGTATGTCTCTAGTAGTGGTGATTGCATGTGGAAAAAACTTTGCGGAAAAAAATGAAAATCCCTGCCTCACATGTCAAGATGGGAGCTCAGCTGGCAGAACAGTTCCCAGCCTTCCAAGCTGAGTTTTCAATCTACGGCAGTTTTGAAAAGACTTACAACAAGACACTCTGTTTGTGGGATTTCATTCAGCTTATTGCTATTTCTTTTGGCGTTCCCATCCTGGCAGCCAAACAAACAGCAGAGGCTGTCTTTGATTCAAGAATTCACGAAACAATTACCCCAAATGTACCTATTATCCTGTCAGCTCCGTTTACATACTGCATCAAGTGTCAGAGCCATCTAAAGATTGGGAGATGGCAAGAAGTCACAATCTTGGATGCAGATTCAGCTAAATCCGGTCTTCTATACAAATCCAGCTGTGTGAATTTGAGCTGCAGTATTCAGTTGTATGATGTTGATTCAGTGTCAGAGATTACCAATGGAAACAGCACCATAGAACATTACCCAATGAATACAATCAGAAAGCAAAAAGTCATTGGAATCAATTCTAAATACTCCATGACTGTTGCGTTTGCAAATTCGTGGCTGAAGAATGTGCCGTCAGTAATGTAGGTGTTGTTCCTAATGGCGACCAATTTGGGGTGCTCTGAATCGCGGCCGATTCGGCTCCGAATAGCAGGCCGATTCGGAGCCAAATAGGGCTCTGATTCGTGCTCCTATTCGCGGACAATTTGGCTCCGAATCAGCCTGCTATTTGGAGCTGAATTGGCCGCGATTTGGAGCACCCCGAATTGGTCGCCATTAGGAACAACACCTACATTGGACGATCATCATTTGTAATTCAATACACAGCTGTCTTTGGACAGATTGACATCAGTTCTCACAGCGGCGACAGTACGTAGTCCTCTATGCCATGGCCTGTGATTATTTGGCTGTTCCACCTGCTTCCGTTGCATCTGAAAGGGCGAATTCTCTTGCAGAGAGAATGTTTGAGGGTCGTGAAACATTGAATTCTGATCTCTTCACAGCTGAGATTTCTTGCAGTTCTTGGATGAAGGTGATTGCTAAATACAATCTGTCATGTGATCCAAAAGATGTAGTATCATTGCCAACAGATTATCATAATGCAGTGATCACAATGACATCTGGTGTCTTTTGCTCAAGCCATGGCTTTGGAGGTGGGCCCTTCCTGCACATACACAGCATGCTTTGTAAAGAGGCCTGGCGATCTCTCTGTCATTCCTTCTGGATACCTGCACGCTGTGATCACAGTCTCAACAACCAAGGACGCGACATCCATCATGGGCGGCGCACACGTAATCTTTCCAAAAGACTACCTGTATGTGTACAAATACAATTGCGCCAGCAAGCACACGTTCCTTTGGGGGAACACAAATGTTAAGTACTACTATATAGTTTGGTTTTATTACCAGTCTACTATCTTTAAGGGCAACAATGGTGGTTGTCCAGAGTTGCAAGGGGACTTGCTAACTGTAGACACGTACTATAGCGAGCGGCACGCGCGATTCGGACCCCGATACGGACTCCAATTTGGGAAACAATTTGGAGTACGACTAGGGTCCCATTTGGGTCCAATTAGGAGCAACCCTGAATCAGGCTCCAGTCAGAATGGCCAATAGGGCTATTGGCGCTCCTAGCCACTTGTCATTAGGAGGAAACTACTTTTTCTTGGAATTTGAGCATTGTCCTATTAGGAGCTACTCAGTCCTATTAGGACTACCGACTAGGACTTAACATCATATGAATATAACTCTCAACTGCAAAACACTTAAAAAATATTCTAAAAATTATAAACCATCAGAAAAAATTCAAAAAAATTGCAAAAATACAAAATTGCAGGTTGCTTGTCAACCTGTCATGTTAAGGGGGAGTTTGAGGGGGTTGAAAGGCAATTCCTTGTAGTTCTATTTTTAGAAAATGTATTTATTTTTGTGCATTCTTGACATTTGGAAGTTACAACCAATTGGGATTCCCAACTTTATGAAAACAAAGATAATAACAAACAAAGTCTGGAGAATGATCAAAGCTGAAAAGATGGAAAGGGGGGTGTTCTTTGGGTACTATTTCAAACTAGGGAGCCTGGCTACTGCAACAAACAAAAAACACAAGTCAAGGAAGAAAAAAATGGCCTAATCCTGATGCTGGCCACCCAAAACCTGAACAGATTTGGCATATGCCAGGGTTACCCATACAAACATGGCAAAAAAACACTTTGCAGAAATTTTTCTGTATGTGTTCTATTTTTCTTGCTAACAGCCCTAGACTTGAGAGGATATTGACTTAGGTAATACATGTTAATACTGGCTAGGTTAAGTTTACTTCACCTCTAACCCAGCCCCATGACCATCTGGTAACATGACAGGTCAAACTGAACCCACTTACATATTAAGAGGAATAACAAAAAGAATTTAAGCTGGGGGGTGTGCCAGAAAATAAGTTGGATGCATTTCAGGGGGGCACAACAAATTAAATACTAAGAGGAATTAGTTGTACATACGTTTATTATAAAAATAAATATGGAAAAATATAAGAATGGCAATGAAGCTTTCAAAGAAGAAGAAAAAGGAAGGGGAAATCTAAAACCTTTCTGTTGATAACATAAGCAATCAAGAGAGAATTTTTAGGCAGGGAGGGGAGGGGGGGGGGGGGGGGGGGGGGGGGGGGGGCAGTGGGAGACTGTAGCTTTATTAATTTATTGTATTGTATTCTATTGTATTGTATTTGTATTGTATTCTATTGATTGTTTTCTATTGTATTGTATTGTATTGTATTGTATGTATGGTATTCGTATATCAGCTACAGTCTCCCAACCAGCTATGGTATAGTATAGTATAGTATTGTATTGTATTGTATTGTATTTGTAAAAAAAAAAAAAAAAAAAAAAAAAAAAAAAAAAAAAAAAGTATATTGTATTCTATTTATTAGTACATAGCAGGTAGAAAGTGTGCACCCTTTCTACAAGAATGTATGAGATGAGTTGTTATTGCATGGTATTGTGGGTATTGTATGAAGTGATGCATGGCATGTAGAAAGTGTGCACCCTTTCCACCAGCCAGTGCACTACATTGTATTGTATAAAGAATAGTAGGTGTGTTGTATTGTGTATAATGTGAAGTGTAGTGTATAGGGAATAGAGTATAATATATAGTGTATAATGTAAAGTGATAATGTATAGTGATAATGCAAGCAAAAAGTGTGCACCCTTTTTGCCAGCTTGTATTTAAGTGGATTCAACTGGAAGTATTTTGGTTTAGTAATAGATTTAATTTAATTAAAGTAAAACCTGGGTTAACTGAGCCAAAGAAGACATCAACCAGTAGCATGCTTTTTTTTGAAGGGCAAAGTTCCTTCTTTTATACTTTTTTTTGGAAGGGTGCATGCCTTTTTCATTTTCAAACAACTTTCATTACAAGGTCATTACAAGACAAAATATTCGTTACAAGTGCCTTACTAAAACAAAATAAAAAAAATCTTTAAAACTCCGACGCGTGCAACCAAAACAAACAAACCATACCACCGAATGCAGCAGACAAACGAAAAAAAAAGGAAACAGAACATAAACAGAAGCCGAACAAAGAAGGAAAGACAGGAAAAGCAGAAAATGCGGCGGGCAAATCCATCAAGACAACAGAAACAGACACAACGGGCGGGAAGATAACAAAGAAAAGACCTAGAAGAAAACCCCAAAGTAAACAAACCACAAAACACCAAGAGACCTACAGGATGAACACCGCCGAAGACCTCAACGAGACCATAAATGTGCATATCAAGAAATCGCACATTGAAGAACTTGCCGACGCAGGGGGGATTAAAGACCGATCCTCTAAGGCCAGACTTGGCCGAATTATCAACTCAGTCGGAGTCAAAGTTCCGCTAATTGCGGAGACAACACTTGGAAACAAACTCACCTTCAGCTGCACCCGCGGGACACTCCACTACCTCAACAACGAAATTGCCCTCCGAGGAGACTCAAGAGTGTTCTTCGAGATATGCCAAGAAGATGAAACAGCCAAACAGACCATAATGATTATGGATGTAACAAACCCGCTCAGGAAGGACCCACAAACAATTGCCAAAGAAGTTGCGGAGGCATTTGACAAGTTTGCCGGAGTCGCATCAAAAGACCAATACGGCAAGGAGGACCCAAACAGCCGTAGTGGCAAAGTGGTCGTCACGCTGAGCTACACAACGGAGGAAGAGAAGACCCAAGCATTGGAGGTACTGGCATTACCATTCAACGGCCACCACGTATACCCTGTTGACCCGAACGAACCAGTCCTGATGAGAATCGAAAGGGAAAAACCAAGATGGCTCATAGCGCCTGACCTGGAGGAAGGAACAGAGCTCAAAGACTGGTTTAAAGTCAAAGACATCAAATTCCAACGCATCAGAATCACCCGCGACGGCCTCGAAATCCTTGTTACAACAGCAGCCGAAGTCAACCGGTGGGATGGGAAAAAGGTGAGCGACACCTGTACTTCAGAGAAAAATCGAAAACAACTAAAAAAAAATGATACCCTATCAACAAACACCCAACAGCTCACCACACAAGCGAATGGATACGAAGCCCAAGTAACCGTCCACCGCAAGTATGTCATGGACCATGGGGCATACCGCCTCCGAGACCACTGCTGCCACTGTCAAGGAGACCACCCAAGCCACCTCTGCCAAACCCGAAGACAACAAGAAGAATCCGACTGGAAGAAGGTAGCGGATGAACAGATGGTCTACAAGTTCAGCAGCGCCGACATCAAAAGACTCGAAAAGTCAGTGAAAGGCTACGTCGAACGCAACGGAGGACTAACCCAAGCAGAAGCTCGTGGATGCCAGACCCTACGCATCAAGATTGACTCAGCGTGGGTTCAAAAGGAAGACGGACGACACCACCAACGTCCGAGACCACCGCCGACGCACACGCAAACAACCAAGCCAACACTGGGACGAAGAATGGACAACGCCTGGCCGATTGCTCAGCCCACCAACACCAACCAGCCACACGCAGCCTACAACACCACTGCTAACCACACCAACGCCGCCACCACCAGCACATGGGAGACCCAGATCCGCGAGCTAGTCAAGAAAGTGATCAGTGAAGAGATAACAAACACAATGGAAAACCTGGTGAACAGCAGAATCGCGGAGGAGCTGGAAGAATGGAAGAACGAGCTGCGACGGGAAAGGGATGAAAGACTGGCTGAAGAGGAGGCTGAACAGGAGACCCAATCGGACGAGATGAATGAAGACAAAACCAACCCAGGAAGTAGTCCATCGTCAACGTGGATGGAAGCTGTAGACAAGGCCATTAGCCGCATGGAGGAAAACCAGCTCAGAACCGACCGGAACATAGAAAGAATCGACCGAAACGTTGACAGACTCGAAGTGGAGACTGGGGTTGCACAGGGATTGGTCTTTGACAGCAACGACGAAGCGATGGACATTGAAGATGAGGACGCGGAAGCGACAACCCCAAACGCCCTGAAACTGGGCCGAACCAAAAATGAATAAACCGGAAAAGAAGCGGGGGAGGGAAGAAGCCGGTGGCGAGAACAAAGAGAACGAAAAGGAAAATAACACAAATAAAAGAAGAAATACTACTGGAACATATTACGCCAAAGTTGAACCAGAAAAAAGACATCACTGCAAGGAAAATAAGGGGATCTCCACAATAAAGAAAAAGAAGGGAACAAAAGACTCCGGAAAAAACAAAACACGCCCACAAATGGAAGGCTTTGAATCCCTATTCAACTTTCGAAAGAACACCGAAAACAGCCCAACAGTTCAAACAACAGCCGCTAACAACGATGCACTTGCAGAAACCATAACGCTGACAGAATTGCCACTAACGCCACCAACCCTAAAGAAAAGAAAAAATGATAACCACCAAAACCTCAGCCACACATCAAAAAAGAGGAAATTGAGAGAATATAAGCCAAAAGGGAAACATACACCATCCCAATTCATGAGACCAATCCCAAGCCCCGTAGAAATGGACTCGAGGGAAAAAAGGAACACAATGATCCAAAAAATTATCGTAGAGGTGATAACACACAACGGAGACCTATCAGAAAAATCTGCGGCGATAGTACAACAACTGGAAACTGCCAAAAACCAATACCCACAGGCGGGAGGCTCCAGCATAGAACAACAGAACCACCTAAACCTAAAAAGAACACAATGGCTAGAGCTTCAGAAATTCAACCATACAGACCTCGCGAATGGGGCGGAAAGAGCAGAAACACCTCAAAGAATTGCAACCACAATTAGTGAAGATGTCAGAAAGAAAATTGACGAAATTATGAAAACATTGCTCAGAACACAACCAGAGAAACTATTGACCCAAAACAAACCAGGCCGAGACACTAGTGAATCGGAGAGGCCAATAACACCTCTGGCGGACACAGCAAAACGCCAAGACAACCATAGAACCCACAAAACAGACCAGTATAGCAGTGAATTAATAGGCCACAAAACAGATCAACATAACAGTAAATTTATAGGAAAACTTAGCCAAATGAAAACAAAACCAGAAAAAACATTGAGAGTGGCAACATACAACTGTAGAGGACTTACTGACATCACAATGATCCAGATATCCCAGTTATTAAAAGAACAATGTGTTGACGTCCTACTACTACAAGAAACAAAGTGCACTGACAAGCAAGCCCAAAAACTGATGCGCGCCTATAACAGTGAATTTAAAGGGCTATCATACTGGACAAATGCGATAGGGACCACACAAAAAACAGCAGGAACTGGAATCATCATAACAGAAAAGTGGAGCAGGCACTACACCAAATGCGAAAAACCAAATGCAAGCCTCATATCACTGACACTCACATTCAAGGAAGGAACAATCAGAATAGTCAACACCTACTGGCCATCGAATGACACAGCGGATAACACAAGAAACATGTTATTAACACTTAATAAATGGCGGAAAGAAGATAGCGAAAAACGCGAACACATTGGAACAATCATCGCTGGAGACACAAATGAAGCAGAAACTACTAAGGACTGGAAATCAGAGAAGGTGATCACCAGACCGGCAAAACGAAATAGCCTTATCAAATGGCTAAGAGAAGCAAACTATGAAGACGTATACAGAAGTATCAACGAAGATGACGAGAAATACACTTACTTCAAAATGGAAGTAGGGAGAATAACACAAGCAAGTAGACTGGACAGTATATGGCTTGAACCTAACCTGGCCAAAATAACATCTCAATGTGAATGCTTATCAGAGATGTTGGACTACAAATACTCTGACCATGTTCCAGTAATTGCAGACATTGAAGTGAAACATGTACTCAGCCCCTCAATGAAAACAAAGAAAGAAACCAGAATAGTAATCGATATGGAAAAAACGAATGAAACACACAGAGTGAAATTCCAAGAATCACTCAACTTAGCCCTAAAGAAAGAAAACCTAATTGCAGAGCTAGCCGAAGTAACAAACAAATGGCAACTCAAGAAAGGAGACCCAGAAAGAATCCAAGAACACACTAAAATTGCACAGGACCAAATGAAATGCAAGGAACCATCCCAAACTGAAAATCTGTACGACCCGGCAGGGAAGCAAGAAGTTATGGAAATCCTTGACAGGATTGCGCAAAGACACATGGAACTAATGAACAAGATCGCGTTAGAAACCCTACCAACCAGAATACGCGGCAAGGAAACCAAGAGAGCACAGCTACACAACCCATGGATTGCCCTATACAATGAACTAGAGATGTGCATCAAAGAAATTAGGAGGTCAGAAGTGGACAAGACAAGAACAATAATGAGGCAACACAGGAGACGACTGCAAAAAACACTGAGAAAAACTGAACATGAATGGACCAGACCACAACCGAGCAAGGAAAACAGGGACCCTAAGGAACCAATTAAGACAGAAACAAAAAAATGGCTTATAGAACAACAAAATGAGGTCAGGAAAAAAATGGAACATACAACTGCACAAACCATCACCCAAATGATCGAAGAAAATGTGGCAGCAAGGAACAACAGGATGAACAAAAACACAAAGAAATTTCTTAACAGTGTCCTTGACAGATTCCACAAAATCGACCTGGATAGGATTAAAGTCACAGACAAGGACGGCAACAGCCACATAGAATTTGACAGTGAGAAAGTCAAAATAGAAGTTGCAAACCAAATGAAAGAGTGGTTCCACAGAAGACCAGACAAAGAATTCAAAGAAAAATCCATCTTCATTGACGCATACAAACCGTTGGACAACATAGATGAAAACATATATGAACCAATGAAAGCTGAGGTCACCGAAGATGAAATTTGCATAGCACTTGAACAACTTGGGACCAAAAAAGCCCCAGGAAACAGTGGAACAACCAAAGAACTCTTACTAATGGGAGGGCAAGAAAACTGGAAACTCATAGTGAAGATGATGCAAACATGCGAAGAGTATATGGACTCCCCCAACTGCTGGCTGCAAGGAATCATCAATCCAATCCCAAAAAACCAAGAATGGGGAGCAGACATCTACTCAACAAGACCCATCGCGTTACTTGAAACGCTGTACAAACTCCAAGAAATGATAAAAAAGAATAGACTAGTCCCTATCCTTGACAGAAACAATGTACTAAAAGGAAGAAACTGCTCTGTCCTCCCTGGCGAATCCACTGACCCAGTCATACATTGTGTTAAAGCAATCATCGACCACTGTATCGAAACCAAGAAAGAATGCTACATACTATTGAATGACATTAAGAAAGCCTTTGACTCAGTAAGCCCAAGGGCGGTTATGAGAAGCCACAGAAGAATCAAAATTCCATACTGCTACTCGGCATGGAAATATAATACACAACTGAAACTCACGGCAAAAATTAGAACAGCAATTGGCGAGACAGAAAACATACAAATAGGCACTATGATCCAACAAGGCTCTGTCCTGGCCCCTATCGAATGGAGAGTATTCTGGGACACAATCCTGTGTGTCATTGATCAAGAAACCAAAGGTATAAAACTCTCAGCAAATATCAAAACAAGATTCAACGGAAAAAACTGGGATACCGAGACTATATCGGAGGACATAGCAGCCCTCGCGTTTGTGGATGACACCAACACAGTGGCCGACAACTGGAAAGAACTGGAAAAACAGGCCAAACTGCTGTATGAATTCCAAGAGGGAAATACGATAGCGTCCAACACCAAAAAAGTCAAAGTAATTGCAATTAACCCCAAAACCCCCCAATCAGTCCTGAAGTGGGGTAACCAAAGTGAAGTGGAAGTGTTGCAAAAAGATCAAAGTGAAAGAATATTGGGAAACTACTTCTCAGCCGACAACTCAAACACAAGAGCAATTGAGGAAATACAGACCCAAATCCAAGCTATGGTAAACATGCTGAAAGACAAAAGAATCACAGACAAAAGCACAATAATGATCATAAACACGGTGCTCATGCAACAAATAAGATACAAATGGCAAACTGTACCGGTCAGCCCAACTGATGTGGAAAAGTGGTTTACACCAGTACTAGGACTAGTCAAACAGAAAGCGAAACAACCTAACAGCCTACCAACCTCCCAAATGAAACACTCACAGATATATAACCTCATCGACTGGAATGACCTATTTATGTACGACACAATCAGCAACTTAATGATTCGAGTAAACTCTGACGACTTGCTTGGAAAAGTTACAAGAATTCGCCTAGCAAACCTGCAAGAAGAACTGGCACTACCTCACTGCCCACTGGAGACACCGTTCCCGGCAAAAGTGCAAAAAGGCACCCACCACCTTGCGACCACACTTAACAGAATGTTCAGACACTGCATAAGTTGTGAAGCGATTAAACACCTTGACCATGAAGGAAAGGAAAAACCGGCCTTTGGGAAGGTAGAAGGAGGAGAAACATCTATGTTCCATGCAATAGACAACTGGGTAACATATAATGAAGTCAAGACCCACCTTAAGAAGTGGAACATCCTATTTGTGGAGCAGATCCTATGCAGGAACAGTGAAAGAATACTTAGCCAAAGAGAAATGGCCATCAGGTACCCAGGTTTTAATGCAGGCAAAGAAAAGTGGTATAACATGGTGACAGAGTCACTCCAAAAACTATCAACCAAAGGCAATCCCAGAATATCAGACCTTGCAAAAAGAAGTCCAAACCCATTTGCAACCGAAAAATCAACAATGAACCTACTAAGCCAAGCTAAAACCCAAGACATAGTCACATGGACAAATGAGAACGGCAACTCTGAATATGGACAAGTTACAAAGAACACACTCCAAAACGGCAGAATAACATACACAATGAAGCACCTGAGAGTAATCCCCTTAGAAACATGTCGTAACATAAACCCAGGAGGGAACTGGGAAGGAAACAACACACAAATTGGATCATGTTGGGAAAGTGAATGCCCTGGATGGCAAGGAAACACCTGCACACTCAAATGGACTGGAGAAATCCAAAGAAAGAAAGCAGAAAATAAGGGGACCCACTCGGTAGTCACCATAAATGAAAACGAACAAGATATGGAACTTAAAATTGACATCTGGGAAATACAACAATCTAGAATGAAAGAAAAGCTAGTGGACCCTCAAGAAGTGGAGGAATCAAGCACCAAAAAGAACCTACCCTGGAGAGCCGGAACATATGGAAATAATAGAAATGACGGTGCAAAGAGAGCAGAAAAGTACTTTAAGTGCAGCAATGAAACAACACTGGAAGCCATTGGGACCAGAATTAGCAACTGTCTGAACAGCACATATGATAACATCTACACTGATGGATCACTGAAAACCATCAATGGAGCCCCAAGCATAGCAGGATCTGTATTCGTCAGAGACGGCGCCAGCAGCGGCAGACAAGTGAACTTCAAACTGGAAGGAAATGCACACTCGACAAACCCGGAACACATGGCCCTGAATGCAGCACTAATTGGGTGCGGGGACTTCTCAAACACAATCAATATTGATAACATGACAGTAATCTCGATATACAAAAGACTAAAAGAACTCAATTTTAACATACACCCCAGAGAACTGAACAAGAAAGCAAATGTTATGTCCACTGCAATCACATGTGAAATCATGAAGGAAAGAAACAGAGAAGGAATGACACAACTCCCTGAGGTGAAACATGTAAAAGGACACAGCGGGGAAGTAGGCAATGAACAAGCTGACAAAGATGCCAACAAAGGACACATGGCGCCACTGCTCACACAAAACACCCACGCGCAATCAAACATAAAATTCATCCTAAAGGCAGACGGGAATATCATCGAAGGAGCATACAGAAACAACCTAAAAGAAATAACCAAAATAGCAGCACACCTGGAATGGATAGACCAACCAAAACATAGACACATCAAAGAAATCCAGGAGTTGGTAGACCTGGGTCTTACCTTCACTGTAATCCAATGTGGACACAAAACAACCTCACTATTCACCAGTGAAAACCTCAGTCACTATAGGAAATACCTGATAAATTCAACACATAGGCAACTACCAACCCAAAAAGAAATGCGAAGAAGACATCAGGACCTCTACCCTGATGGATGCTGTAGAGTATGCCTCTCAGATGAGGAAGAAACAAATGAGCACCTATGGACCTGCCCAGTAATGCAAGAAACCAGAGGAGAAATCATGACCAACTTCATCGAAAATCTTAGTAAAAAGATTGAAGAAGAGTGCCAAAAGGAAAGCAAGGAGAAACCACAACAACCCAGTAACCCTGAGGGAGACATCCAACCAACTCTAATACCAACGGGAAACAACCCGAAAGGAGAAATTGAGAAAGAAAGTAACCTGACACTAGATGAAATTAAGACCAAACTGGAAAAGTGGTTCAGAAACTGGATGGGACAACCAACAAATCAATACATGGAAGAAGACACGAACCCAATAAACTCCAAAACAGACAGATTCTCATTCGAACAGATTGCAGGATATGGACTTATACCAGAGATAACCCACGAATGCATCAGAAAATGTGGAGTACAGAAGGCGGAAAGCATCAGAAGAATTATTGTACAAGCATGGAAAGACCTGAGATACGAAGTAAAGGAAAAAATCTGGAAACACCGCAACGAAAAGACAATTGAATTTGAACTTGCCTGCGGAATCACTGAGAAAAAAAAGAACAAGGGGAAAGATAAAAACCCCAGAAAAGAGGGACCCAGAAACAAAACCGAAAGGAACAATGAACCAAGAACAACCAGAACCACAAAGATCAAAAATGAAACCATATGTCAACTATGCGAGGGGATAATGAATGCAACAGGAAACCATGAATGCTCAGGAAGAATGGGGAGAATTAAAAAAGCAATCAAAACGCTAATTGAAGATAGAAAAGGAATCAGGAAAATACGACCTGGATGGACAACAACATCTAGCAGATACATGAACGCATACGTCAAGAATGAAGAATTCGAACACAAACCAAAGAAGCGCCAAGTGCCAGGAAAGAAACTGAAAACCGATGAACAGAACAGACAGGGAAACAAAAAGAAGGAAACACACCGCGAGGAAAAGGAAAGTGAAAAGAAACAACTGAAAAGGAAACTGGAAGAACTACAAGAATATGAAGACAGAGCATTCAAGGAGCTGAGAAAAGGGAAAACAACATTAGAAGAAATCAGCCATGACATAGCAAGGGAAAGACAAAGACTGGAAATACCTGACGAAGATGTGGACATGGGACCGGTGTCTCTTCAAATACCCAAAGGATGGCGACAAGGGTCGACCCATCCAGAGGGGACCCTACCAACACAAGGACCAAGCAAGCAGCAAGGGGACTGGAACCCCACAAGCAAGAGACATATGGTGGAAGGGAGGCCAGATGGGGGCTCTCTTTTTTCCCCACAGGGGTTTTTGATAACGAGGCCCCCAATAAGTGTGGAAGCTCAAGAGGAGCTGAGGGATGGGAGTGGAGGAAGTGGGGTTGTTGTAGATTAGGGGTGCACAATATAGATGGAAACTCAAGACGAGTTGGAGGATGGGAGCGGGGAAGTGGTAGTGGTAGTAGACTGGGGATCTACAAGGGGGGTTAGGTGGAAATCATCGCAATCCGGAGTATGAGGCCGGGCCTTACTAATCAATCCGAGTAATTGGGGGGAAAATAGTAGTTCGACAAGTGTTTATTACAAAATACAGTTCACACCAAAAAAAAAAAAAAAAAAAAAAAAGACTTACTAAAACAAATAGTCATTACAAGCTCATTACAAGAAAAAAGTCATTACAAGTTAATAACAAGAAAAAAAGTATAAAACAAACTGACAAAAAACTTATTGCAATGCAAACTTTTTTTCTAACTATTTTTAAGTTTTTTTTTAAGTTTTTAATAAATTTTTATTTTAGTTTAATAAATTTTTATTTTATTTTTATTTTTAGTTTTAATTTATTTTTATTTTATTTATTTTTATTTTTATTTTTTTTATTTTTATTTTATTTTTTATGTTATTTTTATTTATTTTTATTTTTATTTTATTTTATTTTTATTTTATTTTTATTTTATTTTTATTTTATTTTATTTATTTTTATTTTATTTTTATTTTATTTTTATTTTTTGTTTTTTTTTAAATTTTTAAATGGTTATTTTTTATTTATTTATTTATTAACTGTTTAATTTGCTTTATTTAGTAACTTGTATTTTATTTCTTTGCTTTTTGATGATAAGTTTAGTTTTAATAGTTGAGGCTGGGCAGTAAGTTGGTTTCACTTGGTTTGGCCTAAACAAGGTTTCATTGGGCTGCAACCTGCACTGCGAAGAAGCAAAGTGACTGAGCGTATGTCTCTAGTTAATTTTTCAGAATTTTATGATATTATAGTTAAAATTAATCATAAAAATTTATCAATTTCTCAAATAACCTCTGGCTACTAACATTTGCTAAGATGCTCATTTCTCATGTCCACCATGCTAAACAGGAATACTGGAGGATGGTAGGAATAGAATCTTGCCAGGATTGGCAAGCAGGAGGGATTCCAATTGCTTTAGATCCAGGTTGCAGTCTGGCAGGGTGTAGATGCGGCTGCAATCCAAGAGCACTTGCACAATTTGATCCAGAGCAGAAGGATCTCAGCAGGAGCAGCAGGACACGCTCTAATTGCAGAGATCGGGTTAATAGGAGAGGTTGACGCTGTTGTATGTTTGGTTGAGGCAGCAGCAGCGGCTTGGCGTTGTCTTGTTGAGCGTTGCATTCTTCAAGTCAAAGTGATGAGGGAGAACACAACAAACCAGAGAATACTTTATTACAAAAAGATGTCAAAAAGTCAGCATCCACCACTGCACACCAGATGCTGAAACACCAGAAGCACATGTCTGAGCAGGGACTGAGCCACGCTGATGTTATAGGTTGGTGGGCCAATTGCAGGTTGCTTGTCAACCTGTCATGCTAAAGGGGAGTTTGAGGGGGTTGAAGGCCAATTCCTTGTAGTTCTATTTATAGAAAAGATGTTCCTACTTTGTTCAATGGTTTGAGGGCTAAGAAGGGGGTTTGTAATAGTTCTATTTTTAGAAAATAAACACGTTCAAGCTGTTGCTTCCCTGGCAATTAAAGGAAAATTGACTTGGAAACAAAAGTAACTCCAGACAACACAACTGTCTCAAGAAGGGATTTTTTACCTGAGTAATCATGTTTTACTTATTTAATTTTCCGGCTGCTGTCATGTCATGCTTGTCCACCTGGAAACCTGAATAAACTTTCCACTAATTGATTTCATCAACTATAACACAAATAATGGAAGTGCAAAATAAGAAGAAGTAACTCAAGGCCAGATTAATGCCTAGTAAGCAGTATTGTTTGACATCTTCTGGTCATCCCCCAAGATTTTAAATTTGGAAAAGAAGAAGACAGCCTCTTTTAATTTTCTGGCAATCAAAATAGAAATTCTGACTTATTGCAAACACCCCTAAAAAGAAATTTTCTGCTCACAAGCGTAACAATCCCATTAAGTCCTTATTTCTCTGGAGTTGCAACCTGCACTGCGAAGAAGCAAAGTGACTGAGCGTATGTCTCTAGTACTTTTATTTTTGCTGTGGTTGCTGTTAAACATTTTCAGCAACAAAACCTGCAGAGCTGCGAGTGCTGGATGACAGAACCAAGGGACAGGAGTTTTTGTATGGTCTAAATACAGACGGAGTTGAGGAGCTTGTTGCAGGGAGGTGAGGGGGTTTTACGCTAGAGTACGTGACGTCGTCTAACTCATAATAGAAAGTCTTCTTTATGTTTAAGTAGTTGTTTATTCAATAAATAGTTATCTCTAAGCTATGTAGTATTCAGACAAAGGAAGTTTGGTGGGATCGTTGTGTGCAATGATCAAGTCCTCAGGTGTGACGGCAAGCACCAAAATTGCTTTCAAAAGCGGATTTCAGGTATCTTTTGTGCAGAGTTGATTTTGAGGATTCTTGCTATTGTTTGAATTCAGCGCCGTCAGACGGTGTTATTGTTCCACAAACAAAAGATGTCAAAAGACCAACACGCAAAGCCAGGGAGTAAGCGAATCCTCTTAAGTGAGACTAACGAGGCGTTGTGGAAGCAACTTGCTACCAGACAAAGTTGGGAAAACTGCAGTGTCAGTCGTCAAACCTGAATTGGACAATGAAGGCAAAGACAATGACAAAGACACAGAAAAAACGATGAACTTAAACATGTCAGATGGACGCCTGGAAAATGGAATTCTCAGAAACAGCTAAGTGGTTATGGTTATTTCTTTGTTAATTCAGGGTTCTGGTTGTTCGTGATTGGGTTGTTATTGTTATTGTGTTTGAATTGTTGTTTTCGTATTGTTTGTTGTTTTCGTATTGTTAAGCCAAAGGAGTCTAACAAACTCAACAAGTCAAACTACAAGTTGAGTTCAAATCACAGTCTAAGTCTTCTAACTTGACTGTGGTGGCACCAAATAAGCTCAAACTTAAAGGACATAACCTTTAAGGTATGCTTTCAAGTTTGTTGTCTTGAAAAGTGCGGGAGATGTTATCACTGATAACTGATTTGAGTGATTGTGCATCAAAGTCATAATAAAGTTCCAACAAGAAGTTCTAACCGCTATTTTACATTCCTATAGGTCCAAAAGTACTTTCCTAGGATGAAGGCGTCCCCTCAGCAGACTAGATCCATATATCGGAGTAATGTTATGTAATTAATCATTGATCGTAGCTCAAATGGTTAAGGCGTAAGGCTATAGTGCCGCAATTGCTGTAAGGCATGGGTTCTATTCACGGAACCTCCATTTTTGTGTTTCAATCATATTATGTGGCTGATAACTTTGACATCCATAGACGCCCGGAGTGTGTTCTAAGTCCAATGTATCGTATTATCTATTCTCTGTTCATACAATGAAGAGGGCCATGGGGCGCCAGATCATAGGTAATTGCCTTTTCTTGTTGGGAGTCCTGGAATATAATTCTAAGTTGATTTCATATAATAAATAGTTTATTGATAATAAATAAGTAATAATCTCTGTTGAACGCGGTAATAGAATTGTACAGATTGCAGGTTGCTTGTCAGCCTGTCATGTTAAGGGGGAGTTTGAGGGGGTTGTAGGCCAATTCCTTGTAGTTCTATTTATAGAAAAGATGTTCCTACTTTGTTCAAATGGTTTGCGGGATAAGAAGGGGGTTTTAATAGTTCTATTTTTAGAAGTTGGACATGTTCAAGCTGTTGCTTCCCTGGCAATTAAAGGAAAATTGACTTGGAAACCAAAGTAACTCCAGACAACGCAACTGTCTCAAGAAGGGTTTTTTGACCTGAGTAATCATGTTTTACTTATTTTATTTTCTGCCTGCTGTCATGTAAACCAGAATAAGCTTTCCTCTAATTGATTTCATCAAGGATTGCAGGCAGACTCATGATGAGAATCTGTCTGCTTTTGGCTTGTTTGACATCTTGAGGTTATCCCCCAAGAATTAAAATTTTGAAACAAACTAATTTTCTGGCAATCAAAATAAAAATTCTGACTTATTTCAAACACCCCTAAAAAGAAATTTTCTGCTTACAAGTGTTGCAATCCCATAAAGTCCTAATTTCTCTGGAGTTGCAACCTGCACTGCGAAGAAGCAAAGAGACTGAGCGTATGTCTCTAGTTTATCTTGGTTTGGTTAATTCTGACGAGTTTAAGTCAATTGTGATTGACAACAAGCATCAATGCAAGTTGTGTGTCACTGATAAGTTTAAGTTAACCAAAGTTGGTTCAGTCGCGTTGGACTGTAATCAAGTCAACTGGCCAGGCAATGCTACATGCTGATGTTACAGGCAAATTTGTGGACCGATTCTATTATAGCGGTCAGGTGTACGTACCACTATTTTCTAATTGTCCTTGATGACTTCTCGCATTTCTCCTTCTTAAGGTTACTTCAATGCGAATCGCATGCGTTAGCCAAACTATTGGTAGTAATGGCTTTAATTGAACAGACAGTGCAAAAACCAGTTCGGGTTTTGCAGATGGACAACAGTGCAAAGTTAGAGGGATGACGGTTGGGACCATTGTGGTGGACTATCCACATATGGATGCAGTTGCGCAGACAATTGGTCATGTGTGTCTCAGACAATTCATGTTCAGGCATCGTTCCCCAAAGAGCTCTGGGGATACACAGCCATAGTCACTAGTGATTTAGGGCCCGGTCCCAACCCTCTTTTTTCGTCAATTATTTCCATCGAAAAATGTATCTTTGCTTTTTTGGCATTTTTCCAATGAGCATCGGGATTTGACAACATTTGGATCGCAAAAAGATCCTTGTCCTAACATAGATTCATCTATTCTTTGGCTCTTTCCGCGTCAGTCTTGCTGGTTCTGGGAGCAGTGGTTGTGAATGTTGCAACTGTTGTTGATCTCCAAGATGGTGGATCCAATTGGGCTCAATCAACTCTGCTCTGGTCTGTTTGCAATAACGTTTGGGCAATTGTAAACAGAGACTCTCGCTATGACCAAGGCTGGTTTCAGGCAAATCTTCGCTGTTCCTAGGCATCTTTTTCCATAATTGCAGAAAAACGAGAACGTGTGAACTCTTTTGATTACCAACCACTGTTGTGCATGGCAGCAGAACATATGGAGGCTGTCCAAAAATTCTTTGTGGAACCATCAACAACAATTGAGAAAACTGCAAAGAAGTATGGAGGAAAGTCACGAGTGTCAGTGGGGCATGTGAAGGATTATGAAAGGAATTATGAGGAGTTTGGGTTCTGTTACAGCCCATTTGACAGATTCCTGCCAGGGGTGTTCCTGGTTGTGTGGAGCTGTGGGAACATTATGGACATTGGGAAGATGTACTTGTTTGAGTCCAACAAGTTTATCACAGGATTTCTTTGTCAAACATTCATGAGGCTGGATGAGTATCCTACATTCATGTTTTATGACAAAGCATGTGTTTTTGTCAGGACTTTGAAAAACGGCGCTCAGCAAAACAAGCTGCTCCACAAGTAAGGATGTATTTGCTGTGATAGAATGTAAGGCCCCGTTCAGCCCCAAAAAGTAGAAAATGACCTACTTATCAATAAACTACTTATGACGCCAATTGCCAACTTATGCATAATTTGGTCCAAGCTACTTATCAATAATGAGCTCTAACCGACTTATCAATAATTAGCACCGGTTTATTGCCGATAAATCCATAAATCACACATAAATCACAAAAAGAGCAACAAAAATCATGAAAATTCACGAAAACCGAAAACTTGCACATAAACAATTATGAATTTCTTTTTATTATTGACCTCTTCCTCTCAACACCCTCTGATAATCCGCCCACATGGCATTGGCAATTTCGTCCCGCCAAGTTTCTGCCTCAACATCCACATCCCCATCCATGCCACCAGCAACAGCATCATTGCCCCCATCTTCTTCAACTATATCCACAAATGAGTCCAACCCAAAGTAACGAATGATATTGAATAGAATTGGCAATGTGATCGCCAAATCCCGTTGTGTCTCAAAAGAATATGACCGCATAAACTTCAAGATGGGGAATCGCTTTGCCATACAGCCAAAGATTCGCTCGACAACATTTCGCAATGTTGCATGTCTCAACTTGAAGAGTTCCTGTGCATTTTGGGGCCTAGTTTGGTTTTTATAACAATAGCAACAACAAAAAAATTCACCGATGTTCGCAAACTTGAGCAAACTCTTTCAAATGGTAGCGTACTCCACGATAAGGAACCAATACTTTCTTGGAGAGTGAGTAGCCAGCATCTCCCAGGTAGAATCTTCCTTCAGGAATGTCGAAACCGTTTCTTTGTGCATCATCGAGCATGGGCAGACCCTTCCCAACCAGCGTAGATAAAGAGAAATAGCATACTGAAACTGCAAACTCCCAATACATTCTGGAAGAGAGTGCCTTTTCGGCTTCGAAATGGGGCGCTCTCTGTTTCAGGAACAAAGGCACTCACATGGGTTCCATCCAATGCTCCGAGACACCCAGTGAACCGCTTGAACTTGTCATCGTTCAGCATTGGATGGTCAGGAGAATCGGCAGTCGGTAGAGTCATGAAGCGGGGTTGAAGATGAAGTACAGCCTTCAAGACACCATTGAAGGACCGAGAGATGGTTCCAGCTGCAAGTTGAAAGCGCTCCTGCGCAGAGCGGTTGGAATGATTGCCCCCAACCATGTACAGGAAGATTGCCACTTGCTCAGAAGGAAGCATGTAGCGAGTACAAGGGCACTATCAGAGGCATCAGGAGATTAGAAGAAAATAAAGGGTACACTGGTTTGGTATTCACTCACTCGAATGTGGCCACATCCATGCGTAGATTGTCATGCATTCGGGACTTGTGTCCAAGACGCAATTCCTGCAACCACATTGCACCCTTCAATCTTGACGTATGGCGTGGTATCTTGCAGTATTGTCTTCTGAGACGCGCTAAGACAAGCTTCGCTTGTGCGATGGTCATGGCAAGGACCAGGCGGGCCAAGAGACGCCTCCTAGCTCGAGCACTCATTACGAATTTTTGAGGACTTTGCAAAAAAAAGAAGAGGAAGGCTCTGCGTGCCCTTGTAAGAGGAAGTCATGGGACCAGTCATGGGACCAGTCACGGGACCAGGTGTCTTGTCTTGTTTTACTTTCCTTGCCCTTCTCTTCTCACATTCAGCAGCGTTCGATAGACACCTTGAAATCACAGCAGTGGAGTGCATGTGTCTCATTCATGTGCCGTTCCTGTTTCAGTGAGTTGCTGAGTTGCAAATTGCTTGTCCGCAGAATTTTTCCATCCTGAACTTCGAAAATATTTTCATCTTGAAATTGAATGTCTCGCAAACGGAAGGGGGCTACAGTCACCGCTGCCGCCAGCCCTCAAGTCCTCGCTACGCCGCTGACAACTCGGACCTCCCCTGAGCAATCTGCTGGTGGGGAGGTTGCTGCTTTGATGGGACCACCCCCAACACCCCCAACTCTGCCTCCTGCAAACGCTGGTGCCGGCACTACCGCCAACTGGTCGCCTGAAATGACAACATTCACGCTCAATCGAATGCTGCTGCAGGCTCAAGGCGGACAAAGAGCTGGAACTGGCTTCAAGCCAACTGCTTGGTCTTCTGTTGCCAATGACGTCAACTTCACATTTGGTGTCTCGCTCACAGTCGTTCAAGTCAAAAACAAGCTTGGTACTTTGAAAGCTATGCTTAGCTGGGTATTCAAGCTGGAGTCGTTGAGTGGATGGGGGTGGAACTCAGAAATCAATGCCCCAACTGCCCCAGCCGACGTTGTTGCTGCATACATAGAGGTATTTGGTACTCTTCTTATCTTTCTTCATGCCTGTGCCCTGTGTTGATTCTTTCTTCATAGCCCTTGAAGCCTGTTGACAAGGGTACTGTCAAGAATCTTGTACTTCGTGGTTGCCCCAACTTCCGTCTCCTGTGCGATCTCTACGAGAAGAACTTGGCCACAGGTCGCTTTGCAGCAGCATCTGTCCAAGCCGATGCATCTAACAAACAAGAAGATTACGCCGATGCGGATGAGGCTTTTGACGATGACGAATCCATCCTTCAAGACACCAGTGTTGACGACCTCCTGTTTGAAGTAACACCAGTGTCCACCCATCTCTATATACCTCTCGTGGTGAGGAGTCCTCACCTCCTTCTGTCTCTACATCAAACTCTTCTACTGCTGCAACACCTTTGCGATCCAACACAGCTGTGTTGAACCAGTCTTTTCCCAGATCCGAGTCATCTACAACTACTACAGCTTCACTCAAGAAACGCGTTGCTTCCTACAGCCTCAACAACGGAGAGCGCCCAAAAAGGTCTCACACAAGCAAGGATAGCTCTATGGAAGGCATTCAACGAGGGATTGAAAACGCAATGGCCCTGTACAAAACCGAAACTGCCCCTGCTGTAGCGTGTACCCATAGCGAGCCGGACCTCGCGAGCCGCTAACGGGCCGCTTAGCAGGCCGCTCGCGACCTGTGGGCGACCTGCGTGCGAGCCGCTAACCAGTGGAAAGCCAGCCGCGTCGCAGCTAGTTCACAGGCCGCAAGCCAGTTGACAGCCAGTGGAGAGCCAGTTGAAAGCTAGTCGTTACTTTATTTTGAAAAAGGTAAGAACAATGAGTAGAAAAGTTTTAAGACCATAATATATGTATTTAAAGTAATAAACAAAATCCAAAGTACCAACAATAAACAAAAACAAAAAAGGATGCGCAAAGTTGAAATAAACAAAATATTGAAGAAACAATAAATAAAAAAACCCCCAATCAGCGCTTTGCCTTCTTGCTTGCGCTTCCTTCCTGAAGCGGCTCCCGCCAATACGCCTTCTTGACGTGTTGGTTGTTTGCAAAGGCCCGAAGCACCACATACGTCTCTGGTTTGCGCTGATGGCGGCTTTGCCCTGCCTTGTAGAAGTGCAGATGGTTGAATGCTTGGATGAAGCTGCCAGAATTGTGGTTTTTGTCAGGAACACCAGTATGGAACGACAGCTTTTTGGTCCATTCAGCAAAATGACGTTTCGCTAATTCAAAAGTAAACGTCATTCCACTGTATGTCGCAAAGAAGCACTTGTACTTCAAGAAGATCTATAGCAAAGTCAGAAAATGCAGATAACACTCAATAAACATGCAATCACCTTTTTCAGCTCCTCATTGTACAAATGGAGCCCAACGTACGCATGTCCAGACTCCTTCTTGTCAGGAAAGTTGACCAACCCAGTCTCCTGCTTGACCATTGCCGGGATCTTGTCCTTTCGTATGTTCCCTTCAGCCAACAGCTTGCAGTAGATGATCGCATACTTCATCACATCATCGACTTGCTTCTCCTGTCCCGCTGGGCGAAACACAATTGACGACTGCATCGAAGTTGATTCCATCGAATCACGGCGGGAGCTGCCGGAGCCAGAGCTTGGAAGCATTGGAGTTGAATAGAATTGCGACGACAGTGAGGTCACAACGGCAGGGCGAGCAAACACTGGTTGCGAGACTATCAATAAAAATGCAGTTAGTACCCCTTCTCTGCTCAAACAAATCACAACACACTCACTGCTTCCGGCTTTGATGTCAATCTGTCCAAAGACAGCTGTGTATTGAATTACAAACGACGATCGTCCAAAGCCATCTTCGTCAACAAGCTCCACGTAGTCGCAGCGGATACCCCTTGCCAGGAATGCTGCGTGACTTGAGAGGAACTTGATGATGTCACTTGGACCTAAAACAGAGTTAATACTCAGAGGATTTGAGGAAACAACAGCGGAAGAAAGGATCCACTTACCTAAAACATAGCGGTCTTTCCGATCCATCACATACGGAATTTCAACAAGCAGCTTTGTCGACTTGTCCGCAATAAGAGTGACTCCGATTTTGGCTTTCGGCGGTTCCGGTGCTGGACTTTCGTCGGCTTCAACTGCTGAATGCTGTTAGCCAAGCAATAAAAACATATCTCTCACCATCATCGTAATCCAAAGGAAAAGGCTGCGTATCACTAATGCGGCTGCGGATAGAGCCAGACGACTGCGGCTGGCTTGACACTTGTTCGTCTTTGTCGTCATCTTCGTCTTCATCCAAGTCTTCGTCATCATTGCGAGCGTCCTGTCTATCAGACTCGCTTGAGGATGCATTGACATCGTCATCATCGGCGCCATTGTCTGCGTCACTTTCAGATTGGATTCCCCGTTCGTCTGGTGGACTTACAGACCCTGTTGTGTGATTTTTATAGATTAAAATTGAAGAAACCACATTTTAATGACGGTTACGTCTTCTGCGCCTTTCCATAGCCGTCTCGTCACGTTTAGCAGAGCTGGGCGTCTTGCTGTAGGTTTTGCGCACGGGCTGTTTGGCTGGTGTTGGTGATGCTTGGCGCTTAGTCTTAGACATAAAAAATAAAGAAACATACCTGCAATCGTTGGACCAACAATTACAACATTGTCGTCACTTTCCTTTTCTTCGTCATCGGAAACGTGGAGAATAAAGCCACTCTCACTCCCATCTTCGCGTTGGCGTTGCTCTCTGCGAACTTTGTTCCGGATCGCTTCCTGCAGGTCAATCCGCGACTCCCGCAGTGGGACCCTGTGCAAGCGCTCCGCGTTTTTTGATCCATCCACGTTTGTTTTGCTGGGTTCTGGGTACAGCTGTGTGGTAAAACGCACCTTGAACATGTTGTTCACATTCTTGCGATCTATAACAACAAAAAACAGAGCTTTAGCAGTACATATACACTTGAAGGCAAAGAAAACATTACCGTAGATGAATCGCGGCATTAGTTTTCTTGCTACGTCGAGGTCTAACTCCGTTTCGTCAGGAAACTGGACACCAAACCCCACTTGTCCAGCCAGAACTGCGAGGTCAAAGTCTGTAAGAAACTGAAAAGATTCAACCGTTTTTTTCAGTTTGTTAAGACAATCGGGAAGTCCAGGTGTACAACAGTCATTAGCTGTTCATCGTTTTCTTTCATGTGGTAGTTGTACACCACTGGCGCAAAGTTAGTATTCAACATACTAAAAAACACATGTTAGATATAGTGCGTAGGATAGTGCGGAACTATGAACAAACATTACATGATTATATGTGGCACCAGCTCTCGCATTGCATCTGTGCATGGGTTGGGTGCCAATTTCGAGATGTTTGGGTAAAACACGTGCCCGTGGATTGTCTTCCAAAGGTACTTGAGTGACTTGGGGTTAACGGAGCCATCCGCGCGCGGCTTGGTTATCCATTGGTAGCCGCTAATCCACGTCCCGTCTGCAACTGAGGGGAGCGAAAATGGAACATTGATGAAGTGTCTGCAGTCATGACTGTTGGCGAGATGATCCAGCAGACCTGCAACTGTGCTGGCGTCACCTGGGGCTAATGGATGTTCGGACATTGTAAATCTTCTTTATTTTTTAAAAATGCACCAAAGTTAATTTATTTTTTAAAAACAACCCAAAGTTTCTTTATTTGTGAAAAGACAAATTGAGAGTAGGGAAGGAATAAAGAACCCACATATACACTCAGAAGTCTGCCCTGTATCGCCCAGGCGTGTACAATTCCCCATCTACAATTGGGAGCCCTTCCATGAGTTCCCCATCAACCAAAATCATCCGATCGGGTCCCCAATCCGATCCCACATCCGAACTTGAATATGACAGTACTTCATCCAGCGCGGGGTCCGAGCGGCACACGCGATTCGGGGTCCGATTAGGGCCCGATTCGGGGTCCGAATAGGGCTCCTAATCGGATCCGATTAGGATTTAGTCCGATTCGGAGCCTAATCAGGGCCGATTAGGGGCCCTAGTAGCTCTCCTAATTGCAAATGAGCAAATAGGACTGCTCCTAGTAGCATTTGTCTGCTCCTAGTAGCACTCCTAATAGCATTTTGCTCTGCCAATTGGAAACCAAATGGCTTTAATACAACTCCTAGTAGGACTCCTATTGGGGCCCTATTAGCACTATTGAATGTAAAACATCTAAAATAAATGCATTTAAAGGGTAAATAAAATTTTACACAATTTTTTATACAACTATGCAAAAATCAAAGAAAAATCCAAAAATCCAAGAAAAATTCAAAAAAAACCCAGATAAATCCAAAAAAGCAAGAAAAATCAAAGAAGTATCAAAGAAAAACAACACTCAAAATATCACTGGGTTTTCTTCTGAACAGGTTGCCTCTTCCAAGAATTTGCCAACACTCCCTCCTGGCACCCTTGAAAGTACTTTTCAACATCTTGAAAACCTGTAGTACTCCAACTATAGATTTGATGCCTAGGGACCAATCTTGCATTGAACTTTGACATGTGCTTCCCAACATCGCTGTAAGAGAAGATGCAATCTTCTTTGTCAAAGTAGCTCGTGTACGTATTTGGAAAGAGCTAGTATAATAAATAAAGGATTATTAAAAGAAATTGCTTGAAGTGATAATAAAATAAAAACTTACTCTTTGGAATTCCAAATCAGCAAAGTAGACTCCAACATAAGCCCGAAAAATTTCCACAGTATTTCCAAAGTTGGGGAATTCCTTTGACAAGGTTGCAGCAGCAAGAGTTTTGGTCATTGGAGGCTCTCGATCCTGCGTCAGGTAAGAAAAGCGGATACCAACTTCTTTCACTTGACTAATGAACTTGTCTTGGGTGCCAGTGCGTCCTTTGGCTTTGGCAACAACTTCAGCAACAGACGTGGGGACTTGGCGACGCTGTTTGGATGCGATGGAAGATGGCTTTTCTTGCAGAGATGGCCCAGTCACAGGTGAATTAATCAATGGAGAACTTGCAAATGGATCAAAAATTGCTCCTAAATACCAAAAATACTGAGAAATATGTTTAAACAAAATGGCATCCTACCAGAATCAGTGTAGGCAACATCAAAGTAATCAGGGCTGTGTGGATCCAAAGCAATGTCCACCAAAACTGATTCGTCAAAGATGTACTCCTCTTGGCAGAACCAACTAACACTGTGGACCTTCCTGCGAAAGTGGGTTGTGGCTGGATGGACTTTTGCAGCAGCCAAAACATCAGCAAGAAAAACTAATAATGGATTGATTGTTAAAAATGCACAATATAGACAACGACTTGGTCTCACCTTTTGCCTTGTTTCCCTCAGCAAGTGTCCCTTCCACATTACAACGAAAAACTGCTCCTTGATTCTGAAACTTGCATTTAACAGAAACCATCTTTTTCACCTCTGCTTCTTCTTCTCCATCACTGCCCAAAAGATTCATGACACGTCGCTTCTTTTTGGGATGAGCCTGCACTTCTTCTTCTTCATCCACCACTTCCTCATCATCCTCAACTTCATCTTCCTCCGCATCTATGTTCTCCACACGACGCTTCTTTCGTACAACCGGCTCCACCACCTCAATTTCATCATCATCATCATCTTCAATCACAATTGCTTGAACCTTCCTTCTTTGCTGGACTGGTACCTCCCGCTCCTCCTCATCCCCCTCCTGCTCCTCTTCCTCTTCAGCATCAAGCTCATTTTCTCCACCATCAACATCTCCAATGTCATCATCTTCATCAGCTTCAGACCCTTCAGGCGCATTGTCAAGTGGTGTTAACTCACTTTCTGAATCGTCAGCATCTGTTGACTTTCTGTGAGTTTCTGCCCAAGCCTTTAGGCTAGCCTTGAGATTATCAATGCTTTCAGCAACTGCGGGAGATACCACCGTAGAAGCCTGAGATTCGAGAACAGACATTGACTTGGATAAAGCAGTCTTGGAGGCACCAGCAGATCTTGGCTTGAGGACAGCTGTTTTTGGCACTGGCTTGGAACTGGAATCGGCTGTCTTGTCTGCTGTCTTAGGAGCTGGCATTGCCTTGGACACTTTGGGAGCTGGCATTGCCTTGGACACTTTGGAAGCTGAAGTAGCCATGGGAACAGTAGTGGCCTTGGAACCAGAAGTGGTACTCTTTGGGGAACCAGATTGAGAAGCAGGAGTAGTATTTTTAGCAGTGTTGTGAACTGTAGTAGCCTTGGGATCTGTAGTGGCCTTGGAAGCAGAACTGGTCAAAGTCTTGGGGGAAACAGATGGGGGACCAGAAGCAGTCTTGCCAGCACCAGGAGTAGTCTTAGCAGAACCAGGAGGAGCTGGAGAAGGATTAGCTTTGAAGAACTTGGAGAAGTATGAGCAGGATTCGTGGAATTGGAAGAAGAACCAGCTTGTTTGGTTGGTGTTCCTATCACATAATTAAATTAAATATTTGTAATTCAATCAAAAAAATGAGACTATAAATACCCAAACCAATTGGATCATCAGATCCCAAGAGTGGAAATGAAATTTTAGACTTGATAGCTCTTCTAGGCTCGTTTTCTGCAGCAGAACCTGGAAGCTGGCTGATAGGAGGAATATCAGGTTCACTATCAGACCTAACCTCATTAGCAGCCTGTTGTCTTGCGGCACGAGTTGGCAATCTTGGTGGCATTGGTGTCAGCAGGAGTAGGAGCAAAAACAACATGGTACTTGTTGTTTGAAACTTTTCTAGCTAAAAGATAAAAAAATAATAAAAAGGGTTAGATTATTAGAAAATTAAAGGGCTGTAATTGTGTTCCTAATCGCGCTCCGAATCGGCTCCTAATAGCGCTCCGATTCGCGATCCGATTCGCGATCCGAATCGCGCTCCGAATCGTGATCCTAATCGTTTCCTAATCGTGCTCCGAATCGTGCTCCGAATCGTGCTCCGAATCGTGCTCCGAATCGTGCTCCGAATCGGATCGCGAATCGGAGACAAATAGCGCATCACCACAAAATGAATAAGACTCACCATATATGTATTTCGCCAGCGCCGCTGCGCGTTCCTCATCATTTTCGGAACGATTTCCATCTATATCCACGATCCCACTGAAGCAGAGGTCCTCCAGTGCTGTTAAATCCTGGTTTGAGTCTTTGATCCACTTGTACACTTCTGCCTGGGATTTGTTCTTCAGCCCAGGGATGTGGACTGTACATTTGGTTTTATCCAAAAACACTAGCTTCCATGTGTTGTTGGAGTTGATGTATCTGTTGTGGTTGGGAGTGGTGTGTCAGCGATCACCTGTCAAACACAAACAAATAAACCCAGACCTCAACATCTTGTCCAGTGCCTCAGTGGCCTCCTCTACAAGCTCTTTAGGAGAGCCCTTTGGTTTCCATGACTCTTTGGTGCAGGTCAGGACAGAGTTCTTTGGTGACTTCTCGCAGATCACTCCACAAGATGAAGATGGTCTTCTTGTCATCCAAGGTCTTGTAAGGAGCCTGTTTCCACAAGCCATTCTTGATCTCATCGAAAGAGAACTGGATGGACAGTCTGTTCGGGTCGTTGCTGACTCTGAGGGATGGCAGTGTGTCTGGCAGTGGCAGTGTTGGTGATTGCATGGGGAAAAAACTTTGCCGAAAAAAATGAAAATCCCTGCCTCACATGTCAAGATGGGAGCTCAGCTGGCAGAACAGTTCCCAGCCTTCCAAGCTGAGTTTTCAATCTACGGCAGTTTTGAAAAGACTTACAACAAGACACTCCGTTTGCGGGATTTCATTCAGCTTGTTGCTACTTCTTTTGGCGTTCCCATCCTGGCAGCCAAACAAACTGCAGAGGCTGTCTTTGATTCAAGAATTCACGAAACAATTACCCCAAATGTACCTATTATCCTGTCAGCTCCGTTTACATACTGCATCAAGTGTCAGAGCCATCTAAAGATTGGGAGATGGCAAGAAGTCACAATCTTGGATGCAGATTCAGCTAAATCGGGTCTTCTGTACAAATCCAGCTGTGTGAATTTGAGCTGCAGTATTCAGTTGTATGATGTTGATTCAGTGTCAGAGATTACCGAAGGAAACAGCACCATAGAACATTACCCAATGAATACAATCAGAAAGCAAAAAGTCATTGGAATCAATTCTAAATACTACATGACTGTTGCATTTGCAAATTTGTGGCTGAAGAATGTGCCGTCTGTAATGCTGTAAGTGTTGGTCCTAATAGCACTCCTAATAGCGATCCTAATCGCGCTCCTAATCGCGCTCCTAATTGCGCTCCTAATAGCGTTCCGAATCGGAAGCGAATCGGAGCGCGATTCGGAGCGCGATTAGGAACGCGATTAGGAGCACGATTAGGAGCGCTATTAGGAAGTGCTATTAGGAGTGCTATTAGTAGTGTTTGTTGCTTGTCATTTACTGACAGACTATTCCTTAGATGTAAAATGTATACTCTGCAGAATGCATACCATTCAGCATTTCCATCTGTTTCATCAGATACTGAGCAGTATTCAGGGATTCCTTCAGCTGCATCATCATCTATTTTCAAGCGGGCGTATTACTTGTACCAGATGCTCCTATTGCAAGAGTACATTCAGGATCCAGCAGTTTCAGAGGCGCTTCAAGCAGCTCATGAAGATTTTGATTATTGCTGCTTCCAACCATCTTGGGGGGAGAAGGGCAGACGGCTGTTTCGGTATTCCCTACATCTTGGAGAATACTCAAGCAATCAAGTGTCTGATAATGTAGAAGATTTGCGGTTGGCAATGAAGGAATATGTGGAGTGGATGAATGCGCACTTTGCAGTAAAATGGAAACATTCATGTGGAGAATGTCATGTTGTTGATAGCAAAGGCCAGGAGTATAGTGCGGCTGTGATGGATGGAAAAGTGATGGGGCACTTGCTGTGCAGAGTGATTGGATGCAATTTGGACATCATTGGGATCAATACAAAATTCTGTATCAATCATGCAGGATTGAAGGGGAAATGCATCATTTCAGGATGTGCGAATCAAAAACGAGAACGTGAGAACTCTTTTGATTACCAGCCGCTGTCGTGCAAGGAAGCAGAACATATGGAGGCGGTGGGAAAATTCTTCTCAGACCCATCAACAACAAGTGAGAAAACTGCAAAGAAGTATGGAGGAAAGACACGAGTGTCAGTGGGGCATGTGAAGGATGATGAAAGGAATTATGAGGAGTTTGGGTTCTGTTACAGCCCATTTGACAGATTCCTGCCAGGGGTGTTCCTGGTTGTGTGGAGCTGTGGGCACATTATGGACATTGGGAAGATGTACTCGTTTGAGTCCAACAAGTTTATCACAGGATTTCTTTGTCAAACATTCATGAGGCTGGAAGAGTATCCTACATTCATGTTTTATGACAAAGCATGTGTTTTTGTCAGGACTTTGAAAAACGGCGCTCAGCAAAACAAGCTGCTCCACAAGTAAGGATGTATTTGCTGTGATAGAATCTAACTTCTGTGCTTAGGATGCTATACCAAAAAATCATCTGGGTTGTTGACCGATTTCACTTCAGAAACCATAGTCGTCGAGACAGATTCTGCATGGAGAATTGTGACGCTAGGTCTTTTGCTAGGCTATACCAAGGAAACAAGCCTTTATTCAACACATCAGCAGCAGAACAGTGTGCTGGATGGTTTGAAAAAATGGGACACATTTTGCGATATTTGGACCCTCTTCAGGCAGACTTTTTTTTGTTCAGCATGGTGGACATGAGAAATGAGCAACTTAGCAAATGTTAGTAGCCAGAGGTTTATTTGAAAAATTGATAAATTTTTATGATTAATTTTAACTAGAATATCATAAAATTCTGAAATTTTAATTTTGTATTTTGCAATTTTTTTAAATTTTTTCAGATGGTTTGTAATTTTTGGGAATTTTTTTAGAGTGTTTTGCAGTTGACAGTTATTTTCATAGGATGTTAAGTCCTAGTCGGTCGTCCTAATAGGACTGAGTAGCTCCTAATAGGACAATGCTCAAATTGCAGGAAAAAGTTGTTTCCTCCTAATGAGAAGTGATTAGGACTCCATTAGGAGGCGGCTAGGAGCGCCAATAGCCCTATTGGTCATTCCGAGTGGAGCCCGATTCGGGGTTACTCCTATTCGGACCCGAATCAGACCCTAGTCGGACTCCGAATCGTTTTCCCGAATCGGAGTCCGAATCGGAGTCCGAATCGCGCGTGCCGCTCGCTATAGTACGTGCAAAAGAGGTGCCAAACCTCTTTTGAAAAATGACGAAAATGATTTAGGGAAGGTTCCAAGTAGATTTTTTTGATCCCCTTGGAGGAAAAAAAAGACATTTTTCATCCCCTTTCAACATTTTTCTCAAGGGGTGCATTTTGATCCCCTTGACAAAAAACAAAAAATATCAACAAACATGACACCGCGAAAGAAGTCCAAGATGGCCGGTCCAACAAAAGATGAGCTCAGGGCTCAATTGGATGCAGCCCTGAAGCATGTCGCAAGTCTCACCGGTTCTCAGGAAGGCGAAGCAGTTCGGACAGTGCCCAAAGCTGTCGCAAAGTCAACAGCTAAATTGCCCACCAAACCAAGCACCCTGACTGCCCTTTCATCATCAAAAAAAGTCCAAAGCAGCCAGCGCCTCAGTTTTACTGAAGCTATGGAGGAGCAATTGCTTGAGCTTCGCTATACCATGCATGGAAAACGGTCAGTACCACCATTCATTCATCATCACAATTAAAGAAAAATAGGTTTGAAGGACATACAGCTACAACTCAGCGAGGAGTGGCTTGGGAGTACATTGCAGTTGACTTCAATGTGAATTGCCTCAAGGACCTGCGGGCTCAAAACTACGGGAGAGTCGAGAAAGAGCAACTTCAAAAGAAACACGATGCGCTCAAGAGCGATTATGTTAAGGCAATGGAGGCCATGGTTGAGGAGACAGGTAATTTTAGTGATGATGAAGAGGGAGAAATAGAAGGACGCCGAATCTGGAAGGACAAGACAGGGAAAAGATGGAGCTATGAAAACCTCCCTGCAAACTGGGAGCTGATGGTTGACTGTTTTGGAGGTAAACGAGGTTTGGGAAACAACTCGTATGGCCAATCCGAGGAGGAGCCAAAGATTATTGTCAAGCACAAGCCAATTACGCTTGATGGTGACGATTCTGGAGATGATGACGGGGACACTTACCTTCCTGAGCGCCAAATGCCACATGATCCTGACAGCAGTGACGTTGAAAATCTGCCTTCTGTCACCCCAGCAGCAAAGAAGCGAAAAGTCGAAGTGGATAGAGCCATCAGCAAACAACGAGCTGAACGTGATGTTGAGGGATCTGGGAAAGGGAAAAAAGGCCTTGTTCCTGCAATCACGGCAATGGGAACTGGACTCAAAGAAATGGGAGCTGGACTCAAAGAAGGATTAGAAGCGATTGGAAGAGGGATGTCAAGCAACCAAGGAGGAGGGGATGCAGACACAATGCGAACCCTTATCCAACTTGCCGAAAGGACAGCAGAAAAGAAGAGAGAGCTGCAGAAAAAACAGACAAAATGGCGGATTCTATCTCCAGTCTAACCGCCATTTTGACCCAAGCATTTGGTGGAGGTCGGAGTTCTGCTGTTGGTGATAATGCCCATGTTTGATATTTTTATTTATTCTTATTCTTATATTATTATTATTCTTGTCATTATTATTATTATCATTATTATATTATTATTCTTATTATTATGAAATAAATATCAGTTTCTACTTCAACGTTGCGAAGATGAAATCTCTCAGGTTGTTCCGAACTGCTTTTGCCTCATCACCTGACACTGGATCAACTCTATTCTGCTCGTTTCTTCTCTGTAAGTCCCCGCTGATATGCATCCATCTGCGTTCATGTGTATCTACAGCATCCAGATCATCCAAGTCAATCAACCAATTGTGCAGAACTAAAGTTGCTGCAATCACTGCTGACATATACTCTGGTGTTTCGAAGACAAGAGCTGTTTTGAAGATGTGGAAGCGACCTTTGAATAACCCAAACGCTCGCTCTACAGTCATTCTAACTCTGCTATGATGATAGTTGAAAGTTGCCTCGTTACTCGGCATATTGTAGAATATGGGATATGGCGTCATGATATGCTGAAATAATTGATAACCGGCATCAGCAAGGAAGAATCCAGTAGAGGGAATGTTGCAGTGAATGTGTTGGCCAAACCAGGATCGATTGAACACTGATTTGTCACTGCAACTCCCAGGCCGTAAAGAATATGAAATAAACCTCATTTTATGATCCACAATAGCTTGCATGTTGAAGGCAGGGAACCCTTTACGACAGTACCACCCAACAAAATCTGAAAAGCGGCGAATTCGAAACAGCTATCCATCAATGGCTCCAAGGATGTTTGGTATTTTGTACAGAGCTTCAAATCCATTACTAATCACTTCCCATTCTTCGTCAGTGGTTGGCAAATGAATTGTGTCTTGTAAGAATTCTTCGTTCAGTACTTTCACCACTTGCAGAACATATTCGCAGACTCTAGTTTTGGACATGCCAAAAAGGGATCCAGCACTTGCATATGTATTTCCTGACGTTAGGTAATGCAATGTAACTGCCACACGATCCCGAATGGAGAAGTGGGCATTTTGTCCAAGTGGGGAATTTGTTGGCTCCCACCGCTCCTCAATTCGAGCTGCTATAAACTCAAACGAGTCTCGGTGGCATCTTAAGTTTCGCTTGAACCATCCAGTGTTGAACAAGGAGTTTTTTTGAACTTCTTCCCATTGTGAGACCGTGTTGAGAATAACTGTTCAACTGGCCGGCGTTCACTGCGCCAATCATACACCCCATCTACAGTCGCGACAATCAATGCTGTGGTGACTGTAAAGGCTGCTGCAGCAACTGCAGTAGCTACAGCTGTAGTAATACCAAATATCTCTGGGTTGTGGGACATGTTTATTTTCCCGTCCCAAGTGGTGGGGCGGGTATTTTCTGATCCCTTTTCCAAAAAAAAAAAAAAAAATTGGCGGGAGCACTTGGAACCCCCTTATCTCTTTTTTTCTCCCAACCAATCAAATCTTTTCTTCAAAAAATGACATGGCAGAAAAAATACTTGAAACAGCCTCTTAGATATAAACAAGAATATTAAATAAATAAAATACCAAAACTTAAAAATAAAACACATATTGCTCCTTCTTTGTCTTGTCAAATATCAAGTTTGGCTACCAATCTTTCAGGCATTGAGCATTTCAATAGTTTGAAGTGCTTGGGCGTCTTTATCTGAGAAGAGGAAAAACAATTTAGATAGTGAAAAAAGGAAGAAATGATAATTTAGCAAAAATGACCAAGAATAATAAAGGAGAATAAAATGCAGACCAAATTCTTTAGTCACGTAATGACATTGTCCTGGAATTGATCTCCATGTGGATATCAGATCACGGATGAATTTAACCATGTTATTGTTGGACAATGCATTGTCAAGAGTGACAGACTGCAGCTTCAAGAGCAAGTCCATTTCCAACAGCTTGAGAACCAACAAATGGGCCAGATTGATTCCACTGCAAATGGAGATAAAATTAATTAGTAAGAGTAATGATATTAATTATAATAAAAACCATACGCATGAGATCCAGTCAATGGCACAAATCCAATTGTTGTTGAGTGATAATTGAAGTTAACATCAATCCAGTTTGCGCGCAGTCCAAAAAAGGCCAACTTCATGAACGCCGTCCATAAATCTCCCAAGATGGCAATCTTAGAATTGAGAGATACAAAGTAGAGCTACAAAAAACTGGTCAGCAGCAAATCAAAATGGTATGTTTTAGGAAGGACATTTGTGCGGGAAGTGGTTGCTGTTTCGACGAGAGTCAGAGCAACTGGACAAAAAAACGGCCCATTGCATCACAGTTGGAGACTCAAGGAACCGAAATGAAATATTATTGCTGATGATTGTACGCAAAGTCATGAAGCGCACTGTACTTTTGTTGATGTTTTGAGGAAGTATGTGTCGTTTTTCAAGAAAGGGAGAATGGTGCTTGCGCGAGGTGTTGTATCATTTTCTGGAATATAGGAGCCCGCAGTCCGTGAGTATCGGTCAAATGGGAAGCCAAAGCTTTTGTTGATGGTTTCAATTCTGCAGTGACTGCGTAGCAAGCAAGTTAGGAGAGCACCAACTAACGAAAAATAACATACTTGGTTTGCCACAAAGACGGTTCTCATCCAAAATGACTTGACAGACGTGAGCGTAGGGATTGGCCCCTAATGCTGGCTTGGGAACAGTCTTGCTTTTGTCAAAGTATGCCCACACCCACGATGCCTTCTTCTGCTTCTGATGTGACAAGGGCTGGTGCTGATTTAGAGTGAGTTCGAGGGCCACAGTCAATGAAGTAGCAGGTGTTGGGGTTATCACCCCCCTGCTGGGGATGTTCCTAACACAGCAGCACGTTGCAAAGGAGTGCAATTTTTGCTGCTGTCATCTTCATCTTCATCATCTTCAGCTTTGTTTTCATCATGGTCATTACAAGGACGCTTTTGAGATGTTGATGCTGAAGAACTCGAAACTGGTTGGAGGGCTGCTGACGATGATGCGGATGATGAAGATAATGCACCACTTCTGGAGATATTGAGGAAGGCTCGCTTCTGCCGTTCGGTCTCTTGTTGTGCAAGCTCACGGAGGTCACTTCTGCTGAAAAAGTTTGATGCTGTAATACCAGCGGCAGCCCTCTCTTTCCCTTTTCCAGCCATTTTAAAAATAGTGCTTTTATGTTTTTGGTATTATTGTGAGTTTTTTTATTCCAGCCCCCTTGCAAGCAATACCTGGCAGGTCTGTCGGGTTTGATGGGTCGGGGCTGAGGTCCACCCATGACCCGGCCCTGTGACTTTCGGGGCCGGGGCACCCCGCCGGGTTGACCTGAACCCGCTCTCACCTTAATTTCAGGTCAAGATCATATTGTTATTAAGCAAGATAACACGCCAAGTATTCTCATTGCAAATGAGGAAGCAACATCAACATATTAAACATATGGACGTGAAAGATAAGAACTTAAACTACCACATTAACAACGGCACAGTGGTCCTTGAGGACACTCCAACTGAACAAATGTGGGCTGATTTCTTAACGAAAGCAGTTGGGCCTGCTGAACATCGAGAGGCAACATTCAATCTTGGGTTACAAAGTTTGGCTATGTTCCAAGAAGTCAAATCTTCCACCACACCCCGAAACGCAGCCAAGTAATATTGCGGGGGAATGTTGAGTTTTTTTTTTTTAGTGGTTTATTCCTCACTTTATTATTTAGAGTAAAGTATGTCACTGCTGTTTCCATCCTCGCCACGGAGCAAACCCACCAGCCCTGTATAGGCAGCAATTTAATTTTTCAACTCCCTCCACTCTCATCTGTAGCTCAGAATTGCAGGTCTCCGCTAGGGCTCCTAAACTACCACCAACTTCTTGGTTCCATCACAGATTTGAACCAATGTTGAGTATTACGCATAAAAGATACAAATTCATTTGCTCTACTTAACAGAAATTAGAAATAAACTATAAGTTATACGGATTGAACATTTCAACCCGAATCTTTATTGTTAGAATAAAAGGAGTTTCTGTGATTTCGAACCTGGGGCATAACACTCTCAAAGCCAGCGCCTTGACTGCTGCACCAAGCACATCTTTCCTGCATGCTTTCCAAACCAAAACACCATAATACATTGGCCGTGCGCTGCCGAGATTAAGGGACGCCTTAACCAGAGATGGGTTATGCTTTTGGACCTTGGCGGCATGTGGTTTAACAGCTGCTCACATGTAGAAAGATGGATACATTTTGTAAATGTAACCTTTATTCAGACGGCGATAAATTTCCCCTTCACTAATTTCCCCCAATTGGAAATCACCATGTCAAGTCGATGCACCGCCTCAATGGGCAAATGGGATACAAGGTTTTCAACCTCAACAGGTCTCAATGGGACCATGTAAAAGACTAAAGCAACAGTAAAATGCTTTAAAAGCGGAGTCTGTGGCAGGGAAAAAGATAACAAGTTGTGTCCTGACAAACAATTAACCACATAAAGCTTACATTAGCTTGCTGCAAATCAACAGGTCGCAAGACTCACTTTCATTTTATTCCACATTTTTAGAAACTCCAACAACAAGAAATTGGCTTCCAGCAGAAATCAGAAGTGGTTTTCTTGACTTCAAAGGAACAAGAGCTGGTTGGTTGATTATGCTGTTGTCATGCTTCAAGCCCAATTGACCATAGCAGTTATAGCCTGTAGAATGCAAGCCCTCTTGTGTGATAACATCTATCAAGTTTTTTTTCTCAAAAAAATGCTGCAAAAAAAGACTGAAAAGCTCATAGCTTACATGTTTGATCACCTGATGTGGAACATGCAATCCCTCTTGCATTTGGCACAGAAAGTATTTGGAATACATTTGTTTGTTGCAGTATTGGCCCCAAGCCCAGTTGGCCAGAATCACCCCGACCTGATACAAACACATCACCCATACCGCAAAGTATAACAGTATGATGAAGGCCTCCTTTGATGTCTAATATACTCCTTTTTCTCATCGGCAGCACCTCGGTCAAGTACCAACATGGCTTTTCATGACCCACTCCTAATTCCCCAAATCCATTTCCACCACAAGCAAAGAGTCCCTTTTCACCATTACGAAATTCACCAGTTATGAAAGAGGAAAATCCGCATGCATAGATTGCTAAGGGTGAAAAATTTGATGGGGCCACCATAGGCACTCCACTACAAAATTCATTTTGTTGATCAAGACTGGATGGATATCCCAATTGAGCATGGCTGTTGATTCCCCACCCATAAATGCAGCCGTTTGAGCACAGTGCAATAAAATGGGACTCTCCAACAGATATAGAAACAACAGCCACATTGGTTGGTAACACAAGAAGTGAAGGTATTTGATTCCTTTTGGTGGTTCCATTGTAGTGCTCTGTGCCTGCTGTATCTCTGAAAGAGCCCCATGTCCAAACTAATTTAAATACATTTTAGAGCATTCCCATACTTGTTTCCAACTAGAGACCATACCTTTTCCCGATTGATCTAAGGCTGCTGAATAACACTCGCCACAAGCAATGTCAACAAATTCAATATTCATGTGAGGGATTTCGATAAATTGTGGCTTCCAGTTTGACTCTTCAGAAGCCTGTCGGCCAATGAAATCCATTGCACCCCAAGATATTATTTGTCCTTTATCAGTTAGCGCCAAAGTGTGCATGCCACCACATGCCAGCTTTACAATGTTTGGTGGAGCGGTTCCTGTCTCTGAAACATAACTAAAATTGACAAGCTTAAACTGAGTTGTACACGGAATCCCGCCATCATATTCGTTATTGTAGATTCCCAGCTGACCATCATCGTTTTGACCAACAGCAAATATGGTAGCCTCAATGTCCATGGTTGGCCTCCTTTTTAAAGGCAGATACCTACCCTTCTTTGCCTCAAACAATTTAACAGATTCTTCATATGAGGCTAAATTGATGAATTAATTGGTATATGTGAAAAAATAGAATGAATACCTTGCGTGAAATGCAGGAAATCAAAAGCAGCATTGGCAGCCATATCACTGCAACGTTTTGCATCATTATGAAGAGAATATTGCTTGCCTTTACTTGGACTTGTGTGCTGAGTTTCTCGATTGTAGATGTCAAGGCTGTGCACTTTTGCCGAAATTTCTCTCATGCCACCCACAGCATCAGAAACTCTATCCAGCCTTGGATACATTGCTGTATTATCAATATGAAGTCGAGCCAAGTCATAATGAAACTCATCCACTGCGCTCTCAATATGTTGGGCAATTGTGTATAGAGATTTGTTTTCTGTTTGCAGTCGTTTAATCAAATCAGGATACTCCATGTCGGGAGGAAAGAAGCTGGGTGCGATTTGTGATGAGGTTTTAGCATTTTGAAGGGCCAAATTTTGCTGCTGCTTCTGGTCAACCCCAGTAAAACCACGCGAATGCTTTTTGTTAATCAGTGAAGAAGCAGAAGAATGCCCATTTGTCATCATTGAATTTTCTGAATCCTCTGAAATGCCAGGCGATGCAATTTGTTGAACATTTTGTGGTTCGGGCGTACTCGGCTGCTCGATTTGTCGCTCACTACAATCTGTCCGCCGTGTTAAACTCGATCGGGGTTTGTAATGGGCTATTCTAGAGAAATCAACTGAGATATTTGCATCTTCGAAAGACGATTCTGGTATTGCTTGTGGTGACTGCTGACTCCTCGCGTTGATAAGGTTCGCCGAGGAATGCCTCCTTTGCACAGGTGCTTTTGATAGCCCTTGCAGAGTTTTCTGTTTGAACTTAGAGTTTGTGGGATTCATGTTGACGTTTGGTGACCCCATGAGAGATGGGGTAGATGCATGAGAGTTTTGTCGGAGTAATTTGTCTGCGGCGCTCTCCTGAGATAACGCGGGTTTCTCCGATAAAATTTCCGAAGTGTTGATTTGAACCAATTTTTGGGATAGAGAATCGAAACATTGGACTGATGCTGTAGATTTCCCGACGTCAAGATCATACGAACCATCAGCCGCCGTGACTGAGACTCTAGGAACAACACAAGATGCTGCTCCATCTCCCCTATAATTTTTCTTAGTGGATTCAACTGGAGACCATGATCGCCTTCTGTTTGTGATAATTTGAGAAGCAGAGAGAGTTCTAGATTGCAGGCTGACACTGGTTGCACTCAATCTTCGATTCACGAATTGCGAGTCCGAGCCCAATGAAGATCTTTTCATTTCCAAGAGATCGGACTTTGTGTCAGCAGATGGTTCGTTTCGGTTCTCCGTTATAGATAAAGCGCTTCTTAATGGGCTGCTTATCATTGGCTTAAATGCAAGTGACGGAGACATTTTTGGAGATTTACGTGGAGATTCTACAGGTGACGACGATAGTGACTTTGAGGAGCCTTTCGAGCGCAATGATGGAGATTGTGAAACGGCAAGCGAAGTACCGAGAGACAAGTGTACTGCTGACGGTTGCTGGGATAGTGAATTTCTCGGGTTATGGTTGGATATAAAGGAGACACTGGCTGAAGGTTCTCTGGAGAGTGATTTAAATGACGAGGTCGTTGAGAACGATACATTCGAAGAAGCTCGTTTTGATGACAGGTTTGCATGTGTTTGCGAGTCGCTGTCGGGGCTACTCTGAGGCTCCTGGGTTGGAGGAAGATGCCTGGCAGGAAGCGAATACCGCCTTTGTGAACTTGTGTTTGAAACACCAGATAGATGCAGCCCAGAACTCTGCCCAGCTGAATGGTTTCTTCCAAAAGATGCCTCAGATCCATATCGTAGTATTGGTTTAGCAGGAAGTTCAATTGACGTTCGTCCCAGATATCTCGAACTCCTCATTGACGCTTTCGAAAGGCTCCCATCAAATGTTGTGCTATAAAATGAATCTGCGACAGAGGCTGCTGAAGAATCCAGAGACTTCTCACCCAGAAATGAATCTGATGAATTCGGATTCTGCCAAAACACAGAAGACTTCTTTGACAACAACGATGAAGTTCTTGACGATGGATCCAAATAGTCCTGTGATTGTTCAGAAACGGAAGACTTTGGGGACAGAACCGTCGAACTTCTTCTTGAGGAAGTACTCATAACTGACGAGCGGTGAGAAGACATTCTTTTCAACACAGGATTTGGGTCCTGCATCTGCGAGTTGGTGGCTAATGATGCGAAGGTGTCAGTGGATGCGTCTCTTGACAATGTTATTTTCCTATCTAATAGGCTATTAAAGAATGATGGGCTGTCGATTGAGTGCTTTCTAGAGATTTCGCTGTTTTCAGTCGGAGTCCTTGATAACAAAGTTTCTGACATTCGAGAATCTTTTGCATGTTTCAGAATATCAATCTCTGACCTGGCGTACTTTTTTGTACCCGAAGTTTGAGAAAACAGTGATACTGCTGACATTCGAGAATCTTGTTTCGGCTTGATAATAGCTGAGCCGGATTTCGACATCAAACTGTGGTACGAAGACGCTTTTGGGGATATAAAAGAGTCTCTGTCCGCTTGTGTAGCTCCTTGAACTGATATGATTTTTTGGATATCAAATGAAGCCGAAGATCCTATATGAAAAAGAATAATTCCCTTAAGCTTCAAAGGAGAACACAAATGGGCAAAGTACCAGGTCGAGTTTTGCTGAGGGGAGTTGCTGACTGTTTGCCGTCAGTGTTTTGTGGTGACTCTAAAGAATAAAAAGTTGCTTCAAAAATCAGAAGCAAGAGAAAATGCTGAGTTCTTACGCTGATTCGTGCTGCAAACCGACAGACGTTTAAGAACATTTATAGTGTCTTCCTGGATGGCGCCGGTAGTGTTTTGCGACCTCAATGAATTAACTGTTGAAACTTGGCCAGTCTCTTCACACAAGTCACTAAATGACAAAGAATCACTGATATTGCCTCTTTCGGCCGCGGAACTCGAAGTTTGGTTTTTTTTGAAATTATGTTCCTCTTGGATAAGTTTTTCCACTTCTTCCAAACATTCGCCAAAGCATACTTCAAGAGCAGCTGAAGATTTTATGTCTTGATTATAAAAGAACGCGTCTTCCATCAAAGAATCCAACATCTCCTTTGAATTGGGAAGTGGAGCAATATATTGGTGGGGAGGGTGATCAAAACTGCTGGTCGATGTGCAGTGGGATCTTTCTCTCTCACTGATGCCAGTTTCATGGACGAATCCATTGGTTCTTCCTTGATGAAAGTCACTTGTCGTACCGCCATAGAGATTCAACACTGTTGCAAACGATGATCCATCGCCGACATTGGCCATTGAGCTGACTTTTGTGTGCTGACTTTGTGTTTCTAGCGGATTTGATTGAAGAACTGATTCATTCCGGATGCCTGACTGAAACCTCGAAGAATTCGAAGTTATGGACTGTGGCTTCGATGAGCTCGTTTGATTGTATGCCCAATTAAATTCACATTCGGATTGCCGTGGGGTTAGTAGTGGCTGCATGGTGTGTAAATTTTGGTAATGAGGTTGTTCGATTATCGCGGGTTCCGAGGATGTAAGAATTAAGTTCAGTAAAGGATGGGAATTTTTAGTCCATGTGGAAGGGATCTTTGAATTCGTTTCAGTTGTAGTAATGTGAGGTATTGAGTGATCAGTGACAGAAGATTGTATGGGCAATGAAAGAAAGCTAGTTTGAGTTTGAATATCGTATTGTAGGGCGTATGTTTGAACAAAAGCGGTGAATGGCTGCGGGGTTATGGCCGTGGGATGCGCCATTGGCATGTCAACAACAGTTTTATGTGAAAAGCGCGGACTCGTGGCGAATTCAAGATAAGTAGCGTTTGTATCATGGTCATTGTGGGGAATAAAATTCATGGGTTGTGTCATGGGTTCTGCGGCAATAGCGGCAAAATCCTGCTCGCATTCGTGGCCTGACTGATTCGTATATCCCAAGCTGAATTGACTCATGCTCAAATTCAAATTCGAGTCCCAAAAAGTCTTTCCCCAGTTTTCCAAAAGCGCGTCTTGATACGATGATCCTTTACAGGGTGTTTTCTTCCTCTTCACGCGTGATCCAGATTCAGCGAAAGATTTCAGTTGCGCAGAATAAGGCATTCTGTTTAAGCACTCTGGTTTTGTTTGTTTGGTGGGCAGCAGTTTGTCAGACTCCGCCGCTGACGGCGAAGCGTCCAGACACGTTGGCCGAAACTTGTCCAAATGCCGCTGCACGAGACTCGGCGTGTTGCGTGTCTGCGCCGAGGCTGCCGCCGCCGCGCGTTTGTCCGGTTTGCGCCGCGCGTCCGCGGTTTTTCTCGGTGCGAAAAGCCGCGCCTTCGTCTGTTGGAAATGCGGCGGCGGCGAGCGCGGCCGCACGGGAATTGGATTCATTTTATTATTATTTTATTTTAAATATTTGAAAGAACGAAAATGTCGAATGTCATTCGGGTGAAGCGGAATTTGGACGCTCTGGACGAGACGCCCGCAACGCTCGGTGGGTGCTTGCACGCTGCTTAGGCGGCTCTGAATCTGACTGGGCATTCAGTGGTCAAAAGGGTCAAGAAGTCGGCAACGGCAACAAGCGAGGCAGAAGCTGACTTGGTCTTCAAGTTCCACCACTCCACCGAAACATCGCATCTGGAAGACGTAAGTACTTGGACTGAAGGCATTGGTTTCTTGAGTTAACTGAGAGTAAAACAGGACCCCAAACTGATGATTCCGCAAGTGATGGCGTCAAAACCCAAGGTGTTTTTGAGGTTCAGAGAGTTGCATACAATGAACTGACACACGCGCATCAGGCAAACGCACGACTTATTGCTTCAAATCATGGATCCTTGAATTCAACAATTGTGAGAATTTGGGTGTCGTCAGGATGAATGCTGACTTTTTCATCAAAGGAACGTCCTCGATTCAAAGTTGTCTCCCAGAACCGAATGAGAACAGCAAATGGAAGTGAGTTGAAAGTTATGGACCTTGCGAAAGAATCCCCTGTAGATGACGAGGATCAGTTGCCCCCAGCTGTCAGAGCAATGATGGAGGAATAGTGCGTAGTCTGCTACCACTTGTTGCCCGATGGAGAGACTAACTTCAGATCTGACCAGCTCAAAGCAAAATGCGATGGATACGTCGGAGAGTGTCGGCACCGACAATTTTGTGTATGATGTGTATTTTCTGGATGAGAAAGCTGCAACACGGAACACTTTTGATGCCAACGGTGCCGTTTCCATGTAAGCATATTTGCACTAGATGGCTTGCGGTAAACACCCGTATCTCAATTATAATAGTGAATTGGAAGAAGAAGACGCGTTGTATTTTGAGGACAACAACGACAATGAGGACTGCGTTGAAGACGACGAAGACTCAAACGCCGAAGACGACTATAGAAACGAATATCCAGACAGCGAAGAAGATGGTGGAATGGATAGTGATTGGTGATTTTACAAGTTTAAATGAATTGTATTTATTTATCATGTTTTCTCCTCTTTTCCTTCTTTTCTTTCTTTTCCTTCTTGTCTCTCTTCTCCTTTTTTGATTTCTTTTCCTTTTTCGCCTTCTTTTTCTCACGTTCCCCCTCGTCATTCCCTTCACTTTCATCTTTCAACGCGGTGGTTTCTTTGTCTTTTTCGTCGGCAGAACTTTCGCTTTCGTCCCCAGATATAGCTTTCCGTTTAAACGTTGCCGTATCAAATCTGGAGGTGAATTGTTATAATGTGTAAAAAGTCAGGTTAACAAGAATCTAACCGTCCAAAGCCAATTCCCTTCGACTTGACGCTTTCATCCACCTCCTCCTGGTTTGCAGAATCCAACTTAAGTAGACGCTGTATTTCAGCTTGAGATACAGATGACTTTCCAGTTTTTTTGACTTTTAGCCCTAACGCTTCTGCCATTGCTTCCGCCTCCAATTCCTTAATATCCCGCACCTCCTTCTCCTTGACTCCATTGGATTCATCTTCTTTGTTCTTGGCATACCAGCCCTGTATTTGTTCACCCCCCCAAGTTTTAATAGCTCTGCTTTATTGAGCATGTTTTAAAACGCACCAGATCTTTCCCCTTCTGCCACCGACCCACGGGAGCGTTGATACTGTGGCCCAAGTAGTTTTCCCGGTGTTTATCGTCTTTGACATCTTCCCACTTAAAGAGACCTGTGCCTCCTCGGTTTCCACTGCGGATAGGTCCGCTAAACATTTTCTTCAAGAAATAAAAAGTAAATAAATAACTTATACTTACAAAAAGAATGAAGCTCAAAACAATACGCGCTCGATACTTTCCGCCAGGTTTTTATTCAAACTGGCGGTGATATGTTGGGGGTGGGATCATTCTGAAGTTTTGAATCTTTTGGCAGCTTTGATCCTCGAGTTTACAGATCCAGAAACTGGCCAAACCAAACTGAAAGATGTCAACATATCATCAACTCTCTTCAACAGCAACAACAACAACAACAACAACAACAACAACAACAACAACAACAACAACACCAATGGCCCCAATGCGAACCAGAACCAAAAAGCACTATCCTCCATGATCCAAGAAACAACCAACAAAATAATCAAACAAGAGCATCTCAGCCAATCCAGATTCTCAACAATCCACAGTCTCTTGACGCGAATGGCCGAGAAACTGCATCTATATTCCGACACGAGTGTTTCATACGCGTTTTCCAAACAAATCGCCACACACACCATGCCAATGACGAATTGCGCGTTTAATAAGCTCGGGGATAAGTTCATTACGGGGAGTTATGATCGGACTTGTAAATTGTTTTGCTCTGATACGGGGCGAGAGTTGATGACGTTTGTGGGGCATCAGAATGTTGTTTATGCGTTGGCGTTTAATAATCCTTTTGGGTGAGTCAATATGCATTGTGTGAGTATAGCGTGTATAGTATTAAAAATGGCTTCCCTTTTTTTTTGATTGCCTTTGTGGGTGGGGTGTTGAATTCTGTTTTAGTGATAAAATAGTTACTGGATCATTCGATAAAACTGCTAAACTGTGGTCAGTGGAAACGGGACAATGCTGGTATTATATACATCAAGCTGCATCGAAATATACCACTAATGAAAAACTATTGCACATTGGGGATTCTCTATAAGGCATACATTTCGAGGTCACTCTGCAGAAATCGTCTGTGTCTCATTTGATCCCAGCAGCTCACTTGTTGCCACTGGTGGAATGGATAACCACTGTACTCTGTGGGATATTCGAAGCGGTCATGAAGTGTTTAAATTAAGGGTAAGGTTTTGGGCTTGTTGGAGGGGGGCAAAAAAAACACACTCAACGCACAGTGTAGGGACACTCATCTGAAGTAATTGCGCTCGAATTTTCAAACACTGGAGATTTACTTGCAACTGGTTTCCTTTTTTTTCTTATTTAATTATTTTTTTTTTGGTCGACTCAACAAATAACAAAACAAAAAAAAAAGGCTCCTTTGATTCTACAATCAACATCTGGGACTTCCGAAACGGCCGAAATTTGCTCCACACATGCATAGGCCACCGCAGCGAAATAACAAGTATGCATTTCAATTTCGCAGCAACGAAAATCGTGAGTGGATCGATGGATGGGACTGCAAAAGCGTGGGATGTAGTTACAGGGAAATGTGAACACACCTTCAGGTAAAGAACACACAACAGCTAGAATAATGATCCTCACAACTTTTATCCAAGCGGACACGGTGATGAAGTACTGGACATTGCGTTAAACCCAACAGGAGACACACTCGTCACGGCCTCCGCCGACGGCACCGGAATCGTCCATGACTTCAACACGTACAAGACTCTATTCACACTGAAAGGCCATGACAATGAAATATCCAAAGTTTCGTTCAATTCGCATGGGGATCGTGTTGTTACTGCAAGTCGAGATAAAACTAGTAAAGTGTGGAGCACGAGGACGGGTGCTTGCTTGCAGACGCTGGAGGGTCATTCGGATGATGTTTTTAATGCTGCGTTCAGTTATTTGGATGACCGTATTATAACAGGTAAAACGAGTCATGCAAGAAAACAATTCTTTGATACTATGTATTATTTTCTATCTAAAGACATGAGAGATAGGAGAGTGTATGTGGTGAATGAAAAACTAACCACAACTGAAAAAAATAGGATCCAAAGACAACACCGTAAGACTATGGAAAAGCCAATCCTCATCACTCCCATCATCATCATCATGAATGAAGAAGAAAATAAATATAAAGGAGACATTCTCAAACAGCAATATAGTCTTCCAAATCTCCCAAATGTAAATTGGTAGTCCATTCGAATAAATTGACAAAATCATCTTCGAGTTCAACTTGAAGTTGCGATACATGATGATTATGGGGTTTCGCAGCCGTGTGTGGTTTGGATTTCCTACTTTTTTTTTCATCAGGACATACATGTGTTGTTACAAAACAAAACTGGTTGACTCTTCCACCTTTTCATGCTTGAAAGTCTTGGTTTCAATGCAGTATTTGATCTCAAAAGGGAATTATTGTCATAGAGAGTAGCTTGGCATGTTATAGCTATTTCAAAAGAACGTAAAAAAAAAACTCTTGTAGCGGAATTCTCCATAAACACAACTCACATGAAAAGGAAAGCTCTCTCCATCCATTATTCCTCCCTCCATGCTTGGGAGCAAGCTGATCCATTTCATTCATGTACTTTACATATTCCATGCGATTGGTAACGTCTGATGGTTCAGCAATATGCCGAGAATTCACATACATTGCCTTGTTGAGGACGAGATCTGTAAATGCTCTTGTCCCCATAACTTTGCACGCGTCTCGTGCAGCCTAATCAGGTTTAATTATAAATATTGAACGTCAACTCGAGTTTACTTGAGATCCAGATTCAATCAAACGATTTCCTGAAAAGTAATGGACATTGACGGATTTTGTATAAATCTTGAACATGATGTTTGGCGGAAACAGCTCTCCACCGAAACGAAAGCGAACCTGTTTATTCAGAATTTCAGAATGGCATAGAATGTTCAGTTTATGGTGATGGATCGAAGACTATCAACAGGGAAGAATATATTATATACCGCCTTTGGCGAAAAATAAAAGAAGGATAAACAGCCTTCGGTGGTTGTATAACGATGGCACGTTGAAAAAACTCACACGCGGTTGAGTGATGGGATCTTGAACAAACTCTGCTTCACGAGGGCAAACCTTCTTCATAATATCTATTGAAACAGTACGTTCCTATATAAAAATTAAAAATAAGATCAAGGAAGATAGTGTGGCACCACTCACGGCTTTGTAAAGAGCAGCTTTAAGAGCTTGGAATACAGTACGATATCGCCAGCGACGCCATGATCGCGCAATAACGACGGCAGCCAAGTGATGGCTACTTGTATTCATTTACTATTCACGTATCTCACTGTCTTCTCCCTCTCAGTTCCGTTTCAAATACAATATTTATTTCAATTAAAAAACAATAGACTTATTCATTATTTCTGATCATCTCCTTCAGCCGGATCCTTTGTAGTGGCAATCTTTCCGGCCACCTTCCAGATTCCCAGCCGTCCATCGTCGGCATCTAGTTTCCGTTCAAACACGACGTATTCAACCACATCCATCCGCTTCTCCGGATCGCCGCCAATCAGCTTCTTGTCGTGTGAATACAGGGCATACGACTGCGTCGACGCAATCTTTGTTGTGATCTGGCAGAACAGCCCCGCCTTGTCGCCCTTGCTGGGATCGCCCTGCGCCTGGGCCGTGACCATGTTGACGATGTTGACCCTGACTGGTCCGTGCGCCGCCCAGGCGCCGAGCCCGACGCGCTTGATGCGCTTCAGCTCCGGGTTGAGCATCGCGGCGAACGACGCGGACGCGGCCGAGTCGAGCGCGGCCTTGTCGGCGCTGTTAGCGTTTTCCGGTTAGACGGGCGCGCCTAAGAAAGTTTTCCAAACGTTACCGCGCGACGGCGTCGTTGACGGCGCAGTACGCGGCGGCGGCGTCCGCCTTGAACTGCGGCAGCGCCACGCGCCGCTTCTTGAGCTGGTACAGCGTCGCGCCGTGCTTCAGCCCGCGCCGGACGCGCTGCCAAAGGTTGGCGCGCCCCGCCTCGGAGAACAGCGACACGGGGCCCGGGAGCCACGGGTCGAGGATGTTGAGCATCACCGGCGACCCGCGGAGCACAGAGTACAGGCGCCTCTGCATTTGCATTTTTTCTGTTTTTTTTTCTATTTTTTTCTTTTTCTTTTTCTTGGATCAAAATTCTATCCACATCTTCTACATGTCTTCTCTCTGCTTTTTTTTCTTGTTGATTGTAGAAAGTACGTTTTTATTTCCAACTTCAATTCACTCCCTTCAGTCCTCGCATGCACGTCTTGCACGCGTGATGCAAAAGAGTCGCATTTCCACACAGCGGGCATTGGATAATGTTTTTCATTGGTCGCAGCCATTTCGAGTTCATTCGAAGTCTCTACATATGACCATAAAAGAGGTTTTTGTTCATCTCTCTACTCTCTTGTCTAGTGCTACTACTACAAAAAAAAGAGCCTCTCACCTTTTTTCCATGCGTCGTCCTCTTTTTTGGTACGGCCCATAGTATACTCGGCATCCACAATCCCATAGGCAGTGCAATCATCCGATTCACTAGAGGTGCTAGCAATGATCCGGCCAGCCATCCCCTCCTTGTTCCTGCTGACACTGCTGTTGCTGCTATTGTTGACATTTTTTTTTTTTCGAATTGATTTTCTCAACAGAAAAAAGAAGATTTATTCAAAATCAATAAAGAAAAAAAATAACTACTAAAAAGAGAACCCAACCCCCAAAGAGAATAAATCACTCTTGAAGCACCCAAAAAAGAGTAGAATCACCATTCCTTCTCAGAAATCAAATCAATTCTCATAATCCTCAATCGGTGGACAACTGCAAATCAGATTACGATCTCCAAATGTATCATCCACACGCGAAACAGTTGGCCAAAACTTTCTTTTTCTCAACACTCCCATCGGATACGCTGCCTCCTGTCGCGAATACGGTCTGTCCCAGGTATCCGCAGTCAACACTTCAATCGTGTGTGGCGCATTCTTCAACACATTGCCCTCTTTGGGTTGCTTGCCCTCCTCAATCGCTCGAATCTCTTGTCGGATCTTGAGCATCGCATCACAGAACCGGTCCAACTCGGCTTTACTCTCAGACTCTGTCGGCTCAATCATGAGTGTGTTGGGCACGGGAAACGACATTGTTGGACTGTGGAATCCATAGTCGTGTAAACGTTTGGCAATGTCAATGGCTTCCACCTTGGATGTAGCTCCAAACACACGCGTGTCCAGAATGAACTCGTGTGCGCAGAGGCCGTTGGCGTCTGTAAACAGGATTTCGTATTCTCCAGACAATCGCTTCATCATGTAGTTGGCGTTCAACAGGGCTACTTGCGTTGCCTTTCGGAGACCGTCATCTCCCATCATTTTCAAGTAAGCCCATGAGATTGGCAGGATGCTTGCGGATCCCCATGGTGCTGCAGAAACGGGTCCGATTCCATCGGGTCCACTGGTTGGAACAACTGGATGGTTTGGAAGGAACTTGGCCAAGTGTGATTTACTAAAAGGAAAAAAAAAATCAAGTCAGCAACAATGGAGATCGGAACACACACATTTCAAAAAAAAGAAAAAAAAGGAAACTCACACTCCAATGGGTCCCATTCCTGGTCCACCACCTCCATGTGGAATACAGAACGTCTTGTGCAAGTTCAAATGACAAACATCCGCCCCAATCTCTGCCGGCTTACAAAGCCCCATCTGAGCATTCAAATTGGCTCCATCCATATAAACCTGTCCTCCATTATCATGAATAATCTGACACGCGCTCACAATCGTATCCTCAAACACTCCATAAGTGGACGGATACGTAATCATGGCAGCCGCCAACTTGTCCTTATACTGCTCCGCCTTCTTTTTCAAATCAACCAAATCCAAGTTTCCATTCTCCTCACACTTGACAATCACAACCTGCATTCCACACATTGCCGCAGAAGCCGGGTTCGTTCCATGCGCAGACACGGGGATCAAACACACATTCCGTTGCCCTTGCCCAATCGACTGCAAGTACGAAACAATTGTACGCAAACCAGTGTATTCTCCTTGCGCACCAGAGTTTGGTTGCAGACAAATGTTGTCGAATCCAGTCGCTTCACTCAAGGCGTATTCCAACTCCTTGTGCATGATTTCGTATCCCTTCGCTTGGTCAATGGGGACAAAGGGGTGGATCGCTCCAAATTCAGGCCAGGTCACGGGAATCATCTCGGTGGTGGCGTTCAACTTCATGGTGCAGGAACCCAAGGGGATCATGGCGTCTGCCAACGACAAGTCCTTGTGCTGCAACGCGAAAATGTATCGAAGCATCTCCGTCTCATTGTGGTACGAGTTGAAGACTTGGTGCGTCAAGTATGGGCTGGTACGCATCATCGACGCTGGGATCCCAAACTTTAACGAGGCACCGAGAGCGTCAACGGATGGCACAGGGGCAGTGTATGGGGTGGTAGAACCAAGCTGGTACTGGGTAGCAAAATCGCCACGCGCAAACACTCTCAACAAGGTCTCCAAATCCGACTTGCTCACCGTCTCATCCAGTGTGACTCCCACAGTGGAGGCATCAATGCGACGCAGGTTGATACCGGCTTCTACGGAGGCGGCGTGGATCACGGATGCATCCACATTCACTTTAATAGTCAACGTGTCAAAGAAGCTGTCCTTGTTGACAACCTTGTGGCCCAACTGCTCAACTCCATCTGCAAGCGCAGATGTCAAGGCATGCACCTTTTGAGCAATGTCCTTGATCCCTTGAGGACCATGGTACACGGCGTACATGGCCGCCATGTTGGCAAGAAGGGCTTGAGCAGTACAAATGTTACTGGTCGCCTTTTCACGTCGAATGTGCTGTTCACGGGTTTGGAGAGACAAACGGTATGCAGTCTTTCCGTTGGCGTCTTTAGAGACACCAATCAAACGACCGGGCATACGACGCTTGTGTTCGTCCTTGACGGCGAAAAAGGCAGCGTGCGGGCCACCGTATCCGAGAGGGACACCGAATCGTTGGGAGTTTCCGAAAGCAATGTCGGCGCCGAATTCGCCGGGGGATTTGATGAGGGCGCAGGCGAGGAGGTCGGTGGCGACAGTCACGAGACCGCCAACGGCATGCACTTTTTTAGCAAAGGAGGCGTAGTCGACGACAGATCCTTGGTTGTTTGGGTACTGTTTTTTTGTTGTAAGAAGGGGTTGAATGGATGAAGATGGATGGATGACATGGATGAATGGATGGATGAATGGATACATGAATGAATGGATGGATGAATGGATACATGGATGGATGGATGAATGGTTACATGGATGGATGGATGGAGTGAATGGTTGGATGGACACGTGGATGGATGAAATGGATGGATGATATGGAAACAAAAGTATAAAAAGAATATACTGCCTTCGGCAGTGAGATCCGCCTGCGGAAGACCCGCATTCGGCGGTGGATCTCGCCTTCGGCGATGAAGAAAAAAAAAAGAAAAATACCGCCTTCGGCAGTGAGACCCGCCTTCGGCGATGAAGAAACAAAATGAAAAATACCGCCTACGGCGGTGGAACTCGCCTTCGGCGATGAAGAAAAAAAAAAGAAAAATACTGCCTTCGGCAGTGAGACCCGCCTACGGCGGTAAGACCCGCCTTCGGCGGTGGAACTCGCCTTCGGCGATGATGAAAAAAAAAAAAAATACTGCCTTCGGCAGTGAGATCCGCCTACGGCGGTAAGACACAACGAACCTGAATCAAAACACCCATAAGACTCTCTCCATGAGATGTAACATCAAAAGTCTCATAATCACCAACAACAACCTCAATACCAAAACCTTCAGCTCTAGTCTTCAAAACGGCAATAGTTTGAGGAAAAGTGCGTTCATCGACAAAAAACAAGTTTCTTTTTCTGTTGAAAGCAGTGTAGCACATGAGCATTGCTTCACCAGCGGCAGTACCTTCATCCAAAAGAGAAGCATTTGCAATGTCAAGACCAGTGAAATCTTGAATCATTGTTTGAAAGTTGATGAGTGATTCGAGACGACCTTGAGAGATTTCAGGTTGGTATGGAGTGTACTGTAATTGCACAAATGAGATTGCACTCAAAACAAGGAAACCAAACCAAGAAAAGAAATACAACAACAACACCAACCTGGGTGTACCATGCTGGGTTCTCCATAATGTTTCGCAGAATGACTGGCGGGGTGATGGCGGCGGCATAGCCCATTCCAATGTACGACTTGAGCACCTTGTTCTGGCTCGCAATGTACCTGAGGCGCTCGAGCACCTCGGTCTCGGACAGACCAGGGCCCAGGCGGGTCGGGCTGCGGATGTGGATGCTCGGCGGCACGGCCTTGCGCGACAGCGCGTCGAGCGAGTCGAAGCCGACGGCGGCGGCCATCGCGGCAATCTCGGCGTCCGTCGGGCCGAGGTGGCGGCGCGCAAACGTGTCGCGCGCCGCAAACGGCGTCGGTGCGTGCGCGTGCGTGTGGGCGTGCGTCCACGTCGGCGGCGCCGTCGAAAAGAAGACGCGCGCACGCGCCGGCACAGTGCGGCGGCCCGCAAACACTGGCGCGCGAGACGCCGCAAGCGCAAGGCTCGAGCGCAGAAGGACGAGGTTCATTCTGCGTTGGCTGATTGATCAGAAAATATTGAAAGAAAGAAGGAAATAAATGCTCAAAGAGCGGAACGACCCGGAACTGTCAAAATTGTTTTTCTCAACGAAAAAGAAAAAAGAAAGAAAGACCACTCATCCCCCCAAAAATTGTGTCAAAGTCTTCCGACGCCACCCGCATTCCCCGATCGCAACAAATGCGGAATCACACGCTAAACACACACTCAAAAACTTGACAATAAATAGAAACTAGTTTATATATAGGCCAAATCAAAGACCTAGACCAATGCACAAAGTAGGATCCATCCACAACCACACACAACGTAAGGATCCAAAAACCCAACAACAAAGAAAACAAGGAACTTCCCAAAGAACAAGTAAGAAAGAAAAAAAAAGTTGAAAAAAAACGAGCAAGAGTCTATAACCTCTCAATCATTTTCTCCCATATCTTTTTTTTTCCCCCTCCTTACTGCTTCAAGTAAGCTTGGATTTCTCCGTACAAGACAAGGACAAGAGCAGCACCAGTTCCTCTCAAAATGTTGGCACCAGCACCCTTGAAGAGAGCCTTGGTACCTTCCTTGGCAACAATAGTGTTGAAGCAGTGGATAGCACCCTTGTAGATTCTTTGGTCAATTGGCTTCTCGGCTTCCATCTGGAGACGACGACGGACAGTGTCAAAGGGGTAAGTAACGTAACCAGACATGATGACAGAGAATTGTGCTCCAGCCCACTTGGATGCAATTCCGATAAAGGTGGTCTCCTTGTCGTATGGGTTAAGTCCCTTGATGGTGTCGTTCAAACCAAATTGAACTCCACGGTATGGAATAATTCCGGCAACAGAGATACCGAATCCTTGGTACAGACCCAAGATTCCCTTTGGTCCACGGGCAGTCTTGGCAAGACAGTCCCAGAGACCGTTGAATTGACGCTTTCCAGAACCGACATCTAAGGTAAGTTTTTTTTTTGGTCAGTGATATTGTATATATGTGTCTGAGGATATCGTGTCGGATCCACAAAAGAAAAAAAAAAAAAAAAAAAAAAAAAAAAAAAAAAAAAAAAAAAGATAACGGATTTTTTACCAGAGGCAAGGCGGGTACGGGCATAGTCCAATGGGTAGACAAAGGACAAGGAGAAGGCACCAGCAGCACCACCAGAAGCCATGTTGGCAGCAAAGAATGGCCAGAACTCGGTCTTTGGGGAGTACTTTGGAAACAAACCCTTGAAAAAGTCCTTGGAAGCCAAGTTGATGGCCTGGGTTGGGAAGTAACGGATACAGTTGGTGAAGTTTCCACGCCAGAAAGCTCCCATTCCTTGTTCAGAAGCGATACGGGTGAAAGCGTTACCGATACCAGTGTATCTTGGGACTTCACCAGAGATGATCTTTGGGTTGGCGTCTTGGGTTTGGATAACCAACTTGACACGCTCAATTGGGGCAGTGATGGTCTTGGACACGGCACCAGAGACACCTCCAGCGGCAAAGTCCTTTGCCAAGGCAACGTAGAAGGAGTCCTTTTGCTTTTGAGCAGCCATTTTTGTTTTTTTTGGTTATGAAAAAAAAAGGCAAAAAAAGATGGTCGCAAAAACTTGAAAAATGACACCAAAAAAAATTCTCCGTTCTTTGTTCTACCTCCCCGCACGAGGGGCACGCAATAACAACAAACCCATTCATGCTCGATTTCTTGAAACTGTAAACATTATTTTGCCATGATCAAGACGTTTCTCCCCTCTCCTGGCCCTCCTATGGTACTCGTTCCCCATTTCTATGGCGAGTCACGTGACTCAACCATCAACGAGGCCGCAAATTGGCTGCTCTGCGTAATATAAAGACCCTTCTCAACCATCAGAAACTCTCTCAACGCCCCAATTTGTCTTTTGTGCCACAACCAACTTTGCCTTCTGGAACTTGAGCGCCGAATCCACCACCCTTTCCAACAACCGACAACGCGAAAGATTCACTTTCTCAGCAGCACCCGGGCCACTTCCACCACCACCGCCACCACCACCACCACCAAACATTGGTTCCTGAGACTCCTTGATGAATATAATATCATGAATAAAGAACCCCAAAAACGGAACACAACATGTGGATTCAGGACACGTTGAAGCAACCACTGATCGCAAGGAAGACCAATTCGACTTGTGACTGAACCATGCCTTGACAGTTTCAAATTCATCGAGACTAATTTTCGATACTTTTGACCACGTGTTGGATAACCGGAAGATGGAGGCCGATGTCAAGGCAGATACAATCGCCAACCCAGAATTGAGAGACTTGATTTCCCAGCATCTCTAAATTAAAGTCCATGTAACATAAGTATAATCAAATTTTGGAAGGCGGACAAATAATCGCACGCCTAACGCAGTTACAATACCTTGGCTACTTTGATAATATGAGAAATCATAACTGCGCGAAGTTTCGGAGATTCAAGTTTGATGATTGTAGTGGTCACCAAACCAACAACAAAGTTGAATCGATGTTGAAATGCCAAGTAGATTCGGTTTTCTGTTGTTGCTGCCGCCACCACTCAGTCCAGGTAGTACTGGGTCCAACAATAACTCTGATGCAGTGATTCGTTCATATATCTCAAAGTCGATCCGTTTTAATTGGTCAGCAATAGCGTTTGCGCTCACTTGCAGTAGAGATGTAACTGGTTTGTTTGCTACTGCCGGCTCAGTTGTTGGATTTTTTGTCATTGCACTGATTTGGAGTGATTCCAACCGCTCTCCATATTTAGTGATACTTGACGTAGGCAGTACCAGCTCTCCAGCCAGTGCCACAACAAGCTGCTTCACCAACAGCAACTCTTCAACTTCAACAACAATGCCCAAACAAAACTGAAGTAAACTCATTCAACTCCTTGATAGCTCCTGCTGCTTTTTTGTTCTTTTGGCTACTTTGCCTGGCGTTCGCGGAGTTCGTACTACCACTACTACTGCTACAAGCAATGATGACATGATGATCAGATAGAATCCATTCAATCATGAATGCAAGCGTAGCTTTCCGTGTGGGTTCCATCACTTGCGCAATGTACGCGTCTTCATCATGTTCAACTCCAGCAGGGACCTCAAGATGGTTGTTGTAGTGTTTAATGAGAACAGTCACCAATTCGGCTGGCGATGGCAGGAAGGACGACCATACGAGAAGAAGCGTCTTTTTGAGGCTGGGATCGTTGAACCGGGGATTCCAGTGGGTGATTCTGTCGACCCATTCAGTGAGAGGGATGGTCAGTAGATTGTGAGTAGAGGAAATGGATAAAACTAGTTCACGTTCGCGTTCGATATTATTGACAGATATCTGGGAAAAAAAAACATTGTGTTTAAATCCATGTATAAAGAAAACTGAAATTACCTTTTCCTCTTCTACTTTTATCATCTCATAATCTAGGGCCGCTAATGTTTCTTCTTCTTGTTCAACAATTCTTGAACTGGACCTGAGTCGTCGTTTTGGAACGCCACGCCATCCAGTCTTCAAACCCTTTTTAACATCTTCCACGATATCCAATACATCTAGTAACGATTGCTGCAGCTCTTGCGCAGCAGAAGTTGCACTAGCTGCAACCTGAGCATTGCTGGTAGCGCCACAGTGTACTAAAACAAGAACACACCCATTCGCTACTTCTTGCAGAGAAATCTCCAAAAGAAACAAATTCTCATCCACGTTATTGTTGCTTTGGGTATTAAATCGACGCGATTCGGATTGTACTCCACGCACGACGCTGTCAAACAGTAGAATCAAATGGGAAGATTGAACCAGTAAATCTTGTAATGGCGGGGACTACTTCCTTGAATGGCAGTGGCGCTGATATCGCTCAAGATGGAATTCGCAACTAGGACTCATTCCTTTGAGTAGCCAAGCTGGAGTTTGCTTGTCAAGAGAGGTATCCACTAGAGTACGCGACTTCTGCAATCATTCATCAAAAATAAAGTATACAAAACTGGATCAGATAAATTCAGTGGTTGGTGATGCATTTTTTTTTTTTTTACCTGATCGTACTCCTTCAACAAACTCCCAAACGATTCCCATAAGGTAAACACCAGCCGTCCAACTCTCATTGCTCGTTCCCCCTAATAGAACCAAAGATTCGGGTGTAGTAGTCTTAATCCCAGTGCCAGTCCTGCCACTGCTACTGACAGCACTTCTTCCGCCATTAGCATTGCATATCATAGAAAACTCAATCTTGAGTTTCGCAAAGTTTCTTCTAACATCCAGTATATTCGCCTGGAAAAACGCGCATCTCCATCCTTCAATGGTCTTGTTGTGCGTCGCCACCCCCAATTCAATGCTTTCAATAATCAAAGAAGTGGTGGATACAAGTGATAAAAGTTGTGTTATACTGGCAGTGGCAGATGTGAATGCCAATATAACGTCTGGGAGCGAAATTGGTGACTCGAAGGAGGAGTTGGCGAGACTGTCGATTGAGTGTTTCATAACATCGAGGACTTCAGCGAAACCTTCCTTTCGATCATCTCCGAGTTCAATTAGTGCAGCGACAATCTTGTTGTGAAGGCGCGCATTCAATTTGCGTTCTGGCATTTTTTTTTTGTTTTGATGAAGGGGAAAACTGTCACAAGCCTCAACACTTCAACAACTTTATAGCTGGCCGATTAACACACAAACACACAAAAAAAACTAATCAGCCTGCAATTCTAATAGCGGTGAAATCCCAAAAATACTCTCGGAAACAACCCTTGTATAAAGAAAAACAACTTAACCCCAAATCCCTGCATAACTGCCAGACATATTCAGCTGCAAAGGCCCGCCCGCTGCAAAAAGCCTTACGCCATAAGGACAATAACTCAGCGTGTATACCGCATCTCGCATGAGTCCCCGTCCATTCCCACCCCCAGCGACAACACCCATATTCCATTCCTCGCCATCCACCCTCCTCTCATCTTCCACCGTTAAATATTTTCTCATGACTCCGCCACCACCACCACATTCAATATCCTCCAAATCTCTCCACTCGACATACCTCAACACCCTCAAATCTAAAAACGAAACCCTCCCAATACCTCCACCAACAGTCAACCCACCCCTCGAATCAAACGCCAAACTACGCACTCCCCACTCATCATCCACACTCTTGACTGTACTCGCAACAACAGCCTGTCGTGGATCCACAATCGACACATGCGACATACTCCCGATCGCTATACAGTTACTGATTGGATGATTCACGCTGTTCGTTGCAGGAGTCGGCGTCGCCATACATACGGTTTCTTGCGTATGTATAAGTCGCACGTCTGTTGACGTGGATGGGTTGATGCCATAGTTGTTCCCAGAGTGTTCACACACTGGGCTCTGGGATAAAGGACTTGCCAGCCCATTCTGATTACTGCTGCTGTTTTGGTGGTTAATGTCAAACAGCTTGACGGTTCCTGTTGAGCTCGAGAGTGCCGCGATTTTTGATCCGTTACTAGAATGAATCACTTTCAAGTCTCGGATTCGGTTTTTGTCCAAATAAAGTGTGCCGAGATATGGAGACAGGTGAAAATGAGGTTGTGTTTTTTGAGAGGTGGTTGGCTAAAGACGGGGTTTGTGGTGATGACGGTAACGATGGCGATAACGACGAAGATGAAGCCGTGAAACCTTGGAAAATTTTCCCCAGAAAGCCGGAGGGGTTCAATGAAAGAGAGGATGTGAGAGAAATCTGCTTCTTTTTCGGTGGTGGAAAAGATCCGGTTACAGGTTCATATAGGCGAACACACCCGCCATCCATACGCGGGAGAAACTGTTTGATTGTAGTTTCATCGTCCAGATTCCAAAAACACACTTGTCCATCGCGTCCCCCACTGACGAGTGATGAATCGGAGCAGAATTCGACGCTGAATACCATGTCCGTGTGAGAGCGGCAAATTGCAAAGGCATCAAGGTGGGGCAAGGTATATATCTGAATGCTTTCGATTGGACTGCCAGCTGCCACGGCAAGAAGGCTTCGAGATGGATTTACTGCAACAGAGTGGATTCCTGTGCAATGGAGAGGCTCAGTTCAAGGAAATGCCCAAGAAATCTCATATCTACGCACCTCGACATTCAGGTATCTGTGGTGGCTGTGGTGCATTTCTAGCAGGTTGTTGATATTGGGCCGTCATCATTGCAGTGGCTGCCATCGGGCGCGGGTAGAGAGGATGGTCTTGCAAAACATCAGCCGTAAGCATGGGAGACCAGTTAAATACACCCTGAAACATAGGAGGCGATCTTTGGGGGGTAGGAATCGAATCCGTGGATTCCACCGCTATGATGGGAAATGTTGGGCTGATATGAATGCGTGAATATAACATTGTTACAGATGAAGGCAGAAGGAAAGCAAGAACAAAACTTACTCGACAGCGCCATGTACCCACTTTCCATTGTCGCCCCAGTATCCACAAATCGGAGCAATATCAGCAATTTGTCTCACCCTGTTTGAATCCACCACTTTCAACGCGTTGCATTTCGAGCCCGTTAAAATGCGTTCTGAATCAAGCCAAACACTAGCAAATACTTTGTTGACATTGTCAGAAAAGGAAACGAATCGGTGTTTGTGTGAAGCGGGGTGTATTTGTGGTGGCTGAGGCTTCTTCGAGTCAAAGAGACGCGTCTCAGCAGAACAGAAGATGAATCCAACGACACAAATCCAAGCAAAGTTGCGAGGGAGTCGGTCGACACTGGTGCAGACCGAAGGGTCTTTTGTCTCCGTATTCCCGACTTCGAATGCCACCCAGTTTCCCGCTGGCGAAGATGTTTAAACGACGAAACTTCGGCCATATATATTTCAGACTTTCAGAGGAGAGGAAGTCCGGATGGCTGGTGGGAAAGTGGTGTTGACGGGCCTGGTTTTGTTTATTCAGGTAATTGAATGGCGGGTCTGAAAATGACAAACTCAAAGCAAATCCAGTCATTAGCCTGTATTTAAATTATGACGAATACAATCAAGCTCCGGAAGGCGTTAGAAAACTCCAAGAAATCATTTGGTTCTCTCATCAACAAGCAACGTAAAGTTAGAAGTCCCATTTGTTTCACTTTTTCAAAGAACTTGAAAAAAAGTTTCAAATCTGCAAGTAAAAAAGAGCTGGCTGCCAGTTCCCACAAGCTGGTGAAGATCGTTAGAAAGACGGTGCACTCAAATTCACTGGGCACAAAAACATTAACATAGTATAGTATAGGGGTATATTAGGAAATAAGCATGCAAAACAAGGCCTATGCTCGTGGAAGGATAAAATAGTCTAAATCAGCACATCATGACACCTCGTGGTTTACAAATTGACTGGGATGGTTTTCGGCAAACCGAAAAGCAACAAGAATGATCGCAGCCAAAACAGAAAAGAGAAGAAGCGCTGATGTAATTCCGCAGAAAACAATGCGGCGGATGATTGACTTCCTTCTTTTGCAGCTTGAGCTCACGGACTGATCATCCCTGCTGTGCCGATAGTCTGTGAAGGGAACGTGGAGCTCCGAGTGAGAATCGTGCTCAGAGGCAGCCTCGACATGGGCAATGCTGTGATCGTCGCGTGCGCACAGGAAGCCGCCCTTTGAATCCTGCATATCGACGCTGTTATCGACGATTGGAGAATAAAGTGAAAGCAAGAACATTATTTAACAATCACAAAAATGGCAGACAGCAGAGAGGCGCGCCAGTACCTCGCTGAAGCTGAAAAGAAGGCTTCTCAGCCAGCAGGATGGTTTGGTCTTGGTGGTCCTAAGCTCGAAGATGCCGCTGAACTGTACCAACGCGCAGGAAACACCTTCAAGCTCAATAAGCAGTGTATGTATCTACTTAGATGATGTTCTATTTTATTCATTCGTCGCATTATTGGTGGGGGGATGAGTCTTCTGCTGGACTCGTGGTGAGACACTTTCAAATCACAATGGACTGACAGGCTGGCGATCAAAGCTCCTGGTTTATTGATGAAAAATATGTATAATTGATGAGCGGTTTCTTCAGCTGAAGGGCGGTGGACTTGGCATGTGAACTCCGTACACTAATGACTCAACAACAGGGAAAGAATCTGGCGATGCATACATGTCCCAAGCAAACATGCTGATGCGAATGAACGAAAAAGACGAAGCCGCAACTGCTTTTATGAACGCTGCAAAGAGCTTTAAAAAGTCTCACCCATTAGGTATTTAAATATCCGTTTCTGGGATATGCAAGATTCATCAAATAACTCTCTTCAGAATCAATTTCTGCTCTCCAAAGTGCTGTCCAGATTTTGATTGAAAAGGGTCGGTTTAGTGCAGCTGCAAGTAACCAGAAGCAGATTGCTGAAACATATGAGAACGATGTTGGCGATTTGAAAGGGGCTCGCGAAGCGTATGAAAAGGCAGGAGAGTGGTACCAAGGAGAGGAAAGCCATGCGTATGTTTGTTTTAAGTATGCTACTCGCCATACAATGTATTAAATCAATCGGCTATCAGCCAGGCCGATGCATGCATTTTGAAGGCTGCTACATTTGCAGGTCAATTGGAAGACTTTGAAGCTGCTGTCAGTGGATTCGAAGAGGTTGCCTCTCGTTGTGTGGACAATAAGCTGACCAAATGGAGCATGAAGGAATACTTTTTCAAAAGTGGAATTTGCTTGCTGAATATTGGCGTAAGTTTCTCTCCGATACGTTGTCGATCGAGTTTCTGACCTTATCGGTATCAAAAGGACCTTGTTCGAGTTCGATCTAGCATTGAGCGATACTGTGGAATGGACTTAACTTTTCACGAAACTCGTGAATGTAAATTCATTCTCGTAAGTTCATTTTCTGCAATCAGAAGCAACTGTCAATTGAAGTAGTTGGATTTTGGCAGGCATTGGCAGACTCCGTTGAAAATGGCGATGTGGAGGCGTTCACAAATGCCGTAGTGGATTATGACCGCTTAACCAAGTTGGACTCGTGGAAAACAACTCTTTTGTTGCGTGTCAAGAAGGGAATCACAGAGGAAGAAGACTTGACTTAGTTTATTATTGAAAGACTTAAAAATTAAACCCTTTTGATCTTGGGTCCAGTCAATCAAACACCCCCCCGCCAGAGACCCGTTCGCTCGCCTAAAGTCTCTAGTAAATGATGGGCGGCCCGTCTCTCTCTGATCGCGCTGATCGTGCTTCAGCCAATGAACCCGCAGAACCCATCGCCACGGTGCCCTCCGATTCACTCCAGCTGCTGGGCCATTCGTGTTCGAGCGCATCGTCACTGTTTAAATGCTCGAGCTGCCAGACAGCCGCCAGAGATGCTGATAGTGTCGCTCCGGAAGTTCCTGACAATGTGGCTCTGAACTCTGCAAAACAGGTATGTTCCTGCTTGGCTGCCGGTCCGTCGTCCACAACGCCCCCCACTTGTCATGGCTCCCCTTTGCTTTATATTTAGAGCTAAAATATCTCTCCTGGCGAATCTACTTGTCTGCTAGGACATCCTTCGACAAGCCACATTGAATCTGACAACCACTTATGCACAGTGTAATCCGGCCTTCACGTACACTCAATCTTCCAACCCGAAAAGAGTTTTAACGAAGCCTAGTAAACCTGTTCTGAATGACGGCTGGGACAACCAGGAGAATGACTACATTTTATATGTGAATGATGTACTGGGGAATCGTGATGATCAACAGTTGAGTTTCAGCTTCATTTCCTTTGTTGGAGCATGAGAACGGAAATCTATGGGGAACTTGAATTTGAGTTGTTGGTGTCTTTGGGGGGCTTGTTGTTCATGGGAGAATTGATCATGTGTCCCATGTTGTTCTCGCCTTTTGCTGAGCTTTGGCTTCAGACTGGAAACATTCAATTCACTTCTAAATCTTCAATAATTCGGTGCTGAACGATAATTTGTCTCTTTTGGTGATTAGATATCATATTCTGGATTTATTAGGCCAAGGAACATTCGGCCAGGTTGTGAAATGCATGAACATCAAAACAAGGGAGCTTGTGGCTGTCAAAGTTATCAAAAACAAGCCCGCTTATTATAATCAAAGTTTGGTTGAAGTGGCGATTCTGGATATTGTAAGTATTCCCTTCTGTGTCGAATAAAACTACTGACAGATCGCTTGAAACAGCTCAACAACAAATGGGACCAATCTGACAAATATCATATTGTCGGAATGAAAGATACATTTCTATTTCGGAACCATCTGTGCATAGTTTTTGAAATGTTGAGTGCGAATCTTTATGAATTGATCAAGCAAAATCAATTTCGCGGATTGAGCACTACTCTTGTTCGTGTCTTTGTGAAGCAAATTTTGGAATGTTTGGTACTACTGAGCCGGGCAAAAATAATTCACAGTGATTTGAAACCTGAGGTACATTCCAAACGACATATTTCTTTGAGCATAGCTAATACGAATAATAGAACATTCTGCTTAAAACGTTTGTTTCCCCTTTATGCCGGCGTTTCGGATTGCTAACAACATATTCAGGTTAACTGAGCCTGAAATCAAAGTAATCGACTTTGGCAGCGCTTGTCATGAAAACCAAACAATTTACACGTATATTCAATCTCGATTTTATCGATCCCCTGAGGTTCTTGTGGGATTGCCATATACATCCTCAATAGATATGTGGTCGTTGGGTTGTATTGCTGCGGAACTATATCTTGGATTACCCTTGTTTCCCGGAACTAGTGAATATAATCAAATGAGTCGTATCATAGGCGTATTGGGCATGCCTCAGCAATGGATGTGTGAGAAGGGCAAAACATCGAAAACTTTTTTCATCAAAAAGGCAACGGGAGGTTATGAATTCAAAACAATGGATGCATACATGAAGGTTATTTGGATTATTTCTGTTGAAGTTTCTGAATTACGTTTAGTTGACGTTTGTTTCAGGAAACTGGACTCGTTGAACAACCTTCGAAGCGGTATTTCGCTGGAAATTCTTTGGAGGAAATTATCAATTTATACCCTATGCCAAAGAAGGACATGAGTTCTTCAGAAATGGAGAAAGGTACGTCTATCTTCTTATATAATATGGTCATCTAATCTACACCGTATAAAGAATTGGCAAACAGGCGCTCCCTGCTTGATTTCCTTGGCGGTGTGCTAAAATTGAATCCCTTGGAGCGGTGGTCGCCTCAGCAAGCAAAGATGCACCCTTTTGTTACTGGAGAGCCTTTTGTTGCACCATTCGCCACGAGTGCCACATTTCGATTACAACCTGCCGTATTTCAGTCTTTTTCGCCGACTGCACCGTCTCTGCCTGGTGGTTTACCGTTACCGAATGATACAGCCGCTGCTCGGTTAGCAGAGCCAGAAACACCCGAGTCCATAGCACCGACGGCCCCCGCTAACGGAACGGCTGCAGCAAGGCGTCCTCGTGCCAACACGATGATCCAGGCTGTCCCTCCTCAACTCCAAAAAATTGTCACTATGCAACAGCAAAGCGGTCCCAATAAGAGCTCTTTGAGAAATGCTGCAGCTGGAGGGAGCTCAATTATTATGGGTGGTATCCCTGGAAATGCAAAAGCTGGCAGTGCTGTGGCTGCAGCTGTAGCAAACTCATCTCTCAACAATGATGATGTTGTGTACCCCAGTCCGGATATGAAACCAAGTGCAGCAGAAAGCTCATCTGTGCCACATGCTCCTTTGGACGACGATCATACCCATGGAGCAAGTGGGCGAGCCCGATCCTTCTCAATCAGTCAACAACCGGGAGTTTCGTACGATCCGCACTACCAAAAACACTACCCGCTTCGAAAGGCAGTATCAGAGACAATACATTCTCCACTACAGCAGGCTCCGCATATGCCCCCACTCCCCAACCAACCCCACCATCCGCATCAGCATGGATCAATGGCGATAACTGAAAGCTTAAATAGTCTCCAACTTTCCTCTCACAGTGGCGCGTATATGCAGCAGCAAGTACCTTACTCTGATGGAATTGCAATACATGATGCTTTTCCTGGATCAAATCCAAACACTCCAGTGGATCCAAGCCAATTTGGATTCCAACAGCGAGAAAAAGGAGAACGAAAATCAGGCCTTGCAAGTCGTGCTCCTGCCTTACCTGGGCTTGTCGAATTTGATTCTTCCGGCAAACCCATGGATTCAAATCTCTTGGGAGCAGGAGGATATTCATCGCGAACTCAATCGAATCCAGACCCAAATAATGTAGTATATGATATGAGTCAGCGGCGCATGTCAACATCGGATGGGTACGGAAATGCGTCGCCTCGGTTTCGATCCCAAGGCGGCTTTAATCAAAATGTCTATGCTTCGTCTCCAAGGAATAACTTTCCTCCGTCACCGAGGAACTCATATCAGCCGCAACAATCGCCTTATTCACAACAGCCCGTGCCACCAGTTTATTCGTCCTCACCTTACCAATATCCAGCTCAAAGTGGACTGGGAGTTTATGATGGTGGCGGTTACGGAAATGAAACGGGAGGTCAGCATTCTGGCCCTGGCTACCGTGGTCGTTCTGTTTCTTTGAGTATGCATGGGCAATATCCCTTGGGCCAACCCTGGAATCAGCCTATGGCGCCTCCTGTACAGCAGCAGATTCAGCAGCATCAAGTTCAGCAACAGCAGCAACAGCAACAAGGTCGCGGCTCGAAAAAAAGGCCCCCGAATATCTCCACCACACTTGGTTCAAGTCCACAGTTTCCGGCATACCAACAACAACAGCAGCAGCAACATCCTTTCTCTGCGGCTCCAAACAATCTATACCAGTACTCCTCTCATTCGGCAAATTCATCTGGATATTATCCTTCCGCTCTTTCAGCCAATGACTTGAACGCCAGGAACCCAGACATGACTGGGATCCCTCCACAGCGAATAAATCATCCAGTGACCTTAGGCATGCGAAGGCAAAGTGTGCAATATGGATCGACTCCGCCAACTGCATATTCATCAAGCTATCACAACAACTCGCCCTCCAATACGGCGGTATCTGGATTTGGTGGAAGTGGCAATACGCGTGGAAGTTCTTTGAATCCAAGTTTTCCTGTTCCATCAGGTCCTTCAAGTGCTGGCCTTGCTGCAGGTAATGGGATCGCATCAGGCGGGGGAAACTCTATGGATTTTCCGAAATCAAATATTGCACAAACATCTACATCGACTTCTGCTTCCGCTTTGTCGGGTCGTAGTTTGCGCTTTACGAATGCTCCGCCGGCTGCGCCGTTGTTGGGTGACGAGTCTGTAGTAGATGATGGAGCTGCCGGTGGCAGCGGGGAGACTAAATAAAGAATTGTGGACTGGGTCTTATTCGTGCGGCGATTTCACGACAGTTTTCAGCAGTTTTCAGTTTTTTTGTTGCTGGAATAACGCGTTTATTCTTTGAGCCATTGTCTTCCGTTTTCCATCGCAAACAATCAATCATGGCTAGTGCTACTGAAACCCCATCAGGTTGGTTAACTTATTGCCTCTTATAAGATAAAAGAAAGGATATCTAATTGGGCGTCTTCTGAGCAGAATGGGTTGAAGACATGACTTGCCTCCCAGAGCTATCTGAGCAATCCGTTTTGGACAACATCAAGAAGAGGTTCCGCGATGGCTTTATTTATGTAAAGCTGGAAGTTCACCCTTTTAACAATTGTGTTCTAACTCATCCCTGCCTTTTTTGTTGGTTAACACTACCAGACATACACAGGAACGATATTAGTCGCTGTGAACCCTTACAAAAGCCTCGACATTTTTGGACACGCAACTATTTCCAAATACGAAAATCAAGAACGCCAAAAGAACGCGCCACATATTTTTGCACTGTCTGATGCCGCTATTTCTTCAATCCGTACAGAAAAGAAAAACCAATCCGTTATCATATCAGGGGAATCGGGATCAGGGAAGAGCGAAAGCACAAAGTACATTTTGTCGTATTTAACTGCGGTCACGTCGCATCATTCAAATGTTTCGTGGATCCACCAGCAGATTTTGGAAGCCAATACGGTGCTCGAGAGTTTCGGTGCGCTGCTTTATTCAGCTATTATTAAAGAGAAAAGCCTAAAATATTCAAATGTAGGAAACTGCCAAAACTTCTCGTAATAACAATTCTTCACGATTTGGAAAGTTTATTCAAGTTCAATTGGACAAGAAGTTACATATTATTGGGGCCAATGTCACCAGTTACTTGCTGGAAAAGTCTCGCGTTGCAAGACAAGCTAAATCCGAGCGTAAACTATCACGTGTTTTATGAGCTTGTGCAAGGAGCGAACGAAGACGAGACCGAAAACATATCTTCTCGAACCAGCTGAAACGTTTAACTACTTGTCTCAAAGCGGTTGCACTGAGATTCCTGGCGTCGATTCGCGGAGTAAATTCGAAGGCTTGAAATTCTCCTTGACGGTGCTGAACATTTCTTTGGAGCAAACTGATTGCATTCTGAGAATTCTTTCTGGAATTCTCTGGTTGGGCAATGTTAGTTTCAAGGCGCAAGGCGGCAACGAGTCTGTTACAATTGAGGAGAAACAGGCCATTCGGAATATCGCTGCGTTATTAGGGGTCGATGAGGCAAACTTGAGCAAAGTTCTTTGTTTTAAAAAACTGGTTGTTCGTACTGAAACTACCATGGTTCCTTTAAAGCCGGTTCAAGTAAGGCGGCTTTTGGAATTTTTGGTGCTTAAAAAAAAGGGCTAACATTTTGTTACGACAGGCTACTGATAATCGGGACAGCATTGCCAAGAATCTATATTCAAACTTATTCAGAGTTTTGTTGGAATTAATCAATGCCACCCTTCAGGCTGGCCCAGACAATGAGGCACAAAACTCCATTGGCGTTTTAGATATCTTTGGGTTTGAAGGTGGGTTATTTCTCAACGAATATGGTGTTCAATTGATCTAAAATTAACAGATTTCGCGGTACGATCCTATTGATGATAATCATTTATGGTGAAAAATCGTTTGACTGATCCTTCCATAGGTCAACAGCTTCGAGCAATTTTGTATTAACTTCACCAACGAAAAGCTTCAGAATTTTTTTAATCAGTTTATCTTCAAACTGGAGCAAGAAGAGGTGAGGAGAAAAATCCTCAAATTGAGTCTAGTGCTCATACTAAAATAGAGTTTCTTTTATAGTACGAAAAAGAAGGAATCAGTTGGGAAAAGATCTCCTATGAAGACAATCAACCTTGCATTGATCTGATTGAAGTGAGTTTATTATTTGTTTTGAGAGGAAAAAAATCTGATATTATATTTAGGCCAAAGCAACGGGAATTTTGGCTCAACTTGATGAGGAAGTCAAGTTGCCAAAGGGGTCAGAAGAATCCTGGATGATCAAATTGGATAAAACCCACGATAAAAACAAATACTTCTCGAAACCAAAGCTCAAAACTAACGCTTTCAGCATCAAGCACTATGCTGGCGAAGTGTTGTACACTATTGATGGGTTCTTGGAAAAGAATAAGGACGCCTTACAAGACGAACTTTATGATTTAATCAGCAGCTCCACTGTAAGTCTCAGATATCTCATTTGCGAAAAAAACTAACTTGCTTGTGGGCAGTATCCATTTATTGCTTCTCTTATCATTCCAAAAGAGGCTGACATATTTGGTGGCTCTTCCTCTGGAACCCCGGGATCAGGAACTCCCAGAAATGAACCAGTTCTCAGCAAGGGCTCTCCGGCAAACTCGATGCACGCCTTGAACCAAACTCCATTTATCAACAGCAATGTCCCATCTCCTAAAATGGTGCCGAAAACCATGACAAAGATGACTGCCGGTGGAGCGTTCAAGAACCAGTTGAACTCGCTGGTTGCAACTTTGGGGACTACTTCAACCCATTATGTAAGGTGCATCAAGCCTAATTCTACGATGGAAGCATTTGCGTTTGATGAACCGAAAGTTCTAAGTGCGTGTATTACTTTGTGTCTTCAAATTCGTATTCACTATTCACGCTTAGGTCAATTGAGGTATTCCGGAATGATGGAAACCATTAAAATCAGAAAAGCTGGATATCCTGCTCGAGTGCCCTACGAAAAATTCAACACTGATAACAGATTTCTTCTTCCTGCGGAAGCCAAGCTACTTGCAGATCCAAAAGAAAAAGCCGAGCGTATTGCCAAGATTTGTGATTTACCAACAGGATCATGGCAAACAGGCAAATCGAAGATATTTATGAAAGCTGAAATAGTATGTGTTTTGTGGCACTCACAACCCTTTTCCAGTCCGTTAACACCTTCTTTTTTCCCGAGTAGCTAGTTGAAATCCAGAAGAGAACCGCGGAAGTTCAAAAAGCAAGCGTCTTGACTATTCAGAAGTACATACGAGGCCATCAAGCACGTGTGAAATATCAAGATCTTCGAAAAAACGCCATCGTTATTCAGAAATGTAGACCATTAGATTTTCATCGCTATGAGTCTAATTATTGTTAAGTTCTAGATGTCAAGGGCTATTTATATGTTGTTCGTTACCAACGCACCAAAAAAGCCGCCGTTAAGCTTCAAGCTGGTTTGGATATATTCTTATATTTAGCATTTATTCAATGAATTCTTTTTAGCGACGAGAGGGTGGAGTGCACGTAAACGATGTCGACAACTCAAGGAAGAGAAAGCAAAGGCTCTACAAGCCGAAGAAGAAAGAAAAGAAAGGGAATTGAGAGAATTAAGAGCATTAGAGGCAGCAGAGATGGAAAGACAAGCGACCGAGCGTATGATGGCGGAGCTTCGGGCTGCACAAGTCAGGCTACAAGAAGCTCAGCTCAAGCAACAAGAAGAGGAAAGAAAACGACAAGAAGAAGCGTCAGAAGCTGAAAAGGCAGAACAGCAGGCAAGAATGGAAAAAGAAGCAGCCATGATTGCAACAATCGACTCCCTGATTCAAAAGGTTGACGACAATGAAGGCCGCAAGTCAAGAGCGGCGGAACCTGAAGGTCGAAAGTCAAGAACGGCAACAACACAGGACGATGCACTGAGTCCCGAGCCCCTTCCGTTAGGTAAAAGGCCGAGCGCGGACAACAAGCTGGACGAGATTTTTAGCTTCATCAAAGATTTCAACAGCCATGATGAGCTGGCTGCTTTGGCCCAAAATCTTACCACAGAGATCAATGAGCTATATGAGAAGAAAAAAGTTCTCTTGTCGAACGAAAACCTGGCCGATGTTGCGCCAAGAGCAAGCACATTGTCACAGGTTAGCTCAGAGTACAGGGAATCTACTGCCAAGAGCCAAACCAATTCGATAACGCCGCAACATCGAGTTTCGGTATGAAAAACTACGTGTTTGATAGGTTCCAGTTATTAATACAAATCAGGTGATGGCCGACTTCTCTGAAGGACGAATGGACCCCTTTGCTGAAGACTTGTCGTTGCAATCTTACGGAGAGCTTCATTTTGCAGTATGTGACACTAATTCTGTTATAGTTCGGCGATTGAAGTGAAGTGACCCGAAAACTAGTCCAACCCAAAGAAAAAGGCGTCAATAATTCCGTCGCTTGGAAGAAAGCCAAGTCAGCAACAACAGCTCGCTTCAAGATATTAGTGGAGCTTTGCGATACAGCAAGGTACAATTGTATGATAGCATCATATTTTATTCACATAGTGCCTAGATTCCATTGACTGGGCCAATCACAAGAATACCTGAAGGGGATGCATCTCATTCGCTGGCTGTAGAATGCTTCTAAACGTAAATAAGCACATATCACTGCACTCGGTATTCTAATTCTTCTGCACTATTTCATCTCAGTTTTGCTGAAGGCTTTGGATCCTGCATCAAAGAAACAAGAAGAAGTTTCCGCTGCTATGAATCAAATCGTTCAAATGGGACTTATAAATCACACCCTTAGAGATGAAATCTTTGTTCAAATCATCAAGCAAATCACTGTTCCTTCTGAAGGGGAACCGAAAGGATGGAGCGAAGTAACATTGTATGGATGGCAACTCCTTACTCTTTGCATCGGAACTTTCCCACCCAGTAAAGTGAGGATATTCACCTCTTCATAAGTTTTACCTAAATCTAAAAAAAAAAAAAAAATCAAGCTGTTTTCAAAATTCTTGCTTGCATTCATTTTAAGAGGATGCAAGACCAACTCAAGTAATCCGAATTTGTTTGTGAAATATATGAGAAGCTGAATGCAAAACTCTTAGGTACGAAAAGAATGTTGTCTTTGACGGCAGAGTTGTTCTCCAAAAGTGTCTTATTACATGGAGCTCGCAAATACGCTCCTACAGTTTCAGACATTCAGTCATTTTAGGGTAAGAGTTGCAAAACTTGAATATGGTAGCTAAATATTAAAGGATAGGATGGGGTCGTAAACAAGCTGTGCAAGATTTTTGTAATGGATGGGCATTCGTTTGACATACTGATTTCCCCAGTAACTACTGCGGATGAAGTTGTGAAAGAGATAAGCAAAAAGTTTAAGCTGAAAGACACTAGCAGCTGGTCGTTGTATACAGTGACTCAAAAAGAAGGTTCATATTAATTTTATTTTTTGCCGTAATCTAAATCTATTTTAGACAAAGCCATCAGATCTGTAGAATACCTGGCCGACTGTATGCTCGTAATGCAAAAAGACTTCAAGAGAACAAATTTTATGGCAAACTTGAAGATGAACAAGATAAAGGAAACTTCGTCAGTGGGAGGTTTGAGATAATATAGAACGTTTCAAAAATTGACCAATCTCCTTTTTTTCTGAAATAGGGGACACCGAAGAAGAGTTCAAACTTACTTTAAAAAAGAGAATATTCAAAAACCCCAAGGAAGATTTGCGGTTGAAAGATGAAACCGAGATCCACCTACTTTGCTGTCAAGCCGATCATGAGGTCAACACAGACTTCTATCCAATAGGCCTTCGCGAAGGAGTGAAACTCGCGGCCTTAAAGGCCCATATTATGCTTGGAGACTATAATGCCGCCTCCAATCAGCTTCCTCAGTAAGTTTGTGTTTGTAGACTGCTTTTTTTTAAGCGATCGTATCAGCGCCACAAATATTCTGCAATGGATTACTCCGCGAGTTCTTGCAAAAGCATCAAAAGAAAACACTGCAAAAATGGTGATAGAAGAATACTCAAAACTGAAGGGCAAGTCTTCTCTGGAGGCTAAAATTGAATACCTCGAAATTGTCAAGGAGCTGAGGTTCTATGGTGCGGCTGTGTTTGAAATTGAATCACCAGGAGAATTGGCCTTCAATGAGCCGATGGATTTAGCAATATCAGCTGCTGGAGTTCAGCTAATCCAAGCCGTTAGCAGAGAAATCGCTATGGTGTTTGTTGCCCAAGAAATCAAGGATGTCCAATTGGATGAAAAAACCATTTCAATTGTCATTGGAAAGCAAACAGAATCAGTGTCAGAGGTCTACGAATTCACCAGCGATCGAGCTGAAGAAATGTGCAGTTTAATTCGTGATTATCGCGGCATTCGTATTTCCGCTGTAAGATTTACTGTTAATTCGAAATAATATGGTTTGACTTCCCTTTTTTCAGGTGAAAGAGAGAGTTTACAGTGAAGCAGAAGTTGCCAACTTGAAAAAGGGTATCGAAGTCGCCAGAGCAAATCTCATTGAAAATGAATGTGTCAGAATTCCCGGACCAGACACCTTCGCCGCCGAAATGATTCAAAATCCAAGTCCAGGGAACTCAAAAACCATCAGAGGCTCATTGATCATGCCGAAGTCTCTGAAGTCAATGAAGCCCTCTGGATCTAGCTCCAGGAGCTCTTCCCAAAACGCCGGAGCAAGAAAAAAGAGTACTTTCGCTGTGTTTACGAAGTCCGAAGTCCCAGGCAGCATTTGTTTGGATTATGTGGAAACAGATTGGGCGTTCTCAACAACGAAGTTGGTTTCTTCAATCCTGTCTCCTCAGCATGAAGCATCTGACTTTGCTATGAGTCTGAATATTTGTGAGTCTTTCTTTCACAACAGAATCATGGCTAACTGATTTATAAGTTATTCTTGAGTACATCGGTCTTACAAAAGGAATCGAGGCCCCTAATCGATTGAGTAAACTTAACGCTCCGATCGCTGCTTATATTCAACGGATGCAGCGCTTGTTGGAACAGTGTGTCGATAAGCCCATTCTGGCAAATGAGCTATATCTGCAAATCATCAAGATGACAACTAAAAACGAGGATAAAACGTCTTATGCTTGTGCGCAAATGTGGAAGCTTATGTGCGTTTGTGTTGGAGTTGTTGTTCCCACAATTCCAGATGTTCTGGACTACTTAAAGGCGCATCTTCGACGGTAATCAGCATTAACTAATAGCCACTTTGATTTAAAAAAATTGTCTTAGTTGCGAAGCCGTTGACCCGAAAGACAAATCCGAGAAAGAACGATCGAAATATGCAAACTACGCTCTTAAAACCTTGTATCAAACAATCAGAGGTGGTAAACGAATGCATCCACCATCTTCAGAGGAAATTGGTTGCGCTATGGTGTGTAATACTTCAGTCGACTACATTTAACACAATTTTCCAGAAACGTGCTCCCATGACCATACGATTCTACGCCCTAAACCGTCAATTCAGAGCTTTACCAATACATCCATCCGATAGTATTGAAACCATTTATTGTAAGAGCTGGGTTAATACATCTGTCCCTCTAAAAACATTACAGGCAATTTGATGGAGAAATTTGGTCTTGGAGAGGCATCAGGATTTGCCATTTACCAATATTACGCAAAATCCGGTATCAATTTGAAACAAGATGTCAAATAAGTAATTAATTTTTTGTATTGATTTCGACAGAGCTGGCTTTGTTTGCCGAAGACAAAATTTCAGATGTTATTTACAAATGCGAGAAGGCTAGTCATGCATCACAAACATCAGACAAGGTTCACTTTATTATTAAAAAGCGGCTGTTTGATGAGCCATTGAAGCCAAGTGAGCATCCAATTGAAGATGAATTTGTCCGATGGCAAGTAGTGGAGGATGTCAAAAATGACAGATATCCTTTAAAGCCGGACGATTTGATTCTTGCAGCTGCTCTTACTGCACAGATTCAATTCGGAGACGCTATTTTGGGTGCAATGGAAAGGTTGGTAGACACTCGGCATTTACAAGGATTAACAACAAATCAAAATCCATTTAGCTATCACGAATTTTCAACCAAGGTCATTCCAAAGCGCCTTGTTTCAAACGAAATGGATGAAAAAATTGCAGGGGAGCATGGTAAACTTTGTGGAAAGTCAGGGAAGGAGTGCCACGAACAGTTTATGATGATGGTTAAAGTGCAGCCGCTCTATGGATATACAGTGTTCTCTGTTCTGGCATGTGTATTATTCTGGTTTGGTAGAAGTTAACCCCCGTACAACAGCAATCATACACCAATCAACTCCCTCGAGAATGCTGGTTGGCAATCGGATTTGACGGGATTCGAATTTTAGCTAGGCGCTCATTGGTAAGCGCTCGGCTTGCTTACTTGATAATAGTTATTAAATTTTGCTTTGTAGTCAATTTTTGCCACACATCCCTTTGCGGACCTCATCAACTATATCCCAGCGAAAAACAACATTTTGCTTGTCACAGAAAATCGAACAACTTTGGGCAGTAAGTACTTATGCGACCTTCAGTAAGCAGATAGTTTAACTTTGATTCATAGCTTCAAAATACGTCTTTTCTACTGAAAACTCGTTGGCAATTGCCTCTTTAATCAAAGATTATATCGATTTTCACCTTGATGGTTGAGATTTTCTACTTACATTTCTGCATGAATTTATTGATATAAAGTAATTGATTGATGGTTCCCTTTGTTCTGTTTGACAATGGAACATTGTTGCTCAGCCAATCACAATTCAACGCAAAAAAGGTATCCAAATGGGCATGTTCGGAGGAAAAAAGCCTGCTACTGCAGACGCAGCATCGCCCACAAGCCCGCCGGTTAATGACCCACGCGCTGCCACAGCCCCTAGTCCCATCCAAGAAGAGGCACCGCCCCCTCCAGGGCTGGGAAGACCCGCCAAACCAGAGAGTAAGACTCAAGCCTTAAAGTAATTTGGCGCCTCTATTAACGAGTATTCCTCAACAGAACGCGCTAATGGAAAGCAAGTGAAACCCGATTTAACCGTGAAAACTGCGCCACCGCAAAGCCCCCAACCTCAGCACGACCGCAAAAAAAATATGGAAGAAATAATGGAAGACGCATCTCTTGAACTAGATGAAGAGGAAAGGGGCCATATGTCTCCCTCTTCTCCCAAACACAAACATGTTCATATTCCATCCAAAGAAGTGAAGGAGCTTCAGCATAAATTGGAGCTGGAGCAGCATGAAAAGGCAGAACTGGAAGATGCGAATGAAGACCTTAGGGCAAAAGTAGCTGCACTGAAACGAAAGTTACTATCTGCTGTGGCCATCAAAGAAAAAGAGTCAGTGAAAGCCAATCGAGTTCCAGTTTCAGTAGAAGTATGTATTTCCATAGCTATGATAACATTATCTCTCAGAAGATTAAATGCCCAACGTCATTTTTGTAGGCCAATATGAATCTCAAATATCAGTTTCAGAAACGATTACTCACCGCAAAGGAAGACTACGCAAGCTTACTGGATGAAAATAGAAAGTTAGCGGCGAAAATCAAGGAATTGGAATCTCATCGTAAGTGAACATTCCAATTTCGCAAGTACATTAACCTCAGCTTCTGGATAGACTCAAAACGCGAGGTGCATGTATCTAAAGCGAGGCTAAATGAAGTGCTGCTATGGAAGAAGAAGTTTAAAGATCTGGAGGCAGAAAAACATAAAATGGAAGAGAACTTTGCCGTGTTTATCAAGAAACTTGAAAAGGCAGAAGCAGAAAGAGACAAGATTCAAAATGACTTTAGCGAAGCTCAGATTCAATTTGCACAGCGGTTATCGTATGATACCTACTCCCTTGAGAGCTTGACAGATCTCTCAGGCTCACGAAAAAGTCTCACCAGAAGGCAAACATCCACAACAATACGGAATAGCAAACCTGCTCGAAAGTCAAGGGCCTGAGGAAAACTATGAATATGACGACTGTTGTCAGGTAATGAAAATTAGAGAGTGACAGAAACTGGCGAAATCTCATTCTTTACGATAGACTGCAGTCACCTTCCGCCTTCACTCCAAAACTACAAAAAAACATCAAATCATTAGATCATGAGTTCGACGGCGGTGCAATCGGCAGGGTCACCGCAAGCGGGAGCGAAGTCTCCTAGCACGATACCCCCCATAGCCCCAATCGAAGATGATAAAGTCCGAAAGGCAAAGACACAATTGGAATATAATGCATACGTTAAATCGAAAGCGAAATGAAGTAATAAAGTATTTGCAAATCAAATGTCACAGGTTTCGTCGTGCCTTATTTTATGAAACTCCCACTGAATCCAGATATTCAAAATACGCATAGCTGACTGAATGGTGGAAATCTGAAGACGTAAAGCGATCGAGTAGAGCGTATATTTGCACAGGATCGTTCAGTGGTTTCCCGTCAGGTTTCAAACTCGCCACAACTTTCGCGCACTGAACCATTTTCTCAGAGATTGTTTGCACTGCAACTTACGGAGGACTTCTTCGCCTGTTTCATCCGTCGGCGCAGCGATTCTCACCGAATCAGACGTTGCTTGAAGCGACTCTGGACTGAAGGGATTCTTCAAATCGAATTCGGGCATTCATGTAAATATCATAACGCATAATTGCATCGGCTTAATTATTGGCAGTTATGGCATCAGCGAACTATGTTTGGCGGCGCTGTTTGCAAACAAGCTGTCAATCTATTCTTTGGATTTCACAGGTGCGAGAAACACGACTGAACTATAGCAAAATTACTTAAATATCATCAAACCCAACTAGCACAAGAAGACTCGTGCCGACTGAATTTGCTCTCAGAATGTGCAATTGAGCATTCTTCATTCAGCTTTTGCTTTGGCCGCTTCGGTCGATGTCCCGGACGTGATATGATCAGTGTTCAATCTGTAGATGGAATTGTTTCTATTATTGACGGCGGCAGTTTGCTTTGCCTTCGAAAACTTCCACGGTTCATTTTGCCAGGCCCCTTAAAATACGTTTTTGCCTCTGACAGCTTGGTTACATTTTCTTCGGATCTATGCCTTGAATCATACAGGTTTTACTCCACTTTTTGATTGCTCTAGTTGACTTTTCATTGTTTAGCATTCGGAATCTGATAATGCAAGATAATCCACGAGCACTATCCCTTGATGGACCACCAATTGTTTCTAAGTTTTCATCAAATCCTATAGAAGTAAGAATAATTTTCGATTTGATAGGCACTTACAGTTTTCAGTGCACATGGTCGGTTCTTTTAGGCGAGCTAATTCTTGAAATTTTGGTTGGTCGGTTCTTCGAAGCAACACCACCAAACGAAAATGACATAGTTGCTGTTGGTATGCTCTTCTGCTTTATTTATTTTTTCCGAAATAACTCCATTCTTCCTGTGATGCACTCAATTAGGAGTCCAAAACTGCTTTGTCTATTCTGATCACGGGGAATCAAGGTTTCAAACAAACCTTGAATATGGACCTCGATATTGCCTTTCGTATCCATTACACCAAAGGAAATCAGATAGCTCAAACAACTCCTTGTCCAACCTCGTAATCCTGTCGAAATCGGGAACACTATTTATTTATAAAAATCTTAAAGTATCCTGGATATCAAAATGCAATATATCCTCATTGGTGCATCTATGCTTCGGCAGCTTTTGGTGAAGTGCTCATTTGTTGGTGGCGCCTTATTACACTAAAATACCCTACAGCGGGCTTCCTAACTTCGTGGTTCAATTGTACGAAAATGGAAACATTGCCATTTCTGCTATTTGCTTGTTTTCGGCTGATTCAGAATTGAAGCCGGCTCGATCGCTTACCTTGGATCATCTTGAAAGGGAACTGCGCATCGAACGCAACAGAAAACGTAATAATTATCTTCTACTTTTCCAATTGAAGTTCTTTTTTTTTTTTTGGTTTTCAACCAACTCGTATCTTGATAGACCAGCGGTCAACGCCATATGCTCTTTCCAATGAAAAACTTGTGGCTGTTGCCATCAAATTCATACCACAGTTGGCGAGTAGTACTAAAAGCAATGTAAACTATCAATCCAGCTTTCGCTAGTTAAATCATATTTACAGAGCACGAAGTCTGTACTATATACCGTTCATATATGCCTCAGCTCCAAAGGAAGGCAACTCACGAATCTCTGCCTCGTCCTTTCGCATTCGTCTGCATTTTCGCTAAGCCAGTCACAATTTATAGTTCCAAAGTTGGGTGAGGCCAACTTTTTTCTTTCGTGGTTGGCAACTGACTCACTTGGTTAGATGAGGCCACCTCGTTTAATCCCACCGTCTGCTTGATGTCATCCACTGTCGTCAGTTTAAAATTAAGAACTGTTTTGAAATTCAAGACAGAAGATGGCGCTTATCGATGTGAAACTGACAACTTTCAAATCCCTGTGGCTGTTTGTGGCAGCTATGGAGCGTATAAGCTCAAAATTAGAAACCCCAATGAAATTGACTCTGTTAAGTAACAAAGAGACTGCTAAGCTGGAGGATATCTTTGAACGTGAGTTGGCGAATCATCCGAGTTAGAGTGACAATTTTGTCCACAGATCCAAATCTCAAGTATGAGGCCCGAAAAGGATCAATCACATTCAAGTTTCACACTGGAAATATGGTAGAGGTGATTGCGTCGAAATCATCGGGAAAGTACCGTCTTCAAGGAAACTCATTTGATACCTTTGGGGTTCCCTTTTCCGATTTGAATCAGCGGCTTTCCCGATTCTTCGAGTATGTTTATCTTCCAACATTTCCATTCGTCGTTTTTTCTTTTTTGAATAATTCATTTCCAAATGGTAGAAGGGATGATGTTGCGTTTGAATTGGTCATAAAAGACTCCTTTCCGACATCAGAATTTTCATGTCTCTTAAACTTGTATCGAAATGTAAGTGAGGTAAAAGTTTGTTTTGTTTGAGCTAAAACCTAAAACCGGAGCTTTGGTCATAGAAACAATACGACTTAGATTGCTCCAAAAAAGAGTTGGCGAAAAAAGTGAAACAATATGAAGCAATTCATCAAACATTGTTGACACGATATCAGTCAAATTTGTTGGTTCCTATTGCCCCACTTGAAACTCTATTGAAATTATCCTTCAATCAGGTCTGGGACTTCAATTTCGTTCAAACTTATTCAAAAATTGAAAATCTTATTTTAGCTATCACTAACGTTGGATAGATATCAAGATAGCATTGTGACTTTGAAGGAGCTCGGAAACAGAATACAAGCCACAATTATCATCTTTTGCGGAAATAAGGCAGCTAATGCTGGTCTTATTGTCAATGGCTATGATAACTGGTTGGAGGGAAAAGTGGATCCGTTATTTAAATACTTGGATGGGAGCCAAACGCATGATTCAACCAACTTGGCATTGCATTTATCCAACATCTTGGCAAAATAAATAAGAAGCCAAAAGATCGATTTTGCTTTGCAATAACTCTATTCTTTCAATCAAATTCACGATCATCGTCGTCACCCAATTGACACGTAAATGCTTTCCACTGCTTAGGAAGACAATCAAACTTTGTGTTGTGGATAAAAAAGTAATGCTGTAGCAATGGAATGACTTTAATCATTAGCCAAATCCATTAGCGCTCTCTAAAATACATGGGATATTTAAAATGAAGGTGGGATTGTTCGCTGGATTATTTTTTTTTTGTACCTCAACGTCTTTCTCTGTCTTGGCCTCCATAAGACGCTCTTTCCGAAATAGAAATATAGAAGCGCCCACTGCACTCAAAATTTCCATGCGATCAAATCCAAGGATACGATCCCACAATAAGAGTACTTGTTCAACGTCTAGTACACCCACAAATCCAAACATTAGCCAGCGAAAGGCATACGTGATTGGGGGGCACCCTATTTCGTGTGTCAAATGGAGGAAGAGGAGTGGATCCAATTGTTTCAAGAAGGACTCAAAAGTCACAGCAAGGGTCATTATTCCATCAGAATAAGTTGATATAGTATGCAGCTTAAAAAAATATCTAAATTATTTTTGTATAGCAAGTTAGCGCCTCTGGATTTGAGTCGTTCCCTTACTTTGCGTATAGTTCCCGAAACATCATGTAAGCTGTTTCTAATTCTGCTCTGATAAATGTCACAAGCATAGCGTATGAAGAAATTCCTGAAAACGGAAATATTCCGTTGGGTGGATAGCTTTTTACAGGCAGCGACCATTTTCCTATAGTTACCCAGCGGTTTAGTATGGAACCAATCAAATCTCTCACGTCATTGATGTGAATTCTTTGCATCTTACCTTTCATTTTATTTTTTATTTCTGTCTCAATCCATGCATCGAAGAAAGTTGGATGAGCGTTTGGTGAGTTTTTCAAATGCCATTCATCGCGTGACCACAGAAGAAGGATATCCTGCACCAGATCCTCAAAAACAAAGTAATTATCATCTGCTTTGCAATCTTCTGAGTCTGAGATTATCATGTGATCTGTCAATAGCTCATATCGTGCAACCTGTGCTTTCAGGAAACAACAGTGTTCAAGAGCCTGGTAAAGAAGGGGTCGGCAGGAGTCAAAAAGTAAATTGATTTGAATATCTTTTGGTGAGTTAAAAAAATAAATTTTACATTCTGCCGAGAGTCAATTGTGAAATCTGATTGAATCATCAAATCCCACATGTCGGCTCGACAGTGACCAGGAATTCCTTGCTTTGAAAAGCAATGAGCTTCAGAAATAGATTTCGATGATAGAATTCTGTTTGCGGCTTGGCTCGTTTTAGTCGCAAATGTATCGTCTATAGCCATTTTTTAGATTACGACCGACTTATGGTTTCTAACCATCAAGATCATCGACGCCCACATGTAAAAAATTTGGGCAAAGCTCCTTGAACTCATGCCGAAACTCTTCAACAGTCAAAGCCTGATATGCAATATGGCACGTGGACCAAAACGTTGAAAACAACCCACCACTACTCGTCTTGAGCCTTTAGGCGATAAAAACATGATGTGAATTTTACGATATTTATGATGATATCAAATACCCATCGTCAGTGTTTTGAGATTTGCCCGTGTGTCTGGGCGTTATGGGTTGAAGACTCCGTATCGCCTCAAAAATATCATCGGCTGAGTATAATCCAGTAAGAACCTCTACATTTTTTCTGAATTCGATACTGCGTGAGTATTCCAGCCCGGTTGAAAGGCAGACATCAGTTTTTCCCACAGCTTTAATGTAAAATGTATCTTCATCGTTTTTTCGTCTCTGATTTTTTTGTTTTGTTCTTTTTAGTTTCATATAGGAAGGGGTAAGCTAAACGCAGATTTAGTTTACCCTGTCAACTAGTGGTACTCTGTTGTCTCGTGTCATTCTTTCAAGACGCCTTTTGATGATCATATCCATGTCCCATTTTGCTCCACGCACTTGAATTTCAAACTGATTCTGAGAGAATGCATCCAAATGGGTCCCGATTAAACGCAGACTCTTTGGAAAGTATCTGCCCACTAAGAATGGCATTGGGTTTTGAGCTTTGAATTGATAATAGTTGGATATGAGTTGAGATAATCCGCCTGGTTTAGCAAGATCTTGGCTTATGATATATGCAACCTTGTTCTATGCTCGTTGATGGCAATGCCACTCTTCGCTGTTTGTTGGCAGTCAGTTAAGATCTCAATAATATTGTTCCATACTTTACCCTAATTTCCGATTTTAAACACCAGTAAGAATATGTACTTGCCAGCTTGTTGATGCAGTGGGTATCATTATTATCTTGGTGTGAGTGCAGCAACAGCTGAGGTTTGGACAACATTACAAAAAAAAGCTGACAAACTCTGTTGGAGCAAAAGAAAACACAATAATGGCAACGCAGCAGTTCAATTTCTACGAAGGATCGCTTGCGTCTTCAGCTTACATTGTACCTTCGGCAAAGAATCCACACGTGTCGCTTTCAGCCGCTTCACACACAACTTTGTCAGACTCAATGCATCCAATTCAGAGCCTGGAGGAGGAACTAAACCTCGAACACGACGAATATGATTCAGACTTTGAACAAGAACAAATGTCACCGCCTCCGAAACGCGTCCAAACTCCTCACCTGCCAACATCAAAACTACCGAACCCATCTCCCAGAAAGCAGCTGCACACATTCCAAGGGAAAATGCATCCATTAATTCTCAGAGACGATGAGCATTGTCAAATTGATCCTCATGTTGGAGATCATCGTCAGAAGTACGTGATGATGGCGTCTGTGTTGACAACACAAGAGAGCAAAACTTCTCTGGGCAAAAAAAGTGCTTCCAAACAGAAGTCAAAAAAACGCTCTCAAGACTCAGCCTCCAGGAGATCCTTGAAGCAGGCTCTCCCTCCTCTGCTGCCCCATCAACGAAAGATGGAAAGTATTCTCCACGACATTCATCACCCTCAACAGACTGGGTCCAAGCGAGCAGCTTCCATTTTAATCCGACCTGATATTGACCAAGTGTCGAAACTATTAGCAGTCATTGATGATTTAAAATTGAAGTTGAAGGAAAGAGATGAAGAAGTGAAAACCTTGAAGATTGTGAGCTATCTTGCCTTCTATTTTCGTCAGTAATTGTAACATCCTCTTTTTCTCGGGTGTATGAAGGTCAATCGCAGACAAGATCTTGCCATCAATCGAACTGATAAAAATCAACAAGATCTGCCCAAAATATTGCAACATCAAAGCGAGGAACTGCGAACTCTCAAGCACACGCATGCGACTTGTGCTTCCCGTATTTCTAATGCTGAAAAGTCTTCACAGGAACACATTGAAGAAACGGTACAGCTCCGAGAAAAGCTGGCTAAAATGACGGCACTTGTTAAAAGTCGGTTCGGAGAAGAAGGAGCATCAAAAGTTCATGTAGAAATTGAGAAACTGAAAAAAGACGTTGATGAAAAGGAAGAGCTTGTTGTGGTTTGTTCTTTTTCGCAATGCTGATTGATGAACTGTTACCTTTTTAATCACGAAGAGTGACTTCCGATTTGATATACATATAGGAGCTCAACAAAAAAATCAAGTACTTAGAAAACTCCAACAATATGGCTGTACGCGAAGTGCGTCTAAAAAATGCAAAGTTGGTGAAAGAGGTGGAGGATATGAAACTTGCCAACAAACAACTTTCAGAAAAGCTTGAGGTAACAACTGTTCTTATTTAAATAATACCTGAACAATCAATGTGGCAGGAGAAAGCCCGTCAGATTGCGGCAATGTCCATTTACTCCATGCTGCACAGCAATAACCCACACGCCCCGGAACCGCCTCAATCGGAAAATGGCGGTGATGCGAAAACTAACTCAAAGCGTCATCAAAATGGCACTCAAACGACTATCCGCACCAACAAAGCCCATTTGAATCCGCAACAATCTGTACACAAGCCAACACTTGCAAAACCAACCAGCAGCAATAAGCCAAACAATGATGCGTTAATCAAGTCATGGCATTTATCCAAAACCCCGCTTCCGTCGAACGAGGACTTGCTGAATTTGGGTTCTATGCCACATGTGGTATCATCAGAACACGTGAGCGAGAAGCAAATTTCCAAACGGCTTGCCATATTGGAACAAAGTGAAGATACTCCTGTTGCTATTGTAGCAAGGCGTTACTTGCTAATGCAGTTGGCCGCTTTGGAAAAGCTCCGACGGAGCCCAGAAGCCGAAACAGTTATGCCTCGACCACCAAAAGCAACTCAAAAACCCAAAATAGATGATGCAAAAAGTGGAACAAGGGGTGAAGACAAGACGGTCGATGAGTTGGAGTTTTTCACATTCCCTGATACTCAACGAAAGTCGGTTCTGGGAACGCACTGAGATATGGAGGGTAGGGCCATTGTGCCGAAGATTGGCAATGCAGTTTCCGTGGTTTTGAAGTGTTTACGTAAGAATTATGAACAACTCTATTTGATTGGTCAGCAGAATGCCTCACTGTTCTGCTTCCAGCCAGTTGAATTTGAAGCTTGAACGAAGTTTGCCCTTTCTTCTAACGCCTGCTAGAGGACGATCATCGGTATCCTTTACCCAAACATCTCGATCAACGTCGGCACACATACAGATTGTAAATCAGGGTTTCACACAATTTTTGTGCTTTCCTTCCAAGTGACAGCCCATCTCCACCGTTCACCCCGACAACGCTTCCGCATCCGTCCAGTCAGCTTAACTAGACCTCATTCGCATCGCTCCCGCCAGCAGCCGCGCGATCCTCTTCCGTCCAATCCCGTTTACTTTCGGGCTTGACTCAACAACGAAATTTTAATTTTATAACAATCGCTCTGATAGGCAGTAGAAATCAGTCACTAAATGCACACAGTCTTCCGCCAGCATCACCAGCAACAACCTTCTGTCTCAATGTAAGTAGGGAGGATGTATCTTCATTGTCTGGCAGTCTCTAATCAGCTTGCTTTGCCTGCGATGTTCTGATAGGGACAGTTTTGGGGACTGCATTGACAACCTGTTTGACGAATTGTGAGTAGACACTTTGCACCCGAGTTTCACTGGCTTGATCGACTAAATCTATGGGCATATTTAGAACTACGCCTTTAAGTGGAGGGTCTCCATCAATTTACGTGCCACTCTCTCCAATACTGCCGAACGTTACGGTGCCAGCACAGTTTGGCAGTTGTTCCGAAGTAGGGCAACAGAATCGTCAACCCGTGCGCCAGTCCTCTCTTCAGCTACCATCTCTTTTAAGTTCCGCTTCTTGCTTATCTGTGCCCGCTCACGAACCCTATTTCAATACCCCTTCGCAAACCCCTGCCGGCAGCACTCCGTGCAATGTCGATTCATCGGAGCAAGATATTTTTGCTTTCCTCAATGATGGCAAGAGCAGTGTCGAGAGTCAATTTCTCGCAACTTCACCACCATCTGTGAACCCTATCGTCAAGTCGCAACCCCGCCTTAAATTCACACCGAGTCTGTTGATTCCAAAAATCGAACCGTATTCGCCACATTTCTCATCGTGGAGTGCACCGTCCCCTCCTTATGTCATATCGCCAGTTTCGGAACTGGGGACACCAATTCGATCAGCTGTTCCAATCTCTTATAGTTGTAGTAATATTGGCAGTTCCTGCTCTCCGGAAAGCTATAACCGAACACCGTCACCTCAGCCATTCAGCAATCCTGTACCAGTCCAACAACCTTATCAGCGACCAATTCTCCACCAATATCAAAAGCCACAGTACCACTATCAACCTCCTCAACATCGGTATCCACAACAACAGCAACAGCAGCAACCACATCAACATCTACAACATCATATACAGCATCAGTTGTCTGGTGTTCCCTCGCACTCTTCCCATCATCGCACATATGGACCGTATCAGACTGCCACACAGCAAGAAGCAATTAAAAAAAAGAAAACGAATTGCGCTGCTGGTCCGGTGGTTCGGGAACGTGAATACGGCCGCCGCGAACAATTCTCTGCCGAAGTAACACGATTTCTGATTTCCAAGTTCAATCTTGTTCAAAAGCCAAGCATCGAGGAAATCCGAGCGTATGCAGAGTTTGTTGGGAAGGATGAAAAGAAGATTCAGAAATGGTTAGTCTCTTTTGATTCCTTTAAACGTATTTGGTACTTATACAGTTCTTGCACCACAGGTTTCAAAATAGGAGACGTCGGACTCTGAATAATTCGTACGTTCAGAATTCTGGATGTTCAACTGTTGCCCCTTTCCCGACATCAGTGAGCGATATGAACGCCAGTACTGACTTGGTGTTCCTTATGGACTCGTTTTGTTGATTGGTGTTTGACTACGGTTTATTATTTTTCTCTCTTCGTTTTCGTGGAGTGTATCCAACAATGTGATTATGTTTGTTATTTATATTTTCGATGTGGCCAACAAAGTTGTGGTGGCTCATATTGATTTTTGTTTGGTCACGTGGATATCTTCTTTGCCGTTTGAGTGCACATACTGGTAATTTCAACGCTTAAACGGTCTATCCGCCGCATAGCCACATAATCAGTGGAAATACATAAGCTGAAACTTGAAAGGGATTTGGGCCACGCTATCAACGACTGCAAAAATGAATACAAATTTCGGAGAGCAGCAACAATATAATCAGCTTCTTCAGCAACTTGGTATGATTCATCTGCAGCAATTGCTTGATACATTTCCTCACAACGGAAACATTGGAACCGCTGCTGGAGCCGAACTACTACACCAGACAAATCGCATCGAACAGCTATGGCAACAACCATTCCTGCCAAATCCGCAGTTGATTTATTTCGTGAAGCCTGTTTTAAAAAGTAGTTCGTGCAGCACTCAATGCATACCACCCAACGTTCATCTTATTCGTGCTGTTGCTTCGACTCCCGTGTCAGCAGTTTCCCCTGAAGTAACACCCTTTCCAATTGTGCTACCGAGTAGCACTAACACAGCAGAGTGGAGAAATATCGTACTTCCTCCAGCTCAACAGCAGAATGTGTCTCGATTCGAAGACCACACTGCCGAGACGCCTCCATCTTTGGAAGCACGTTCCGCGACACCACTGTTACGATTCGGCTTGAATGGAACCAGCACCACAGACTCATGCGAGGCTGGAACGACATCCAAGAAAAGGAAACAAGTGCTTCCAAAAGAAAAGTTTGATTGGTTGAAGGAACGGTTTCTCGAGAATCCGCGGCCAAGCAAAAACGAGATACGCGAGTGGAGCTCAATGCTCGGATTGGAGCGGCGCCAAGTGCGCGTATTCTTTGAAAACAAACGCCAGGTGTTGAAGCGGCGGTTGAATAAATTGAGCAATTTGGATAAATGAAAGGCGGATTTATTTTTCTAACGGCATTTATTCATTTAATTATATAAAGAAACATTTCATAGGTTTTCATACATAAAGTTTAATATTCCTTTTTTTATTCTGAAAGACTATCAAAGACAGGTTAATGTCAGCCAACCTCAAAAAGCGGCAGCGGCCAGACGAAACCCAAAGCCATCTGCCACCACAGCAGCCTCCACTGAAGAATATCAAAACAGCAAATGGCGGACGGACGGCTGCTGTCAGCGCAAAGGGAACCGCTGCAACTTCAACAACTGCAACCACCACCACTACAACAACTACAACTACAGCTGCTCCAAAGTATCCAGCTGTTTCAAAGCGAGAATTTGCATCGCTTCGATTCTTCTTTGAAGGTGTTTCGTCCAAAGTGAAAGCAGAGTTTGAAAGTGACGTGTTGCGCTTGCAGGCGGTAAACAGCAAATCCAACCTTTTGCGTTTTTAACAGTTGATTTGTCTTAGAAAATAAGTTTTATCTTCAAGCGGGAAACTATTTCGCATTTGGTTGTTGGCGATGAGGTTCTTCGAGCTTTTGCCGTTCGGACAAATAAGACAACAGCGATGGCCAACAACAGATCAGCAATCCAATCGAATGCGTACGATAAAAGTACAGTGGCTGCTATTTTAATTCACGTTCTCATTCTTTTGAACTACTACTAACCTCTCCTCTGACAAAAGCTATTTCATTCGCCAAACAGTGGGGTTTGAAGATATGGACAGCTTCGGAATTCAGATACCATACGTCCCGCCTCCTTGGAAAACCATCAGCCACGGCCCCAACCGCAGCAGGAGCATCGGCATCAGCAGCATCCAAAAATAACACCCTCAAAGCGCTCCTCGAAAAAGAAAAGAAGCTCTCCCATTCCACTAATCGCGGCCAAGATCCGAAAGCCGCTCTCCGTGGATTCCACGAACTTCACGGACATTATATCCTCGTCGAAGATATACACCAGATCTACAAAACAATTAGTTGGCGCGAATATAATGGAAGTCCGGCAGATCCTAATTTTGTCGCAACTCCGAATTCAGCTGTGATGGGTGCATGGCCACAAATGTATTTGGATGGAAAGGAGAATGGAAAGTTTCTTGGGAACGCGTTTATGCCTCCTGATGACGAAGATGAAGAAGAAGGAGAAAATGCGAATGGCCAAAATGAATGTAAGGAGGGAGACCTGCAAGGTAAAATTTTCTTGGCGATGTATGTACGAGTTGATAGGTGCCTTTTCGATCGATAGGAAAGAAGAGCCACACCACATTATCCAAAAAAACAAAATCCGCTGCGCGAACAGAAGATCACGAAGATTCTGGATCCGAGGACGAGGAAGACTCTGCTGGTGATTCGCAACCAACAGACAATGCTGGGGTCGGCGAGAATTGCGAAAACATTGACAATATGGATCAAGATGGAGTCGAAGAGGACGAGTTTGAGGAGGATGATGATACAGTCATGGGAAGTGGGTACCAAGCAACCATCAATTCCCATGCCTCAGGGCTCAACAACACCACATCAATGCGGCCTATTCTTGAGCCCACCAATCCCAGCAAGAATGTGGAGGGACTTATGAAGCGCGTATTGACTCATAATCATGCAAATAAGGAAATAACGCTGTTAGGCAAAAGCATAGAAGTGGAAGCAGTTACTGTCCCAGAACCTGTACAAAAAGCTCCACCAAAGAAGAAAAAGAGACGATCCGGGCCAAAAGGAAAGGACTTTTACTTTCGAGCGGGGTATTGTGAGAATTGCTCAGAAAAATATGACAGTTTCATTGAGGTGAATTCTGTTTTGTTTTTCGTTGTTGGGGCTAAAAACCTTCTTTGAATCGCCAGCATGTTAAGTCTGAGAGGCATCAACTTTGGGCTAGTGATAAAAATAATTTCGGAATTGTTGATAAATTCATTGCTACTGTCACGCGAAAGAGAGTGCCCCGCGCCAAGGTTGTTCCTATCATAATTCCTCCCCAAGAGCCCCCTGCTTCGAAAGAACACATCCGATCAGGCGAGCTCAACGAAACGGAGGGCGGTATTCAGAGTGGAAATGGTTCGTTGCATCTATGGATCGCATATTTTTTAACCTGGGTTGCAGGGGATGAACATCCTGTTAGTACTGTGATGAAAACACCGGATCCAAAGACCACGGCGAAGCGAAGGCGCTCTAGTTTATTCCCACCGCCCCCACCTCCTGTTGTTGTTGAGAATCCACCACCACCTTCGCCTCCAAAATGCTTGAATCAACATCTTCAGCTTGAGTCACAACGGGTGTGTCAAAAAATAGATGGGATAGTACCACAATCCCCACAGAACGCGAATGTGTTGGAAATGGAAACTGAGCCACTGGCCGAAAGTGCGGATGGATTGAATCGGGAAAACGCGATGAATCAGCATCGAATAGAAGCGTTGTCCCCAAGTCGTCTGCCACCGCCGCCGATACATCAGCAACCACCGCTTCAGTATGAATCTGTGGCAAACGAAAACCATTTCCCACTGCACGATAACCCTCATGACTTACTTGTCGCCAACCTTGATTGCAATGATGTTCAGTCGGAAGTGTGGGATGCGAGTATACTTGAAAAGAAACCACCACAATTACCGAATTCTATACTTCCACCTTCCACTACCAGCATACATGGAAATTCCCAGTCGGCTGATGCAACACCCAACTCTACAATAGCAAGGAGAGCGGCTGCTACAACATCTAGAATGACAACATCAGCAGCCCTGACAAATCACAAGAGCTCCCGACGACTGACCCCCATAACTGTTTATACTCGGGAACCATCGCATCGAATTGCAACCACAATCAAAAAAGCGACAGCAAGGAAGGTCTTGTTCAAGGAGGGAGGCGGTGATGTTGGTGGCGGTGGCGGCGGCGGTGGGAGCATCAACGCAGAGAGTGCGCCATCAATGGTGAACTGCACAGATGGCACAGCTAGTAAATGCGCAAGTGTTGCGGATTCGTTAATAGTTCGACAAGAAGTAGGTGACATTGGAGAACATGAGAAACGTGATGGCGGAGGTGGACTGGAGCCAGGTGGGAACGCTGAAATTATGGCGATAGAATTGAAAGGACGAAGGAGAGGGGGAGGGATATGATTGTCGTTTTGAGACATGAATTTGAATGGGAGGTTCATCAGCAGATTTTGCGATTAAGAGAGGAGGCAGGGGAAGACGACGAGGAGAGGAGCGTTGGAAACGGGAGGAGGAGGAGCTATGGCGGTGTTGGTGTTAGCGCCGCTGGAGGTGTAGGTTGTGGCAAAAAGACTCATCGCAGTGAGGTTGTCCATGATGAGCTAGGACAAGAGGAGGCCATGCTGATTTTCCAGAGGCTTGGAGCTGATGTTGTGCGATGCAATGAAATGGGCTCGGTTATAGACGACAAAGAGAATCTGATTGTGGAAGACAGTCAAGACGAAGGAGCGGAGTCTGTGGAAAAATGCGGTGCGTTCCATGAGTATGATCAAGAAAATAGTGGCCATCAAAGTCCTTTTATTGGCGTTGGGGAGGTCAAGACTCCAGCAAATCGCGGGACGGCATTTGGGAGACGCCGAGCGACATTGGGCATAGTGGGTCGTGTAAATTTAGAAAATGTTCGAGCTACAAGATCGACACGGAAATGAAAGGAGGTTTTTGAAGAATCTTCTTTCAAGTGTTATTTATCGTTCTGTAACAGAATAAATCCAGAATATTGAATCATAGTTGAATGATTAAAAAACATCACTGAACATAAATTGAGGATCAAGAATCGAAAAGAATGTGACCATTTATTAGATCAGCGTAACCGTGTTTTACAAATACAAAGAAGAGGCTCAAAAAATAGTTCATTTCAAAAGTTTATCCAGAGCATCCTGCAGACGGGCCATATCTCCCTTGATGGACTGTGCATACTTAAGAATTTTGTCTTTGTTATCCAGCACTTCAATAGTTTCCGTGTATGGGTTGTAACGGACTTGGAAGGGGCGGTCGAATGAATCAAAGTAAGTCTTGACTCTTTCTTTCATGTCTTTGAAGCTGTCAACAACGTAATAGACCTCTTGGTAATGCGTAATTCTAATGGTGTGAACGCACCTTAATATGACCTTAAGTGAAGTAAAATACAGTAACATACGGGAATGGTGTGTTGGCACAAACTTCTGGGTCAAATGGAAGACGCTTTGGTTCTTGAGAATCGATACAGTACTATTTTTAATGAAACAGAATTAGTACGTGGATGCGGAGAACGTGTGTTATAAGTTGTTGCTACCTCCAACTCCCCGAAACTAGACAACAAACCCGCGCCATAAGCCTTCAGCTTATCACCTTCCTTCAAAAGTCCGAATTCGATAGTGTACCAGTAGATTCGAGAGAGCTTTTCCTAAGTCAGCATCACTAGCACCCAAGGAAGCCAAACCCAACTCTTGGGCAAAGTCAGCGAAATCGGGATCACAGTAAAGAGCAACATGACCCAAGATTTCGTGGCAAACATCTGGCTCCGGGGTGTAGAGTGGCTTCTGAGTGGTGACGAATATATTGGGTGCTATGGAATACTCGGAATGCAAACGCGTTGAAGAAATCTCTGGAGCTGAGAAGACCGGCAACAGGGCGAACAGTCCAACCTGTGCATTCCTTGACGAATTTGGAGACGTCAGCGATTTGTGGAATGTTGTTTTCGTTGAAGCCACAGTTTTCAATCAAGAGCTGTTTCAAACCACGTTGGATTAGACTATTGCGATTCTGAAAGGTGTGTTAATGACTTACTGGAAAGACGAATCGATGCTCTTTACAGGCATTTGTTTCGTAAAGTTTGACCAGCTTGTTGAAAACAGCACCCCTTCATAAGTATAACAATGAGTCCTCATAATACAGAAATTACCAAGTGTATTACCAAGTCTTGATTTCAGAAGGCTGTGTATTCGACTCGTGGGCAGATTTCTCCATGCCTGTACTTTTGAGCAATCTCGGCAATCTCTCCTCTACGCTTTCTGTATTCTGGGTCCTTGAATCCAGGGTGATCCGCAGTCCAATTCAGGCGCCGTAAGTAATAGTGTGATCCACGAATCCATCAATATCCGCGATTTTACGTGGGAACCAAGGAATATTTGAAGTCACTGAAAAATATTTAGAAGGGATCTCGGCGAGTGACCTGAAAAAGACCCAAAGCTCACATCCTTCGACAGATTGGGAATCGTATCCAGTCACAACTTTCACCTCTTCCACAATTGACTTGAACTTTTCAGTGATTTGGTCCACTTGTGGTTTGCTCTTTGCTTCAAAATCAATGAAAAAGTCGTAGGCACCACTTTTCTTGGAGGGGCGGGATTCAATTCTAGACATTGAGATTCTCAATCCACGAATTTGGGAGAGCACGTCATCAAGAGAGCCGACTTCGTCCTTGATGGTAAAACTATTGCAATTGTGGGGGAAAGACAATGGTGAAGTTTAGATTACTTTCCTCACGTCAAATAAAGAAAAATATCTTACAAGAGCGAAGTTTTGATGCTTTCTGGGTGCGGTGGTTGGGAATGCTTTTCCCTGACTGCTGTCAAAGGAGTCAATGGAGCAAGGAATGAAGCCGAGGGAGCTCTTGCTGCAATTTGACGATTCGAACGAAGAGCCTGAAGTGAGAATTCGTAGTGAGATCATTTTCAGATGTTTAGCGTGGACCGACAATTACCATAGATGAGTCATTTTATAGCAGGGGTATTTGTCTGATAAGAACCCTTCTGTATGACACACTTTCGCTCACAGAGCTGTCAAAACAAGTCGATCACATCACGCTGAGATAAGATGTATATTAAGGTGAGTCACTTAAAGTGGTTCAATATCAAAAACCATACCACAAAAACGCCAAGATAGATGTTTCTTTAATTTCAAATAAAAGCATTGATTTAAATGCAACTTGATTACAGTAAATGAGATTCACCATGCAAAATATTGTTGTTTATTGAAAGGTGTTGAAATGGAAGTGGACCATACTCCACAGAAATAGAAAAGATGATCAAAGAAAGAGAGATGCGACAATCTTACAGCCTAATCTACTTCTTCTTGTTCTTGTTCTTCTTTCCTCCTTTGGATTGTTGTTGCTCCTTTTCTTCCACCTTCGCTTTCTTCTGTTGTGGTTTACTGCTCGTGGCGGGGGCTGGTGCCTTACGCTTCTTGTTCAAAGCAGCTTGAAGCGCTTCCAGTTCAGCTGCGGCTTCAGCCTCTGCCTCTTCATCGTCCTTGGTACAAAAATTTTAACATCTAAAACATCTACCGTTGAAGTCTGGTACCTCGTCATCATCATCATCGTCACCATTGATGTCATCGTCGTCGCCTTCATCATCCTCATCGTCCTCATCATCGTCGTCTCCAAGGAGACCAGAAAGGTCACTACCAGATTCAAATGTTAAAGCTACATGCTTTCAAATTTCGGTCAGTAAGTTACTTACACTGGCTTGCCTTCGGCATCCACTGGGTTTCCTTCTTCGTCAAAAAAAATCTCTGGACCTTCACCATCATCGTCATCGTCTTCTGCGACAGATTCTGGGCAAGAAAAATCAGAATAGCGTCCCAATACGATATAATCTGCTCACCATCCCATTGCAGGTTGTCATCATCATCATCATCGTCATCATCATCATTTTCATCGCCTTCTTCATCTGTTGGAAATGTTTAGAACATCTGTTGGCAAGCCAAACCGTTGATATACCTCCAAACTCGTCAAGTTCGTCAATAATGTAGTTTCCAGTCAAGTGAACGGTTGCGGATCCAGTGACAGAGAAGCTGATTTCTTCTCCTATATAAAAAAAGAAAGTTGGGGATTAGTTGTTCCGTCAATGCTTGGTTCTAATTCGCCACAGCACCAACACCCATTTCAAACAAAGCCCAATTCATGTCGTAACTCATAGATACAATGAATTTGAGAAAAGGGGAGTACCTTCGTTGAAGGTCAGATCGACAACGCATTGCTCAACTTGACCGAGCAACAAGTTGGCAATCACAAACTCGTCTTCTCCCGCTTGAACAGTTACTGAAACTCGCCCTTTAGTCGCCTTTGTCTTGGGGTCAATGGCAATCTTTCACAGGAAGCTTTCGTTAGGTTCTCGGGAAACACTGGCAAACTGCAGCACAGGCACTCACGTTCGTCAAGCGGAAAGCTTGTTCAACAACTTGAGAGTAATTTGACTCTGGTTCGCAGGTCTGCGCAGGGATAATTAATTAAGTTGATTTCCTTGTCGCCAAGTCGGTATGGTAACATACTAAACCCCAGAAAGCAATGGCAGCCATATTAAATCTAAGTACCAGCACGGAATTAGTTCATTGCCGCAGTCGGTTGGTGATTGTCCAAGAGACAAGACGCGCACCTGTTTTGAGATGATTTTTTTTGGTCAACTGAAAACGTGTTTTTTGTAAAAAAGACAATTTTCGCAAAAAGCAGCGAATAATATCTTCTATTCTTTGTGCTTTGCTATTCAAACTCGGCCGTAATTCTTCTCCCCGCGAAATAGCGGCCATGCAAGGCTGCGCGGGTCTTCACTGCATCCGCAACTGTTGCAAAATGTACGCGAACATTTACTGTTTCCGACGCGCTGTTCTCTGGCTGACAAACGACCACAACCTCGACTTTGCCGTATTTGCTGCATTCCTCCCGGATTTCGCCTTCCAGCTCGGAATCCGCCGAATCCTCTACTGCAACCATGTTCTTCAACACCAACAGCTTGCTCTCGACTATAGATGGCACGGAAGAATCGCTTAGCTTGACTCGTTTCGTTGTTCCGTCGTATTGTTGATCACCGGTTTCTTCCTTCCGCATTAGCTTCTGCATGATGTCCAAGCGCCTCGAAGAATCAATTGACAGGTTGATTTCATCGTCATCATCCAGTGCGTTGCTGCTACTTTCTTCGGCTATTTTTGCTTTTGCTGCTGCAACCGCTGCTTTTAGGGCCAAAGCTGCAGCTGATTCCGCTGGCAGTGGCGCCAAAGAAACTCCCAGCAGTGGATTCAACGTCTTTCCTGAAGAATAGGAATAGTTGGAATATGGTTTTAGAAAAACCAATTTGTTTTTCCAAATAACAAACCTATCGTTACATGTTTTGCAGCCAATTTGACAGTCTCTGGAATCTCTGGGATATCTTTCAATGCTTGCATTCCAGCCATTAAATCTCCTCCAACTATCGCTTTCATAACATTTAAACGAGCTCCGGCAAGTTCTAGTCCTCCCTGTGCCTTGATGGATGCAACAGCATTGGTAGCCGAAATTTCACTTTTGAATTGGACGTAGCTAACAGGTTATTATTTTAATGGTTCATGCGCGTATCTTTGTGTGTGTGTGTGTGTGTGTGTGTGTGTGTGTGTGTGTGTGTGTGTGTGTGTGTGTGTGTGTGTGTGTGTTTGGGGGGTGAGGGGGTAGTGTGGTGGGTAGCGGAGGAAGAGAAAAAGTGTGTTCAAAGAGGTCAATCAAAGCCAAGGTACAAACAAAAGAGTATCGGGGATGGAAGGGGTGCAACTTTTTCTTACCCACAACCACGATGCTTTCTGGACATAACATCGGGCTATCCGAATACGAGCAGGTTAAAGAAATGAGGATAAAGAAGAATTAATTGAGAAATACTTCGCACCAAGAAAGAGACTTTCTCCACAGGGCCAAATGCGTCAAAAATTCCCTTGATCATCTCTTCGTCCACAATCTCATGAATATTTGCCACAAACACACGTTCTGCTGGAGCCTTTGGAATCAACTCCAAGTTGGCAATGTTATAATCTTTTGGACGGCTCACGCGGATAGCCCTGATTGGTTTGTTGGGGGCAACTTCCAAGGAAGAAGATAAAAACTGGACTCACTTTCCACCAAACTCAATACCATTCAATGCTTCCATAGCCATGAATAAGGACTCAGGAAAGTCGTATTCAAGGAATGCATATCCCTTGTGTTTAGCATCTGGCAAACCGGCAGTCGCCGGATCATAACTCATTGACAAAGAACGAATAGATCCATATGTAGAGAATATTTGCCTGGATGATGCACATTTTTGTGAGACTGTATGGGAGGACTTCAATACAATCAAAGCACCTCAGTTGGGGTTCGTGGATTTCGGCATGGAGACTTCCAATGTAAGTTTTGCACGTGGCGTAAATAGCAGTGATTGTTTGCTGAGAGAAAGACGGGGGAAACTGGACTGCTGTGGCGTACGAAGTGACTGAGAGGGCTGTGATTGGCGCCGCTGCAGTGGTTGTGGAAGTTGCATGAAGCAGCTGTTGAAGCGGTTAGAATGCTTAAATAATTTGTTATTTAGAGCGTACTCTGAGGGTTTCTGCTCTTGCGAACGCCTTGGCCTTTTCTAGAAGCGCTTTTGCATCCAACGAATCCATTCACTTATTTTATTGAAGAATGTCTAAAAAAAGTGAGAAGAAGAAAGATAAATATCAAAATAATCGATTTTCCAGTTTCTCCTATTCCAGTTCATGGAAAATGTTTTTACAATAGCGTCTGTGACTCAAATTCCCAAATAATTCATGCAACGAAATAATCAAACTCCCTGCACGAAGGTCATCATCGAACGCATTTACCTCACGAAATCAAATCAATCCAAACCTTTTGAAAATGAAATTAAAATAATTAACGAAATAAAAAAGGCTTCACGTCAAAATTGTAAAAACCAATTTTCAAAACTCCACTCACTCCACCAGACACATTCGACAAAATGGCATCCAACGATCTCGGAAACCCACTAAAGAAGTTCAAGCTTGTCTTTCTCGGAGAGCAAAGCGGTTTGTTTGATACCTGCTTTAGCCGAGAAAAACTCAACTGTGGTTGTGTTTAGTGGGAAAAACATCTCTGATCACCCGATTCATGTATGATACCTTCGACAACACGTACCAGGTACGTTAGGAGTCCTTAAGTATAGCGTGAAGGTGTAATCGAGGGCGAATGCGGGAAAGGGCTTTCGTAATTACAGTTGTGTCCCCATTAAATTACCAGGGAGTGACTGTCGGCCTAAATTGGGACACCATCAACATGACCCAACCCTCTTCAAAAACACACAGTCTCTGATACAATCAGCTCTTTTAAAAACAGGCCACTATTGGAATCGACTTCTTGTCAAAGACAATGTACTTGGAGGACCGCACAGTCAGACTTCAACTGTGGGATACTGCTGGCCAGGAAAGATTCAGAAGTTTGATTCCAAGTTACATTCGAGACTCCAGCGTTGCTGTTGTTGTCTTTGATATCACCAGTTTAGTGTTCCCCTCCTGCCCCACCCTAATTTCTGTAAATTCGGGTCAGCGTGGGCGGCTCTCAAACTATATTCTCTTTCTTGTTGTGCTTGAATATGTACATATACACGCGGTTGAAATCTGGAAGATCTCGTCCTTCATTCGTAATCGCCGTTTCACTCATTTTATCTGACCTTAAAATAGACCGAACTTCATTCCAAAACACAAACAAGTGGATCGATGATGTCCGAGCCGAGTATGTTTTTTCTGTTGATCCTTATTTATTCGTATCCCGTGTATTCTTATTGCACTTTTCTCTGCACCACTTTAACCAAATAAGACGTGGAAACGATGTTATTATTGTCCTTGTTGGAAACAAAACGGATTTGAGCGACAAAAGACAAGTCAGCACAGAAGAAGGCGAAAAGAAAGCGAAAGAAGCAAACGTTCTGTTCATCGAGACCAGTGCCAAAGCAGGTTACAACGTGAAAGCGTTGTTTAGAAAGATTGCTCAAGCGTTGCCTGGTGGTGGCGAAGGTAACGGGGAAGGTAACTCGTCCAGCAGTGGAGGTTAGTGTATCAGTTTTTTTCTTAATGCTTTCCCGATAATTGATCGCGTTCTTTTCTTTTTCTCTCTTCCAGTTATTGATGTGAAATTGAGTGCTTCCAGCAAGCCAGCTGACGGATCTTCATGCTCTTGCTAATTGCTTTTTCGCTCCTTTGCTGCGAACAAATTTGCTTTCGTTCTTAATTTCCTCGTATATGTTTTTTTGTTTGCCGTCCTGGGATATCTTTTGTTGAGGAGTGGGGTGTGTGTGGCTGTGAGATGGAAGGAATGATTAGAGTTCTTGTGTGTTTTGTATCCTTTTTTTGAATCTTCTTTGTTGATTATCCATCCAATCGTGTTCTTTGTTGGTTGCCACTCACTGTATAAAATTGTGTGACGACTCTTCTCAAAACACAATCCAGAGACATCATGGAATTCATTTATCAAATTCATCTCGAAAAAAATATCCACCCATTTTTAAATTAACCCTTTAGTCATCAGCAGGTTCGTCTGCTACTTTTCCTTCCTTCTCGTCTTTATCAAGACCGCCTTGAACGCTAAAGTGAGCTCCGAAGATTCTCGATTGCAAGGACTTTCTTTCCTCCTTTGGAACCAGCAGACTCACACTCACAGCTGCGCGCATGGTTGGAAGATAAATATCTTCGTGAAGGCTGCAAAAGAAGAAAGAAAATGACGTGAGACAACTTGATCTTGGGCTCGAAACTCTCCACCACAACGCACCTTCCAGACTCGGTATCCAACGGAGAATATCGAATGACAAAACTCCCACATTCAAGACCTTGTGCTACTTCTTGGAACGCTGGGGACATTTCTGTCAAGACGGGGTACTCCTTTTCCAACAAGATCTTCACGTCGCTTTTGGTGGCATCAATTAACCGCTTCGAACTCATGAATGGCGCAAGAATGGAAACTCCTTCAGATGACACACGGTACTGGAAGGAATTCCTAATTGTTTATAAGGATTTAGTATGTTGCTCATAGATTCATGTGGAATCTTACTTTTGCCCTCCAGTTTGAGAAGTTCGAGTCAGAAGTCTGACACCAGTGTTGACAATCTAAAGGCAGGACACTGGTTAGCAGAAACGTAGAATGCCACATAAATTGCCAAATAACCTTCAATCTTGATGCGTTTTCGGCCAAAAGAACTCTCTTTACAGCAGACGAAACCAAGTATAAAGTTTTGAAAATTGGATTCGCCGAACGCACGACCAACTGGGTTGTTGGGAACTTCTCATTAATTCCGTAAAATTTCCTGAATTTTTTTTGGATAAGTTTTACACACCACGGCAACTGCTACAAAAAGTATCGGTTCTTACGTGATTTCTTCAACATCTTTGTGGCCATCTTCAACAAAGAAGAATGGCTCTTCGCCCTTTCCGTCCCATCCTGCAGCCTTCTTCTCAGGAGTGGCTTCAGGGTCAAGCTGCACTCTTTTGGCGTCACTATCCAGGAAAGACAAAGCAAAAAAGAAATCAGTGAAGAGTTCATCATGAGTTAATACGATATACCCACTTTTCACCGCCTTCCTCCTCGGCATTCTCTTCTTCAGTTGCCGCCTTTCGCTTTCCAGCTTCGGCCGCGTACGTAACAGCACTCTCGAAAGCCTTTGTGGCTTGCTTGTCCAATCCTCCAAAAGGCTCGACTTTTTCAAAGACAGCAACAAAGAAGGCACCAGTGTCCTGATCAGCAGGGTAAATGCGCATGCAGTTCTTCAACGGCAAAGACTCGGCATTTTCTGGTGCAAAGTTGTCGGAGAATACTTTCTTGTTTTGGAACTTTTCTGGGACCGTTTCGTATTTATCGTGGAGTGTGCCTTCTGGGTCCATCACCTTCCAGGAGTGAATCCCGGCCCGGCGTTTAAGGGCGGGAAGTTGAGCTGATACATCCAAAAGTTTGATTGAGGCTGTGGTATTTTTTTATTGGGTTGGTGAGTGAGTATTTCCCAAAAAGTCAAGCTTACATCCACAAAGGTTCAAGGCAGCAGCTACGACGGCCTCGTTTTCAACGGGGTTGAAAGTACAAGTTGAATACACGACACGGCCTCCCACCTTCAAGAAGTGAATGGCGCGAATCAAGATGGCCAACTGAAGTCTGTCGCAAAAGTGTCAACTCATTCATTAAGTACTGTCAAATACACTACTTGTTTAAAGAGTTTCCACCCGTTTGATGCCAATTCTTCCAAATCGCTCTGTTTTTACGAATTGTACCATCACCACTTGAAAAAAAAAACAGAGAGATATACAACATGTCAGTATGGGCCCAACACAAATTTAATTCATAAGCTTACGAGCAAGGTACGTCACAGAGAATTCTGTCAAATTGAAGAATTCTTTCTTCTCCCGAAGTGTCTCCCTGAATTAGAAAAGTTCTAACAAACAAAGAGATAACAAAGCGGATGATTTATACCTTTGGTTTAAAGTAAATGTATGGGAAAAATTGAGCCTCGTGATTTGTGACAATCAAAGTCGGGCTCTGCAGACGCTTGGACTGCTTTACCAACATGAAGGCACGCTTGTAATCGGCATCATTGGCAATAACAAGACCGCCTGAGTTAAGAGTAAGTGATTGCTCACATGATTAAGCTTAATCGCCTTACTGGGAAGCAAATCGTCGCCAGAGTTGACAGCTTCGATCAATTGAGCAGTTTTGCTTCCAGGAGCGGCACACATATCAAGAACCTGCATTATCAAAAAATTCAGACTCCTTAGCATCCTGCCACAAAGCAATAGAAAGAATGACTACAAACATAGTGTCCTGGTTTGGCTTGAAGAAACAAGGGTGGAATCATGGAAACGGCTTCTTGCCTGCTCACGTTTCCACATTCAGTTTCAGCCATTAAAAACTCGTGAAACTTCTTAATTCCATCGTGGTTTCTAATAACACCACGAGACGCCTTATATTGCCATCCAAAGTTGTTTGGGTACCAAGGAAGCGGTTCTGGTGGAGGAATCGACTCGCCTTCCACAACAATATCTTGAAGGGATGGAAAGTAGTTTTTCTTCATGAGTTCAAGGATCTTTGAAGCGTTACTGTGTTTGCAAAGGTTTCAGTTTTTATGCCGCGGCAAGGTTTCTCTTCTTCAGAAACAACCACAACACGTACGATTTCGACCCAGTAAATCTAAAGTTTGTTGGAAGCTGGGTCTTCAGGTATTGCATATTTGTTTCCCATTCAGCTTCAGTCATCAGATTTTGTGCCTGCAAGTCACATACAAATCAGCCACAACACCACGGATCGCCAAGAGCAACGCTACCTTGTAGTAGGCCTCAAACGTTTCGTTCTCTTGGGGAATGTGTTTGTAGCCCTGGTCGTCCTTTGGATTGGTTCAGTGCCTGGTTCAAGTTGACACCGCACAGCCTGGCTTACTCTGTCATCGTGGCCTTCGGGCTTTGCCTCCTTGTCTCTTCTGTCCCGACCGCCTCTGCCTCTTCCGCCGCGTCCGCCTCTTCCTCGTCCGCGAGCCATGTCTTTATTTCGGAATTATTTAAATTGCAAGAAAAAAAAAAGAAAGAAAGATAGAAATAACGCCACTGTAGTTTTCTTTGTCATGGAATTAAGACATGAACGAATCCGCAGTGAATCAGAGTATCTCTTTTTGTGCTGGATTTATTCACTCGGAATTCGTGAATTGTCTTCGAAACTGTCTTAGAAAATCCTTCCCAAAAACACAACCCAACCCCCAAATCCCTTAGTTTATGTCAACTGCCTCTGCTAAGCAGCCCACCGCCGTCGCTCCTAGTACCAGTACTAATAATAGCTCTACCGCCCCTGCCGTTAATAACCGCCCCACGGGGTCCTTCAAGTCCAAGCAACGAAAGGTATGACACCACCTGCAGCTGAACAAAAAAAAACAAAAAAAAGTGTTAATAAAAAGCCGTCTCCCCTAGAGAGACGTTGTTGTGAAGAATGATCCAGAAGCTTTCCGGGATGCCCTTTTGGACTTGATTGAGGAAGACACTGATATTGACAAGTTTGTCGTTATTCTGGAATCTTCCTGTGAAAAGCTTGATTACAAGAGATATGCCGAGACTTTGTTTGAGTTCTTGATTGCTGGCGGTATTGTTGGTACGTTTTGGTGAATTCCTGTCAAAGTGTGTGTGTGAAGTGTGTGGTTTGGCCTATTGCACCGTCTATTTACCATCCATGGAGGCAAAGTTATTGTGACTAATCCGGCTCTTCACGTATCAGCCCCAGGCGGTGCCATTGTGGATGATGGCGCCAGATTAAACCCATTCAGCATCTTTGCCTGCGAAGACAATATTGCTCCTGTCCGTCACCGTGTTGAGATGATCAAGTAATGATTTATTATTTTCGAATGTTGAAAAAGAAACACAAGACTAAATCGATCACAATTTCCACAGCCATCTCATTCGCCGCTACAAGTATCTTGAGAAAAAACTCCAAGAAACTGTTTCCCACCTCCTCCAGTATGCCAACAAGTTTGGCCCCGAAAACTCCCACAAGTTTGCCACAGCCGTTGGACTTTTTGTGTCGATTCAATTGGTGCCATTGGCTGTGGTTTCCACCCTTCTCAAGGACCATCTTGTGAAGGACGGCACTGCCATTACCTTTATCACTACTGTCTTTCAGACGTATCTTTTGGACCAGCCTGTTGATCAATTGACTACTTTGTTGGCTCGTGTCAACTTGGTGGATGAAAAGTTACTCGAGTTTTTCCCTCACAACAAGCGTTCTGATGAAGCTGTAGCCAAGCACTTTGAAAGTGCGGGGTTGAAGGCTGTTGTTGAATATTTGAAGAAGAGAAAGGGTGATGTGGTGAAGGTTCGGGTTACTGGAGAACTCCAAGAGCTGATTGCGGGCGGCAAACCTCAAGCTGACGTATGTATTCCGCATCTATTTAAATTATTTTTGTTTAATTTTCTTTGTTTCTATAGATGGCGGCTCTTGTCAAGAAAGAAATGAAAGCGAACAGTTGGACTGAAGCGGAAACCATCACGGTCTTGTGGGACACTATTGTTTCCTCTGTGGAATGGAACTCCAAGCCAGACGGATTTGAGCTTCAGTTGGTCAAGACTTTGAATGTATGTTCACGATTATTAATTTTGGCCGTCCCGATCTGAGAATCCGCTTCTTTCTTCTTCTCAGACGTATCCAAAGCTTCTTGAAGAATTTTCCACTTCTCCAAAAACCGAAATTACTCTGCTTCAAAGAGTTCAGTTACTGTGCTACCAAGACGCTCGTTTCATCAAGCATTTCCGCACCATTGTTACCACCTTTTACAAGCACGATATTGTATCCGAAGCTGCTGTTTTGTTCTGGTTTGAAAAGAGTGGAGGGGCGTTGCCTCAGGGAAAGGCCGTCTTTGTGAAGCAAATGGAACCATTTGTGGAGTGGTTGAAGGCTCAGGAAGATGACAGTGATGAAGATGAATGATCATTTACCGTTTATTTTAATCGAAAAGGATGTCTTCTGATTCCTTTTTTCATTCAATAAAGTATAATATACTTTACCACAAATTTGTGTCTTCAAATGGATCCCTCTGTTCTCTTTCACAACCTTTCGACTTTACAGATCCCTCGAAAAGATGTCGCGTTTGCATTTCTCATTGGATCCTGTCTCTGGGGAACACACAATTCAAAGTCCGATATTGACTTTATTGTAGTGAGCCACAAAAACCCAACAGCATCATCCATGCATACACAGCAATGCGACTTCACTCTTCTATCCAAGTCTCAGTTTCTTGATCGCGTTGGTGAAGGTTCCTTCCTCGAAACTCTTGGATTGGTGATGCCTCCAGCCAATTGCTATATCGACCCGTCGTTCGAAAGTACGTTAAACAAATTGAAGCAAAGCATCAATTTGAAAACAGTCAGGAGTTGGATATCTGAAAGGTCCAAAAAAGACTTTGAGAAGGCAAGCAAGTTTGCGGAAAAAGGGAAATATCACTCTGCGTTGAAGGTGTATTGTCATACATTGCGAATGCGGTGGTTGGTGCAGAAAATGGAAGAGCTTTGTGATGGTGGTCATGGTGTTTGTGATTTGTGGCTGGTTGAGTTCACAAGTCCTTCTGACGTATTTCTGCACACGATTGTAACGACTCAAGAAGAATGGGTCCAAACCACGGCTGCAATGGATGGTGAAGTTGGTGCCTTGCTTGTTTGATAATTATTGGCTGAGAAATGAAACAGTATGCAAACTCGTTCACTTCTCTTTGGACACTTACTTTGAAGCTTACTGACGCTTACTAAAACTGTGAATAAAAATAGAAATCATATTCTTATACGTGAACAATTTCAGTTTCGTATCTGTTTCACAGCAATTTCTGATCGGAAAATTCAGTGCGGGACCTCATTCCATCACCAGTTTTCTGTTGGAGAAAGGCAAAAAAAAAAAAAACGTCAAGCTCATAATGTTGATACCAGTTGTCTTGATGGCCATTGCCACAACAGTTTCAAATGCACAGGATTTATTCGGCTGTTACCCTCTTGCCGCAACTCCAACTATTGCTCGAACTTCAGCTTCAATGGATCCGTTTACTTGTGCACAACTTTGTGTGGGCTCATATTCTCTCGCCCTGATATCCCCAAATGGCCAACAGTTTGCCTGCGGTTGCGCCAATACTGTGAACCGAGCTCCGTCGAGAGTTCCTGCCCAATGCAACATGAGCTGTCCACAAGATTCCTCGAAGCCATGTGGTGGATACTCTAACGGGGTCTTTTATTGGTCCGTGTATTCAAATCTTAAGTCTGCAACTCTGCCTACTACCCCGCCACCGGCTCCACCACCACCACAACCACCATCGCCTCCGGCCCCAGAAAATATTCCAGAGCCGGAGCAACCAGTACCCGAAGCTCCTCCCGTGGAAATTCCCTCTGAGCCTATCATCTCAAATCCACCTCCAGCTGTGATTCAAAATCCTCCTCAACACGCCTTAGCAGTAGCCGTTGACTCAATCATCTCGTCCTCAAGCACGTCATCATCTTCTCTGTCATCTGTAATTATTTCCGCAAAACCAACACAGTCCCCAACGCGACCAGCACCAATCAGTCCATCTCCACTACACCAGGATGCAGCCGAACCTTCACCAAACGATTCATTCTTGACTCATAATATCATGTACATTGCGATTGGCGTTGGTGTCGGAGTAGTGATTTGCATTGCAATTTTAGTTGTTGTGGCATGTCGACGGAAACAGCGGAAAACCAAGATTTATATTGTCCCTGACGAGAATGATCAGAATCTGTTTAAAATGATTTCTATTCCTTGAAGAAGAAGGAAAAAAAAGAAACAACATTTGAATAAATGTAATTTTTTAGTTGTGTAAGAAAAAAATTTCATCAAAAGAGTTTTATTTTTCTTGGAGTTTACCGTTTCAGGCTCACATAAATCTTATTGATATAAAAAAAATCCCTTTTTTATGATCCCTCGACTATTCGCAACTGTGGCTTTGACTGGCATTACACTGGCGCAATCTCACACATCATCAGATTCGTCCACGATCTGTGCCAGTATAGATGCCGCCAGCACTCTCACATCAGCGAAACTCATAGATGGCATGACGCCGCAGCTCTGCATTCAATCTTGTGCCGGCTCGTCGATAGCAGCTTTAATTGCTCCGAATTCACATAACCAGTTCCAATTCCAATGTGCCTGCACATCCGAACAATCTTTCTTGATTGCATCGTTCCCTTGCCAACTCAAATGCCCAGGGTCAGTTTTTTTTCGAATACTTTGTTTGTTGTAATGTGATTAATTTAACTCTGATATTTTTTTTTAGAGCGGCTCTTCCGTCTGAGGCTTCGATTTGTGGGGGATTCAGTACCAATGGCCAAATCGCTTGGTCCGTATACCTTACAGGCGTCCCTCTGCTGCAACAGCAACAACCAACCCCAACTCCTCAAACAACAAGTTCATTGCTTGAACGAACGACTACATTGGGATCTGTACAAGCGGTAGCAACTTCACGTACCGTCATCATCACTACTGCGGTGGCAGACTCCAATACGGCGGCGGCGGCGGCCGCGGGTCTTTTTATTCCTTCAGCCATTTCTGGCAAGATTCTGCCAGTATTTATTAGCTCTCCAACACCTGCATCCACAAACTCGACGGATCCAGTTGGCAATCATAATAATAACCCCGCTACTCTGTCTGTTGCCATGATTGCAGGAATATCTATTGGTTCTCTTTTGGGACTTGCTTTTGTCGTGGTGTTTGTTGTCTGCATTTATAGACGGAGGAGAGGGTGGATTGGAAGACAAGGTCCCAGAGGCGATGATAGAGATAACTTATTCCATACAATCTCAAAGATTTAAAAGAAGAGAAAAAAAGGAATTCTGAAGAAGAAGCCAGCTAAAACCTTTTTTTTTCTTTGTTTTATTTGCATTGTTTTTTTTTCAAGCATTTTACTTTTTTAGTCTTTAAAATTACATTGTCAACCCTTACGCATTTGAAGAGTGAATATAAAATAAATCTGGTTTGCCGCAAAAAAAAAAAATTGTTGAAAAATTTTTTTTCTTCCGTTTCAGAAACACACACAAAAAAAAAATCAAACCAAACCGTTTCCAAAGAACTGAATTTTACAGACTGCCTTCTTTTGCACCCTTTCGCAAATAGAAAATGTTTCACACCACCACCACCGCCGCCACTGCACCAGAACCAGAAAGCTTAGGATGCTTCCAAATACCCCTCAACCTCACACTCCCAGGCTCGCGTCTCACAACCCCAGCCAACTGCATCACACGCTGTCCCATGCTCCCTTACGCTCTCATTGCACCTACAACAAAAGACACAGCACAGTTCTGGTGTATTTGCGTGTCTCAAGTTCCACAGGCTTTGCCCAAGGAAAAGTGTGATGCTTTTTGCTTGGATGGGTTACCATGCGGTGGTCGTGTTCGTGGTCGCGGTCGGGGGAAAAGGGTTTCTTGGTGGTGGAGTGGGTATTCAACTGGTTTGGACAGGGACGGCGGCATTGCTGCTGCAGCAAAGTATCCACCAATAGTGAAATCACTGAATTCTTATGCAGCTGTTGGTACAAATGATGCTGAATTGCGCGTCGCTCGAGTTGCAGATTCCCAAGAAACAACTGTCCTTGAAACGATTACAACAACTTTGAAAACAGCAGCATCAACGACTAAGATAACATTGGCGACAACTACACCAACGACTGCTACAACTACAACGCCTACTTTCATTGAGTTCTACCAACCACCTCCAGAATACCGCAACTATACCCCCGCCTCTAATACGACATTGGAAATTAAAGACCTTTCTGCAAATTCGCCTCCGACGGCTGTTATTTCAGGGGCAGTATTGGGCACGTTGCTTCTGCTTGTCGCTGGAATCCTCGCCTTTCGAAGGTATTCAAAGAAACGGAAGGAGTTGGAACAAAGAGAAAGCTACGAAAGCCAGGAAAGCATGAGGATAAAGAGATCAATATCGATTCATGAGGGGTGGGAATATCGCGATCGAGTATTGTTTGACTGAACCCCCCCCCCCCCCCCCCCCCCCCCCCCCCCCCCAATTGGATACTTGGTGTTGTTTCTGTTGTATTCGAGGTTCATGTGATAAAATTTAAATATTATATATAATATATACATTGTAATTTATGAAATTTAAGAATCTTTTTTAAACCTCCCTCCCTCCTCAGAATCTCTCCTCAATTAATTGGAATTGTCAGCTGCTTTTTTTTTTATCAAAAAATTATTCAAAAATAACTGGGAAAAAAATTCTGTTTGTTTTCCATTCCATTTTTCATTTTGTGTTCATGTTTGTTTGAAACCATCTCGAAACAGCAAAAAAACACTTGCAACAACAAAATGCAGTGGCCTATTATATCCACATCGCTATCGCTACTACTGCTTCTATCAACCGCTCAACCGACACACTCCCAATCATCAGCTGGATGCTTTCAACTAGATTCCCAACCGCAAACAGTAGTACTCACCTCAGATTCTATGGACGTGGACATGTGTAAAAGGAGATGCAAAACTTCGTCGCTTGTCTTGATTGCTCCCAAATCAAATGATCAGTATACGTTCCTTTGTGCTTGTAGTTCGGTGGCGGCGTCCCGCAACTTTGATACCTCGTCGCTAAAGTGTACGCTTGGATGCCCAGGTAAAAAAAAACCCTTGCGAAAAACAACCATCGGAAACAAAATCGTTAACTCCTTTAATTTCAAAAAAAGGCGCAAGTATTCCTGAATTTGCTCCAATGTGTGGGGGATACAGTCGGAACAAAGTGGCATGGTCAGCGTATACTACTGGAATACAAGATCCAAGTCCACCTCCTCCTCCTCCTCCGCCCCCACCAGCACCTATTCCTCAACAACCTTCACCGCCGCCGCCGCCGCCGCCCCCACAACCGGTCCCACAGCCTCAACAACCTCAGCCACAGCCTCAACCGCAACCACAACCGGCGAATCCATCGCCCCCACAGGACCAAATAACTCCGCCACCAAGCCAACAACAACCGCAAGAACAGCAACAACAACAACAACAACAACAACAACCCGTCCCCATCCCCGATAAACAAGCCATCATTATCGATAAACCGTCAAACCAACAACCAGCAGCCGATGGGAATCTGATTGGAAAGCAATTAACATCAACCGCCGCCGCCGGCGCCGGCGCCGCTGGAACAGCAACATCTTCACCTTCGAAACCAACCTCTATCGTTATTAGTGGAGACGCACCACCACCAAAAAAGTCAATCAATAGCAGCAGTAACGGAGATGAGACTGCATCAAACGTCGCTGCGGCCTCCACCACCACCACATCGACAAAACCGACAACGAGTATATCTACAGTCACTGTTGTGGTTATAGTTTGTTGCTGTATTGTTGCGATTGTTTGTGTAGGAGGGTGTTGGTGGTATCAACAGCGACAGCGAAAAGAGATGGATGACGATACTACAATGTTTGTGAATCATTATAAATACAGTGATTCAAAGAGTTTGGTTGGTGGTGGTAGTAGTAGTGTGTATGGTGGCAGTGAATATGGAACCTTACGTGGATCGTCAACAACAGAGTCTCAGTTGAAATTTGACACGCTCATCGTCAAGGAGAGGCAGCAACAAATTCAGCAGCAGAAAGAGCCAATTGCTGCTGTTGTTGGTAATGATGCAGATGATGAGAATGATTCAACTCCAACGATTACGTCATCATCGTCACATGCTTCGATTTCGCAGTATTTTAGATTTGGAGCTGCGTCGAGGGTCATGAATATGGATGGGATCGGTGTTATTGGTAGCAAAGAGAGTAGCTTGCTTGCGGCGTATGCGGAAAGCGGTTATGGCAATGTAGAAGGAGGATCACCATCAACGTCATCAGCAACAACAACAACAACAACAATATTTAAAAAAAGTGGGGGGTTCGGACTAGGTGCTATGCCAGAGAAAATGGCGATTGATTTTCAAGCAGGTGGAGAAGAAGCAGTTCAACGGTTTCCTTCAACATCATCAACATCGTCGATATTAGTGCCAGCAGAGGATGAAAGAATCAGCAGAATCAAAAGATTCTCTTCATCTCGACGGATATCGCGGCTGAATACAACCGAATCGGAACCGTATTCACCGTCAGGATCATTCAATGGACGAATATGGTCACTCATACCCCGGTCGAAAAGATCACGGAGAATCAAAGGATCCTCCTTCACAAGTACTTCACGCAAATCGGCGGGACTCAGTTCGAATGGATCGTACTCGTTTATCATCCCGCGTGGACAAAAGACGCAGAGTCAAACGGCCAGTTCGATCTACATGAACGGCCTCGCACACAACATGGACCAGAATACACGGTTTGAGAATGCGGGAGTGTTTCGGCGTGGCGAGGGACGCAAGAATACGCTGTGAAAGAAGGACTTGATATGACGCAGGCTTGTGCCTTGACAAGGAATAAAAATTTTGTCCCAACAACAAGAACCACCCTTATTTTGCAGCCAATGAACTCGCTGGCGACACTCGCGGCGCTCGCGCTCTTTGGCGCCGGGGCAGCGCAGGCGCAGAGCAGCGTGGGGTGCGTCAGCCTGGCGGCCGCGCCGGCGGTTGTGTTTGCGTCGTCGTCGATGGTCCCCGGCGACTGCGGGCGGCGCTGCGGGACGCAGTTTGCGCTGATTGCGCCGCGCACGCTGTACTCGTTCGAGTGTGCGTGCGCCGCCGCGGCCCCGGGCGGCGCGGCGGCCGTGCCGTGTGCGCTGGCGTGTCCGGGCGCGAGGTTCGGTGTTGTTTCTTTGGTGTTTGCTTAACAATCCCCTGACCTGGCGACTCCTAGCATCCCGACGGCCGCCCCCGTCTGCGGCGGCCTGTCCGGCTCCGCCGTCGCCTGGTCCGTCTACCCGCCGGGCGCCGCGCCGGCCCCAGCCCCGGCCGACGACTCTGCAACGACCGATGTCGGTCCGCTGCCGAGTCCAACAGAATCGTCTTCAAACTCAAACTCAAACTCAAACTCTAATGGATCAGGCGATCCAATGCGGGAACCAGCAACCACATCAAACTCAAGCGGCAACACAAATGCAAACAACAACAACATCAACAACAACGGCAACAACAACAGCAACAACGTCAACACCACAGCGCCAAACTCGGGCAGTCCAATCATAATCAAACCACCGGGTTCGGGATCGTCAATTATCGATCCAGCCGCTTCAAACCCGTCCACAGATGCACCCTCATCAAATCTCCTTGTCAGCAGCGTGATTGGGGCCATCGTTGTATTGACTGTTGGCTTCGCAGCAGTTGTGCAGATGCGAAGGAAGCGAGCAAATAGCGATGCGGAAGTGGATATCAGGAGTGAAGCCGGCAGCGATACCAAGCGATCTTTTCGAACTTCTTCACTGCATTCGATTGACTCTTCCAATCATCTTGTCGATCTGACACAACACTCTTTTTCTTCAGCGCCCGTATTATCCCCTCTGTTTCCCCCACCCGGCACTTCGATTCCTTCAACAACCAAACTACAACACTCATCACTGAATCGCCTTTTTCGATTCGGTACCAAGTCAGATGTCGATTTAAAAACGCAAGAACAAGTATCTGCTTCTGCTTCTGCTTCTGCTTCTGCTGGCCCGTCTTCATCAGCTGCTGTCGTGGAGTTCTACGCAAGTTTACCCAGACTCTCACCCCTCTCCACCACAATAACACAAGTGCGAAACCTTGGAACAATGCCCGAACAACTCAGAACAGATCTCAACACAATACCTCCAAATCACCAACCACCACCACCACATAATCACCATCTTCGCCCTTCATCCACAACATCCTCTGTCCAAGACCGACCCTCCTCCGCCGGTCTCTTTAGTGGGCTTCGGAGGTTCAGTATCCTCCAACAACACCAAATGGAAGCGGCAGGAATGAGAGCATCTGTCCAGAGTTCAACGGCCACCACGACCGTTTCTGATACCTCTTTTATTCTTCCAAGGAATAATGATGGAAACACTAAAGTGCGGCGATCATCGAATGATGATGAATCTGTTGCAGCGTCTTCTGTTTTCATGGATGGGTTGGCGAGGAATATGGCTTTGAATGCTAGACCGGATAGTGGAACGCTAGTGGTAAGGCCAGAAGCTTTGATTGCAGCGGCTACTGGGTCTTTGGATAGCGACAGCTCAAATGGGTCTCTGCATCAGCAACAGCAGCAGTAGAACGATGGAGACGATGATTCCTTTTGATTTGTTTTGTCCCCCTACTTCTTTTTTTTTGATTTATTTTGTAGACAAATTAAAACAACGTACATGTGTTTTGTTTTTTATTTTCCTCCTTTTTTTAAACTATTCCTTTCTTTTTTATTTTATTGTTCTCCAACTTTATTAAAAAAAAGTTTCTCGGATTTATTTGGATCCAATCAGATGACGCTGGCGGTGATCTTGGGGATACTATCTAGTGCAGCCACGGCCCAAGTATCCCAAGGCTGTGTCACAATCAATCCTCGACCAGTTCCTGTCCTGACATCGAATTCAATGATGCCATCCATGTGCACCGATATCTGTGGTGCAAACCAATGGGCGCTGATTGCACCAACCCTTGCGGATCGGTTTTCCTCGTGGTGTGCATGCACGGCAACCTGGCCAACACAAGTCTCGTCTATACCGTGTAATTATGCGTGTCTTGGGTAAGTTTCGTTGATTTTTTTGATGTTCATTGGAGATTCGGCATTTTAATTGGGGGACGGCGGTTGTTGTATTCTAGAGCTCCGAATCCTTCTACGGCTCCAATGTGTGGCGGTTGGTTCAGTGGATCGGTAGCGTGGTCGGTGTATGTAAAACCTGGTGGTGGTGGTATTGGTCCTCCTGCGTCAACAAAGACCAATGATGATCGAGGGGGGACAACGAGTTCTCCACAACCAACTGCCAATCCAACAACGGCCGGTGGAGGAGGCGGAGGAGGAGGCAATAACGGTGGAGGTGGAGGTGGTGGTGGAGGTGGTGGTGGTGGTAATGGCAATCCCTCAACATCGGGCTTGACAAGCCAACCAACTGAAAAGCCAAACCAAAACAACAACAACAACCAAAACCCATCCGGAACAACACAACAGCCACAGCAGGACCCAAGTGGTTCTCAACCTCCAAATCCAAATCGGCCGCCGGTAACTCGATCGTCGTCTCCCGATTCTCCTGGAGGCGAAAACAGCAACAACAATAACAGCAATCATGCGATACCGGGATATTTGATTGGCGGGCTGGCGGGAGCCGCGATTGTTTTTGTCGTTGGGTTTGCTGCTATTGTTGTCCGGAAGCGGTCGTCGTCTGCTGTCGCCGCATCTATGGAAAAAAGTGGCGGTGCCGGCGGCGGAAGGAGGACGAGTACAAACAACAAGAAACTGTCCACAACTCAAATCTCACTTCACCGGCCTGACTCCACAAGAACAAACAGCAGCTCTCTGGATCATTACAACATTGAATATCCGCTACAACAACAGCAAAAGAAGAATAAGAAGAGTAAACATGCCACGACATCGATTCCGAAATTAATGACCATTCATCATTCAACGCGGAATTCTTCAGGGGTTGCTGTTGTTCCATCCCGATCGAGAATTCAACCTGATTCTGGAACGATTCAAACGACAACGCGGGCTTCGTTGGGTGGAGTGAGTCTATCGGGGTCTGTTTCGGGCGCTGCTGTGCTCGGAAAGATGCCGGATGGGTTGGCATCGAATTTGGGAAGTGCTGGTGTTGGCGGTAGTGGCGGTGGTGGTGTTTCTGGTGAGTCTTTCTTCAGTTTTTGGATCACATTAAATTTATATTATTAACATTCCCCAAGCACCTGTATTGTTATCCGGAACAAATCCTACTGTTGCTGCTGCCCCACAATGGCCACTTGGTTCCTCAGAGTCAGATGAATCAACTGACATTTTGTATATATCCTATGTTCCACCTCCTGGAACTGATTCCGATCTGCCACGGGATGATGGCAACAGCTCGACTACTGGTTCATCTTCAATGTATATGAATGTGTTGGAAAGGAATGAGGAGCTGGATTCTGTTGCGTCCTATTGAGATTTTCTAATTGTGTGTCGTTTCTTTTTTTTGTGTGTTTTTTTTTTGCTCCTTTTATATACATCATCGTCATTTGTTTATTACACAAAAAAAAGAAGAAGAAGGAAAGAGCGTTCCCTGGATAAATAAAATAGAGAACATTGGCATAATTATTGGTGGTGGTTTTCAGCATTTACAAATAAATAATATTTCCAAAAAAAAAAAAAGGGAATCCAACCTCAAATGCTGAGGCTCGTCCTCCTCTGTTCTGGCACCACCATCGTCGCAGTTCTCGCTCAGTCTTCATTAGGATGTTTCCAGATCACACAACAACCGTCAAATGCAGTTGCCCTGCCATCAGCAATGCCGGAACTCTGCCAGTCGAAATGCGGACCAAACCAGTTGGCTGTGATTGCACCACTTCCATCGAATCAATGGTCATTCCAATGCGCTTGCTTGAGTAGTGCAAGTTCTGTGAATGCTATTGATACATCATTGTGTTCGCTACGTTGTCCCGGGTAACGTTGTTATTTAGAGAGATCCGAAAATAATGGAAAACAAAAAAATTTTGCTAATCACAACTCAATTTTTTTTTCCTTTTCCTTCCTTCTTTTTTTTTTTTTTTTTTTTAGAGCTCCTATTCCAACACAAGCGCCCTATTGTGGAGGATATATTAGAGGTGGTGTGATTGCATGGTCCGGATATGGTGTAATGCCTACAGTCAATCCGCCACCGCCACCACCACCACCGCCGGTCGTAGTAGTAGTGCCTCAACCGGAAAAGCAGCCAAACCCAATTGATCCTATTGCATCCGCGGTTGTGATTGCCGTACAAGATGATTCCTCGTCACAACAACAACAACAACCCCCACAGCAAATTTCCGTTCAACCAACAAGTTCATTGAATCAGAGTTTCATTGCATCTCCGCAGCCACAGCAACAGAAGCAGCCGATTGTGCCTGCACCCGTGGCGATCGCTCCACCTTCCTCGGATCCGTCGTCGTCGGCCGCCGCCGCCTCGTCGTCTAGCAATAATACTTTTATGATTAGTGGAGTTGTTGGCGCGGTTGTTGTTTTGACTGTTGGATTCGCTGTTGTACGATCGCGTCGTCGGCGCAGTGTTAGTCAAGAATATTCAATGAAGGAGGAGCATCCAACTCCAAAAACAGCATCAACAGCAGTAGCAGCAACAACTGTATCATCTTTGCCATCATACGGCGGAGGCTTACGGGAGAATGAAAAAGAAAGTGATGATGGCGTGGAAACTGTTGTTGCCTATTATTATCCATCTTTGAGAAATACGACAACGACAAATTCGTTCCCGCCGCCGCCGAAATTGGATTCCTTGTTCAAATCATCATCATCATCATCACCATCGTCATCTTCATCATCACCGTCATTGCATCGCCATCACCAGCCACAACAGCATCAACATTCAGAAGGAACAGTTGAATCAGCAGTGCCGATTGCGACACCACCCATGCCGCTGCGGAAATCCATGTTTGAAAGTGGTGGCGGCAGCGGTGGTGGTAGATACTGTAATAATGGAGCTGTTATTCTGGACACTGAGTTTCCAAGTTTTCGATCCGGCGGTGGATCTAGTGGTGGTGATAACGGTGCGAGTCGCAGCAGTACCGATTCTGGAATCAATACAACATTGAAAGAATCCTCAGCGCTTGGTGCCATGCCGGAGTCATTGTCATGTGCATTGAGTGTACCGCCACCGGCGCCACCTTTGACAAACTTGATGGAACTTCCTTCAAAGCCTGTAGTGGCCGCAGCGGTCGCTACACCTCTCTGGATGACGCGTTTCTCGGGAGGGGATAAGTGGGGTGGACGGAACTCTATTCGTCTTTCGACAACTCAGAGTATGAGGAGCAGTGGGAATTCGTTTTTTGGAAGTGGTAAAACCGGGAGTAGAAGTAGTAGTGGTGGCGGGGCACGGGATTCGAACTTGAGTCGGACAGCATCCTCTTTGTTTATGCAAACGTTTGCGCAAAATGTGACTGTGGAGAGTGAATTTGACGAATCATGAGAGAAATTAAGCTGTGGCTGGCTCGCTCGTTCTTTTTTTTTGTAGTGCAAGTGTTTTTTCTTTTTGTAGAAATAGAACCATCTTATAAACCTCGTGTTTTATTGACAGGATTTAACAACTGTAATTTTCTTTCCGCATGAGTAAATGTCATTAAAATTGCTTTAATGAATCATTATGGTTGATTTAATTGTTTGTTGGATGTGTGGCTTGTGGGGCAGGTGGAAACCGAGGAATCACGACAAAAGACGCGGCTAGCTGCAAGGAGAAATATAAGCTGAATGGCTTCTCAGGCGGATCTCGCCCAAGCCGCTGGCCGGCGGGCCTGTGGACCCTTCCATCTCCAAATCAGGGTTTCGCAAGGCTGGTGCGATCCAAATCGAAATTTTTTAATCTCAAGACGCACCTCACGATGGCCCTACTGCTGCTTGTTGGACTCGCAACGCAAGCAGCAGCACAGGACAAATGGCTTCCTCTGGGCTGCTATCAGGTGCCGGGACCGATCAAAGGGCAACTGCAGATTCGGTCAGCCATGACTCCCGAAGTCTGTGCGACGATATGTTCGTTCACCGGCTTCTACCTGATCGCGCCTGTTCCCAACGATACCACTCGGTCCGCCTTTCAATGTCTATGCCATGCTGGCGAAGTATATACGGAAACGGCTGGGGCAAGTTGCGATGCGCCGTGCTCAGGTTAGCAATTACTTATCGCCTCTGGAGTTGCTAAGTGCAGTGCAGGTCTTTCGCAACCTGGGCTGTATCCTTGCGGCGGCAGAGGATTCAATGCGGCTATTTTCTGGTCTGGATATGGCGCACTGCCGCCTTCGAGCACCACGACAAGGAAGATGGCAACAACGACAACAACAACGACAACTACAACAGCAATCACTGGACCATCGCCGGGTCCTCCACAACCACCGACTTCGCCATCGTCTCCACAGCGACCACTCCCGACTGATGAGCAAGGAGAAGGTGGAATCTCGGGTTCTGCTTCCGTAACTCGCAATCCCAAAGCAACGACAACAGATGTGGATACACCAACGACTTCGCCAACACCATCACCCCCATCTGCCACTATTCCAACATCCGCGATCTTAGTGGGGATTTTAGTGGGAGTAATTGTTGCAGTAGCGGTTTTCTGTGTGTTTTACCAACGAAGGCGGAAGCAGGAGAAAAAGGAGCAACGCTTTTCACATGGCGGCGGGGGTGGCCAAAACAGCGCTATTGCCGTTGTGAATCAGCAGGACCATTCGGACTTTGCAGCCTTTTTCTTACCCAAGTCAAATTACGCACAAATCGATGAAGACAATGCGACAGGAACAGACGGTTCATCTTCGTCAATATCAGACTCCCGATTCAATAACAACAATAAGAATGGCGATGAGTGGTACATACCGGCTCCTTCTCCCCCGCCTCTGCCACCGATGCAACAAGATATGGTGCCACCCCTTCCAGTTTTGTTTGCGCATCCTTCCAAGTCTACTTTTAATAAGTTCCGACCGGGTGGTGGAGTTAATGGTGGAGCATTTGGAGCTCCTCGTGGTGGTGTTGGTGACACGGGAGTGGTACCAAAGCCCTCCAGGACAACGTTGGACTCGGATTCCGATTCAGTAGAGGACCCCCCGTCAAAGAAACCTTTTGCACTGGGTGCTATGCCGGTACAATTGCGAATGGATTTAGGTAACACTTCATGAACCCAAAAAAAGATATTTAGAAGTGGTCATTTAACCAGTTTTCCCTTTGTTTTTAATCAAGTTCAAGAGCAATCGGAATCTGAGTCTTCTGCAGCCGCACAGTTACCCAGTGGCAAACGACGGCAACAAAAGTTTCTTCAAGAGCAATATGCACAAGCGTCTTACTTGAGTTCAGCACCCAATTCCTTTGCGGTGGAAAAAAGTAGTGCTGATTCCAGTGTTTTTATGAATGTTTTACTTCAAAACGCAAGGAATGATGCCCGTGACTCGGATGATTGAAGGATGTATTACTGTAGTCGCTTGTTTTTTTTTCTGCCCGTTTTGTTGAAGTTGTTGGTGGTTGTTCTTGTTTTCTATCCGATTTGAGGGTGGCGATACTATATAGATGTTATTAGATAAAGCGAAAAATACTGTGTGTTTGTACAAAAGATAACAGAATGGGTGGAGATTAATATGTGATCACGAGTTTCCTTTGCATTTGAGAAGTGGAGATGGCCGGCCCAAATCTTGGTTTTCCTTCAGAAATCACTTCTGATTTCAACAAAACTTTGTTGCCACTCGACAGGCAGGGGAAAAAATTAAGCAGCATATATCATGTCTCATGAGGCGAAAGGCTGGGTGTCTGTGGGATGTTTTTCGATCAAAGAACGCGGAGTTGACTCAACCGCAGCAACGGTCGAATCGTGCCATAGCCAATGCCAAAAGAGCGACAAAGACTACTTACTCATTGCGCCAGCATCAGCAGATACTGCTATCCTTTCATTCACAATCTTTTGCTGGTGCCAACCACCTGACTATAGCTCGGCAACAACAGTCAATCAGACAAACTGCCCGATGTCGTGCCCCATGGACATACCCTTTACTTCTTGTGGAGGCTTCGCATCTGATGGAACCCGATATTGGTCAGGATGGTCCAGTAATATTACTGCCACCTTGCCTTCTTCTTTGTCAATATCACAATCTCCAGATATCACAACAACCATAATAGCAACCATCGCCATATTATCAACCTTCATTATCCTTCTATTCATCGTAAAATGCTATCGGCAATACCGCACAAACAAATACCAAGACGATCATCAATACAGCCTGCGATCGAATAACGAGCGGACTCCGAAAATCGTTTCAATATCATCTTGGGTTCAATTGAATCGGCCCCACAAGTCTTCACACGATCCTTACTCGGCCACCACTGCAATCAGCACCGCGAATCTTCAGTACCGCTCACCCAGTTCCCCAACAAGTAATCGAACCATTATTTCAACTGCAACAACACCGGGGCGTGTTTCTATTGGCGCTCGTACGATAACAGCCAGGAGCGAGATGACAGCTATTTCGCTGGTTTCAACGCCAGTGCTGGGGATTATGCCGGATGGGTTCTTGGAGAATGAATCCTGGGATGACTTGGCGATATCTATGGAGTCCAGTGCATTTCCAGAAGGAGTCCATTCTGATGCAGCTGAGAAAGAAGGGCTTGGAATCGATTTGGAGTCTGGCTCTGTTGACAGTCAAGTAGGGGAAGATGAAGGCCAAGATAGTAGGGCGTCTTCTTCATTGTATATGGATGTTTTTGCGAGGAATGTCGCGATGGATTCGGGATAGTAAATTGCCTTGGTGGTGTAAAACGACGATAAGAAAAGTTTTAATTATTCGAGATATAGACTTCCTTGAAATCACGAAGCCGAATATTCGTCGCAATATTTATTTTGGCTAGCCATCTTTCAATTGAAACAGGTTGTATTGTGGAATTTAGGACCTTCAAGTTGGTCGAACGAATGAGGTTATTATACATCACCATGGAGCCATTAAGTAAATTCGCACAATAAATGAATATGATACGCTTTCAAAGCTCAAGGCAAAAGGTTGATTACTGTCTTCGGGGTTTTGACGTGCCTGCTTTTTTTCGATTGTCCAATCAAAATCCTTCCACACCTTCTGTTCTTTGGACTCCGAAACAGCGCAATTACAAGGTGCCAAGCAAGCCAATTTGCTGCTCGATTGAGCTTGAAACATGGAAAAAGCGGCCCCTGTCACTTTTGGCGTCCTGTCCAAAATCACCAGTACTGCCAATCATGTGTCGCCAATTGAAGTCACTGGAACCAAAGAGGCACCAATTCCACCAACAGCCAAACAAACTGAACCATCTCTCCTTATTTTATCTCTGTCTGGAGTGGTTGGAATCCTTCTATTCATGGTTCTTTTGTCTGTTTGCTTTTGTCGAAATCCAAGGAATAAGAAACCTTCCGAAAGTGAAACATCAATAGTTCCCAGAGATCCGAATCATATCGCGACAGAAGAAGAAATTATATCGCAAATGAAATGGCAATTCTGGACGCCTGTAGGTCCACAGAGTCGAATCTTACCACCAGTTGTGAATCCACTTCGATTTGTATTTGAACCAGAGCCACGGAATATACAAAATCACGAAATAATACTTTCAAGTAATCATAGTCAATTCTCAGGAAACAGTAGCATAAGTCTGAAATCAATTCCTGGAGGTGGAGTCAGTGTGGGCGGCTCGCATTCCTATCATGGTCCTCACCCGTCACGAAACTCGTCACACTTGTGCTCAGATACTGAAAACCACCATGCAACATCAGTCTATGATAACGTAATTGATTTGAAATACTTGGAGGCCGTTGCATGGGAACTTGCACAACCACAAAACCCGCCTCCACCACTGCCAATACCACCACACCCGCCATGCTCACTCCATTCTTCTCCGCCCCAAATTCCAAATCAATCTCTGCAGCATCAAGAACCTACCATTAGATCAGAGGGAATACCAAGCCAACGTTCTTCATTCATGTCTGTAATTCGTGGTCTATTGTTTCCAACTGCGTCGTCACAATTAGATGATGGTGTCATGCATCAAAAGGTCGCAGAAACGCCATCATGTTCAGCTTCAATTGAAATCCCCCAGCAGGCTCGACACCAAGTAGATGATGGGATTCCAATACCACAGATTCCGTCAACGTTGATTCATGATATAAAAGGCAAGAAGCGGCGGAAATTGTTTCAACTCGCGAAAAAGGAAAACATATCTGAGACTCCACTCGATTTACCTGATGGCCGTAATGTGCTTAGAAAGGAGGGGGATATACCTCCGCGGTTAGGAGTCATGCCTGGAAACGCATTCGAGTGGATGAATTGCGATAGCAGTGGAAACGGAGGCGGTATACAGGCGTTAACCGATGACACAATTATTTTCAACACGTTGCGTGGAGGGCTCTTGTCTGAGACGAAAATCAGCACCAAAAACAATAGCAATCGTGGTAGAGACACGACCGCGAAATCGCTGAGAAGCGCGGGAAGTGATTTCGCGGCAGGGGGCACGTTTTCCTTCAAAGCCAAGAGTTCAATCAAAAGCGGTGCTTCTTTGGGATCTACCAGCAGCGTTGGTGGATCTTCCTGCTCCGACTCTTACTATCATGTAGCGGATAAAATCCACCCTAGAGCTCCTTCATCGTTGTATATGGACGCGTTTGCGGAAAATGTGATGAATGAGAATAATTGAATCTGTATTCTTGACTGTACTTCCTCCCATTCTTAAAATTCACCCTTTCGCCGTGCTTCCGCGCGAAAGAAAGCTTCCCTTCGTCGCTGTTCAGTTATTCGATCGTGTGCCATTTGAAAGTGGTAATGAGTTGCCATCTGTGACCCCACAAGGCCAGTAAGGAGCCCAAACAGCGTAATGTGGTAGGTGCGGAACCCTCTGAACGAAGGTCCAAGGAATTTGTGACTGAATCCATGAGAGTGAAGGGTTTCTGGGGACAGCTTCGATGCTCCAAAGGTCAACAGAGATGCTATTGCTCCAAGCGAAACTCCCATTTCGACACCAAACTGATACGCTTCTCTTTCTGCAATTGCTAGGAGATTGTCAAAATAGGATGGAGGATGGCCGAACTTTGCTGGCCACGTTTCATCGGTTGTGTTTGGGTGTGTGGTGGTCATTTTGAGATAAATAATAAATAACCAATATTCTTATATATTACTAATTTATTTATTTTAACTCTTCTGCCAACCAATCAAGTCCCACTCCAACACCCTGACCTGTCAGCCCATTCGTGGCACTTTGAAGGCGAGAATGGTTCACAATTAGGAGAGACTTGTAAAGCCTTACTTTAAAAACATTTTACCATATTGTCCAGTTTCGGTCTTTGATCTCTTCCAGGCCCAATGCCCCTGAACACTCAGACGGTGTCATTCCACCCTCGATATCCATCTTGTTGGCAAAGAATAGAATCGGTATTTTTCGGTCCTTGAGTACTGAATCAAAGCAAAAATGGAGCAATCAGCAAAGTGCCAAAAAACAGATTCACAGATCTTGCGTGGGAATACTCAAGCTGACAGCCTAATAAATCATATTACCTTTGTTGTGTAGCATCATTTCCAATTCATCGCGTGCCACACAGGCGCGAAGTTTATCAGTTGCATCAATGACAAACACGATGGCTTCAACGTCAGGAAAGTAATATTCCCTACAAAAAAGAAACGGGAAGTTCTAGTGACAAGTGTGCTTCGAAAACAAAAACGCGCGCGTTTTATACCACAAGTCCCTGTACTTTCCCTGTCCAGACATGTCAAAGACTGTAAACGTCAAGCGATGTTGGGTGGAAAATGTCTCGACTGCAAACCCAACGGTGGGAACAACTTCGGCTGGGTTGATCTGAGTTTTTGATAGGATTATAGTTCGACTCGCTCAGTGTCTGGCTGATTTGAGGTGATCGTACCGCGTTTGCCTTGAGGCCATTTATGATCGTTGATTTTCCAGCGTTGTCTAGGCCAACAAGGAGAATGTTGCATTTCCGTTTGATGATTCCAAGAGATGTCAGAAAGGCGTTCCAAAGTCCCATTTTCTATTTATTTACTTTATTATTTATTTATAACTAATTATTATTTAATTTTCTTCTCAACCGAACCGTCAATGCTGGCCAACGAAGATACAAACATGGCTGAGGCTGCGGGCGAAAAACCCGAGTGGGGCGCACCAGAAAACAATGCCGTATGGACCAGCGAGGAAAAGGGTGCAGACAAAACAGACCAAGCAGGCGATGAAGAAGACGGAATTGACCGCGACACAAGCGACAACCGAAAGACAAAGAAAGAAGAAAATGAAAAAGATTCGAAGGAACAGTCCAAGGAACAAGCGAAAGCGTCGTCAGTCGACCGCACGAAGGTTGTTCCCTTCCTAGTCAAAGTCGTGGTGCGCAGCGGGGGCCACAAGGACCTGCGAGACTTTTCAGAGAGCGAAGCGGTGTTTCTGCACACGTGGTGGGTTGGGTTGGTGTGTGTGTGTGTGTGAGCTTTGCTTTTAGCTGACTGGTTTTCATAGGAAGAATGCGTCGCTCAGAGAGATTGCCTGTCTGCTTTCTCGTTCAAAGCCTGATATTAACGACCCGGAAGCCCGCCTCTCTTTCAAGGCAATTTACACTGATCCTGCCATTCTCTCCATCACCAGCAGCAACTCTCGGGGAAGGAACACCCGCGAATCTAGACCCTCGGCACCATCTGCTGCTACTGCCTCAACGCTTAAGTCAAAAGATCTGGGGCAGTTTTCAAACTCCAGCAGACGTGTTATGGCTGATGAATCAAAAACTCTTGAAGATGCAAAATTCGTCATTGGCGACATGATTGAAGTTTCAGTTGTCAAAGGATTCTCTATTGTTGGAGCTTCATCATCATCCAACGGTCCTTCGTCTGCTCCAGTTTCCCGTGCGTTAAACGAAAACGCCAACTCTTCATCATCGTTTGCTGACCGCCTAGGCCCTCGCCGGGGCTCGTTTACGGAAAGCCGCCGTGATGGCAACAGTAGACGCGAAGGTGGCAGTGGAGGAAGCAGATTTCATCCATATGGGGGAAGTGGGCCAAGAGATTCCAGGCCAGGCTTCTCTCGAGGTGGTGATCAGCATGATCATCGCGACAATCGTGAGAGTGGTGGTCGCGAAGGACGTCGCGGACGGTGGTAGATTTGAGGCAATTATATTGAGTTATATATTGTAAAAACATGTTGGCTGTTGGTTCACTTGTACTGATAAAACTGCAAACAAACTCCGCTCTTTGGGTCTTGGCATGCATACTCTGTTGTTCCCCATGGAGTGTCTTCAAAGCCACCGCCACGCTTAATGACAGAAGGATGAATCCAAGCAGCGAAAGAGGCCTCAACTGCACTTCGAATCTCTTCAACGCTGGAGACCTTCAACCTGATTTGAGGTGCTTCTCGTTGATCGTTGTATTCGGCATCGGGAGCCACCAAGTGAAGCTTGCTTGTGGAGCCGGGATGGATAATGATGGTATGTTCATCGCTCTCCATTGTGGTCTCAAAGCCAAGAACTTTTGCATAAAACTTGACAGTTTCTTGCATGTCGATTGTGGGAAGAAAGAACTCAGTTCCGAGCAAGGTCATTTCAAGAGTTTTTTAATGGTAATCAACCCAAGAGCTGAACCCACGAAACTCACAACTTTGAACTACGTTTAAAAACTCTCAAGATCTAACTGCAGGTAACTTTCCAGTTGGCATGTCTTCATCAAACTCATCATCGACCGCAACATCTTGATATTGCTGATACTCGCTCACCAAATCCGCCATGTTACTCTCTGCCTCTGTAAACTCCATTTCATCCATTCCTTCACCCGTGTACCAATGCAAAAACGCTTTTCTTCGTATCATGGCCGAAAATTGCAATTGCACGCGCTTGAATAACTCTTGAATTGCAGTGCTATTCCCAATAAAAGTTCCACTCATTTTCAAACCTCTTGGAGGAATATCACAAACTGCGGTTTTACAGCTGTTTGGAATCCATTCAACGAAATTTGAACTGTTTTTGAGCTGAATGTTCACCATTTGATGCTCAACCTCCTTCATGGACAACTTGCCGCGAAAAATACAAGCCACTGTGAGGTACCGACCGTGTCTTGGGTCACAGGCCGCCATCATATTCCTTGCATCAAACATTTGCTGTGTTAATTCTGGAACAGTCAATTGTCGATAAGACTGTGAGCTTCGGGATGTTAGAGGAGCGAAGCCAACCATGAAAAAGTGTAGCCGGGGGAACGGAACCATGTTGACAGCGAGTTTTCTGAGATCTGCATTGAGCTGTCCAGGGAACCGGAGACAAGTTGTTACTCCAGACATCACTGCACTCACAAGGTGATTGAGATCCCCATATGAAGGATTAGAAAGCTTCAAAGTCCGCGTGCAAATATCGTATAAGGCCTCGTTATCGATGCAGAATGTTTCGTCCGAGTTGTCCACGAGTTGGTGGACTGTTAACGTTGCGTTGTACGGCTCGACCACAGTGTCGCTCACTTTAGGGGAAGGAACAACAGAGAACGTACAAAGCATTCTGTCTGGATACTCTTCACGGATTTTAGAAGCCATGAGGGATCCCATGCCGGATCCAGTGCCACCACCGATACTGTGGGTCATTTGGAATCCTTGCAAAGAATCTGCATTCTCGGCCTCTTTACGGACGATGTCCATGAATTGGTCAATGAGTTCGGCTCCTTCTGTGTAGTATCCTTTGGCCCAGTTGTTTCCTGCTCCACTTTGGCCAAAAACAAAGTTGTCGGGACGAAATAGTTTTCCGTACGTACTCGAACGTATCGTATCCATAGTTCCTGGCTCTAAATCCACTAAAATGGCTCTGAATTTTAATAACAGACAAACATTTGTTGGTGGTTAATTTTCGGATTTTTCTGGTATTTTTTTAAGTCACCTTGGCACAGTAACGACGTCCAGAAACTTCATTAAAATAAACATTAATCCTTTCTAATTGCAAGTCCGAATCTCCATTATATTTCCCTTGCTCGTCGATTCCATGCTCATCAGCAACGACTTCCCAGAACTTGGAGCCCATTTGGTTTCCACATTGTCCGCTTTGGATTTGTATGATTTCTCTGGATATGGCGGTTTATGATTTTTGTTGTTGGTAAGAGTTGTCAAATTTTCTCCGCGTACCTCATATTTCAATGTACGTATTTTGATGCCCGTGGATTGGTCTGTGGGAGTTTGATGTTGTTTCTTTTTTTGGACGTTTTCGTTGAGCTAAAAATAAACCATACGAATCAGAAACAAGCGACAAACTTATTTTGTATTAATTACAAACGCATCGCCATTACGTTCAAAATATGACCAGTGGATAATACCCATGAATTAAATAATTTCTTAATAAGAGGTAAAGATTGTCGAAAGAAAAATGGGACTGTCACCACAAAACCTACAATTGGTTCGACGCGTCTTCCAGTATATTTGCCCATTTTCAATCGCCACTAATGTGGGAGTCACTATTTGCGTTGTAAAAAGTCCCCCGCGGCAAACAAGTATTGGTTATATGCAGTGTTTTCTGTCCCTTGCTGAAGTGATGGTCGCGATATCCTTTGTCGTTGGAAGCCATATAGCCGAGTCTGATCCTGGCCTGTGTACATTTTTCGGGATTTTGACTCAATATTTTTTCAATGCCGCCAGCTGTTGGAACTTTTTGTGCAGCCTCTATTGCTCGTTGGCTGTGTCCTGTTCTTACAAAATTGCGTGAGTGTACCAAACACGAACATCTCCGGCTTCAAATTTACATTTTTCAATTAACTTAACTTACAGAGATCAATACTGGTACCAATACAACGTATATGGATGGGGTACTCCCGTTCCTCCTTACTATCTCAGTCTTCATTGCTCAGCAGGTGATGGGTGGAACATCCAACGTAATGGGAGACGCGACGTATGAATGCTGGATCTCTTATGAATACCAAGATCTTCGAATCTGGCTGTATTATTGCTGGTTGTGGATTCATTTTGTGGGCATTATCGCTGTATACACTCAGATTTTCTTCAAAATCCAGAAGACCAGTCGAGGCATAAATCAGCTTAGCACCGCATGGGAAGGGCATGTTTCGAATAATTTGATAGACAATCCGCACCATTCTTCCAGGGCATTGAAATCAATCAAAAGTTTTAGTGGGATGGAAGACTCTGTTATGTTGGCGTCCTCAACTGATGGAATCACGAATAGTTCGCCCTTGCACTCAAATCCTCAAATTGTATCTTCTCCCTCATATCATAAGTCTGTATTGTTGCCGAGTCATCAACTCCGAAAAGGGCAGGAATCAAAAAGATTACTTTTGGAAAACCCATGGGAAAATTCCACCATTCATAGGCCTAATGCTTCAATGAACGGAAACAGCGTCGCAGCAAGAAAGCTCTCTCATTCGCGAATGAAACTGATATTAAAGACGAGCGTGATTGCGTTCGGATTTATACTATCGTGGACACCAGCGACAGCGAAGAGAATAATTCTTCTTGAGTCTCCTTATTCAGATATTCCAGAGTGGTTGAGCGTTTGGATGGGTGTGGGATTGGCTTTTTCTGGGGTATGGAATGCAGCCGCCTTCTTTGTGGGAGTTTTGTGGGATTATTGGTATTTGTAGTTTATGAATTAAAGGTTGTTTAAAGGTATATGGAGGCAGCGTTTTGATGCAGTTGGCAGTTGGTTGTCGATTTTATCTGCACGAAAAGTTACGACTAAAGTCCAGCAATGATTCACGAAAACGTCCTTTCTCTCGTTGGAAACACACCCATCGGTAGGTTCATGCATGTTGCGCATTCAAGCGCCTTTGTTTGAATTTGTTTGGCCTCTTCGTTTCTGATCCATCGACCGCACACTCGGGCATACAGTTAAAATCAATCGCCTTGCTCCTGAAGGTGTTCACATGTACGTCAAGCTTGAATCCCAAAACCCGTTGGCATCAGTGAAGGATAGATTGGCACTTGGTATCATTGAAGATGCCGAACGTCGTGGTGTGTTGAAGCCAGGCCAAACTATTGTCGAAGCTACCTCTGGAAACACGGGGTAAGTCAAGCAACAACTATTAATTGAATTTAATATATATATATATTTCTTGAATTGTTCTAGTATTGCTCTTGCCATGGTCTGTGCCTCCAAAGGATATCCATTCGTGGCCGTTATGATTGAGACATTCTCCATCGAGCGTAGAAAGATTATGAAGTTTTTGGGAGCCAAAGTAGTTCTTACTCCCAAAGAGTTGAAGGGAACTGGAATGGTCCAAAAGGCTGAAGAATTGGCTCTCAAGAATGGATGGTTCCAAACAAAGCAGTTCGCGAACCCCGCCAATCCTGCATTCCACCGCCAAACAACTGGGCCCGAAATTTTGAGAGATTTTGCTGGAAAGCGTCTGGATTACTTTGTTTCTGGTTGGGGAACTGGAGGCACCATTACTGGAACATCTTCAATCTTGCGTTTGGCGAGACCTGAAGTCAAGATTGTGGCTGTTGAACCAAGCAAGGCGCAGTTGTTGGCTGGTGGATCTTTTGCACCGCACGCCATCCAAGGTTAGTTACTTTTTAGTTTATATTTTCCAATATTCTTACTTGCTTTGTTGGCAGGCTGGACTCCTGACTTTATTCCGGAAGTTCTTGACCGCAACTGCTTTGATGAGCTCGTTGCCGTGACGGATGAAGAATCTATTGCCACGTCCAAGCTCTTGGCGCAAAAGGAAGGTCTCTTTGTGGGAATCTCGTCTGGGGCCACTTTTGCTGGCGCTTTGGCTGTGGCCCAGAAGGCACCCAAGGGAAGCCACATTCTTGTTATGCTTACTGATACTGCTGAACGTTATTTGAGTACTGCTCTCTTCGCTGATATTACTGCTGATGGTGATGTTGTTTAAATTGACAATAAATAAAACAAGGTTGATGGAAGAATGAATATGGTCACGAGATAACACAAAAAGAAGCAGAAGTAAACTCCAAGATAAGTTGTCGTAACTTTTATTGACAAATGTCTTCAGATGATTTCGAAAGCTGTCTGAACAGTCTCCGCCACGCCCACTCTAAAGCGGTAGGCACAAACTTCTCAGTTAGAGCCTATCTAATACGATCACCTCTTGCAGCTGGCAGCGAGCGAAATCGAAGTGAGCCAATTGAGAAGCGAACTTGTACGGAAAGACAATGAGCTGAAGGTACTCTTCCTATCTCGCGATTTGTCTTATTTAAAATGCTTACGCGGTATGTACGAATACGCTTTGAATCCTCAGGATCTTGCGTCGCGGTTGTCACTGGCTGAATCTCAATTGGCGGATATGTCACGGACTGTTCAAAAACTAGCCGCTTTTAAACAAAACGTGGTTGCTTCATTGGGCGAAGAATTTGATCCAAAGGCGAATTCGTAATTAATTTTGTATTCTTTGCTTCTGGTTGTTTGTTTGGTTCTCACAGACACACGCACTTTTTTTTTGGGTAGAATACCCCCGCGAAGTCCATTCGAAGACCCTCAAAACGAAGTTACAACGCGGTTTAGTCGGTATAAACAACTCCAATTTTTCATCTTTGGCATTTTGCCAGAATAACATGTTTTTTTTTCTTTTGAAGAATACAAACCGATACCCCTTCTATTCTGAATCACTCCCCTCAATATCATCGCGTCACGGCTGCCCCACAGCAACGAGAAGAATATTCAGAACCACGGCCCCAAAATTTCAGCAGAGAGTATTCCTCGCATTCTCCGAAGCAAATTCCTTCAAATTCAGGACAACCCAAAACGTTTCATCAACAGCATCAGCTCAACACATCGCTGTCATCGCTGGCTCAAGGAATAATATTGAATGCAGGGCATAGTGTTTCGGCAGGATATGGTGGCGTTGCTGGTGGTCGAAGTGATGAAAGGAATGATGAAAGACGAGAACGGAGCGAAAGAACAGTGGCATTTTCAATTGACAAACTTGACATCCATGAACAAGATGTAAGGCCTAATAATAACCATCAGCTGAGGGCTGGTGATACTCTGGGTAGCAATAGTGGTGGTGGTGTTGGCAGTAGTGCTTCCAATCATGCCACAACTGGTTTAGGATCTGTGGATGGACGCGAATTCTTCAAACTTGCAAGATCGAGACTATCGTATGACGACTTTACGAATCTCTTGAATAATGTCAAAGCGTGAGTATATTTAAAATGATAATAGGAACTGATTCCGCTTTTTCCAATTCCGAAAGGTACAACGCCCGAGACCAATCACGAATTCGAACGCTTGAAAATATGCGATCTCTGCTGGGAGATCGGCACAGGGATCTATACGATCAGTTTGAGCAGCTGCTGTCGCGATAAATAAAACTGACTATTTACTGTTTGTTTCAAAAAGAAAGACCCAACCCAATTTCGAATACCATACTTATCTACTCAACACAAAATCATTAATGTAAAAGAATGCCCCTTATAATTTACGAAAACACATGAGAACAAGGGGAAAAATTTTCCGAAGTATTTATTTCATGTCGAAAGTCGTGTCATTTCAGATCAGAAAAGTCTATAAAACCAGCCGCTTTTCCCCCTTGAATCATCACAAAACCATCTCAAAAGATAGAATCTTTGGCGATGGCTCCGCATTCCCCTGGCCTTTTCACGACCAGAACTCGGTTATCCAGTCCTTGCGTTCAAGTTCTCAACTTTGTCAAGCTCCTGTCCGACTTCTGCCAAATCTCGCTTCTTTCGTCGGCTTCCGATTCGATTCTAATTCAAGAAATTCAAGAACACAAAAATGACCGAAGGGTCTCGATTATTATTCAATCAACATAAATTGCCAGGTCCGCGAGCCCAGCACTATTGGTCCATATGCCTCCTTTTGGAGCGACCAACACGGTGATGCCGATAATAATCGTAAGTTTGTATGTTTGGATGCTGGTTGTTTATTTTGTTGTTGTTCTAACGTTCATTTATACTTTGGGTCTTTCCTTTTTGAAACAAACAGTATATGATTCTCTCTATTTCTCACTTTGTACAAACGAAAAACTAATAAAATGAAAAGTTATAAATGAATGGAAGGTACTGCAATGAACAAAAGAGGAAATCACTTGAACAAGAAGTTCAAAAAGGATTTTGCTCGGTCGCCAGCCGACGTTGACGGTTCCGCCAACAGAGACGCCTCAAATTGAGCATTAGCAGTTGCCAATAAGCCATCCATACTTAATAATGCTTCTCTAATTCGGGGAACAGCCGAAATCCCAACGGTGCCTTCCACTTTTTGAAAGCGAAGAGCGCTGTCAATGGCCCTACTCAGCATCCAACAGCGATCATAATTGATCATATTTATCACACCATCTTCACCCACATGACACATTCTTGTACACTGGATAAGATTCGGATATGTGGATAATATCTCTGAAAGAGAGCCCCAACCAAGGAATACACAATACGTTCGATTCTGTGGATGCCAAAAGGACGCGCAGGTTATGGAAATTGAGCGATGGAGAGAAACAAACTCGGAGAGATGTCAGGAGCGTGAGAGTGGGTTTAGGGACATTGTCCCAGGTTCGCGTGAGACGATATACAGAGGCAGATGCGAGACTTGAAACAATCGCTTGAGCAGCATTGAGTGCCTTGATATCAACGCAGTGCTATTGAAATACGGTGAGCAAACCGCCAATTTAAGATGCTCGTCAACAAGATCATACCTTTGCAACTCGAACAAGTAATACAATCATATCACTACGCGCTTTGAAACTACTTCCTTGAATAATCAACGAAGTCATGTAACTGACCAAAAAATTGAATCGATTTAACAGCACAGACACACTGCCAAACGACTGGTCCTCAGAGGCCAGAGTTGAAGAAGCTGGAACAACATCATCTAATGAAGTTCTGTTTCTTGAAATATATCCTAGAATTTCCGTTGGCTGAATTCGATTATAAATTTCAAAATCGAGAAGAGCCAATTGTTCCGCAATAACACGGGGATCTGATTTAAACAAAATGCTTGCAATCGCTGAGCTCGCGATTGGTGTCGTCAAGTCACCCAATCGATAGTTGTTGAAAAAATTGGAATCAAGGAACTATCAAACACAAAGTGTGTCAGGGCAGCTATACGCATCTCTCTAAATGAAACCCATACCTTATTTTCAGCTAACTCACGACGAATAGTGGCAACAAACTGGTCAACTGCCTCTCCCACTTCTTGCACGACGAAATCCAAAAGCTGAAGAGTTTTCTCGTGTGCTTCTACTGCAACAAATTCAAGGGGGCGTACCGAAATCCATAAATGCAAAAAGTTGAGAAACGAGAGAACGGGTGGCAGAATGACTTGCTGTTTGTAGTCCTCCAAATTGAGCTCTCTCAAATCATCCGGAATACGGGCAATTTCCGTCACTTGATCTTTCACAATATCCAGCAGAGGCAATACCCCAATAAAAGTGGAATAAGACTGAAGAAATGACAAGACAAATGGAGCATCTAGCAAGAATAAAATTAGGGCCATCTGATGGATTAATAAAGAAGGTTTCAAACCAAGAGTGCTTCCTTTGCTCAATTGCTCAACAAGCTTTGGAATAGTGGCATACTTGACACGAACAGCCGTAGGGTCCGAAACTCTCTGCCCATTCTTCGAGCTTATTACAGCTTCAAAAATAATGTGTTCCGACGACTTGGTGAGAACCAACAAGTTGGCTTTTGGAGATGCATCTTGTTTGGAGTGGAATGTTTGCTAAAAAAAGTTAGCACAGGGGAACGTCGAAGTTGTTTGATAAATGTGACGTACCAACAAAGATCGAGACTCCAATAAAGCAATCCTGTTTTGACTCACACGACTCACTTCGACAGCCCCGACCGCCTCCCTCCCCACAAGTGCCGCAATCTCCTCCTCTTCTTCCAAAACAACTACTCCATTATCCCCAGCTTTGACGACATCGTCCACCATTTGCTCCTCAACAAGCACCATACCCACTAGCTTTTCAATTCTCTCCACCAAATCTTGACATTTTCCACAAGAGAAAAGCAGCAAGAAAGCGGTTCTGCGAGTAGCAAATCTAGATTCTTGGTAATCACTTCTAATGCCAGTTTCACATCAACCTCGCTCGCGTTGATTCTATTTAGACTTTGCATCAGCATAAGCTCGCGAACAGGGATAGCTTGTCCAGAAATCGGACTCTGTGATGCTGCGGCTTTAACGGCTGCGCGAAACGCGTGCCGCTTGTTCAGAGAGGCAAAGCACGTGTTCTCAATTTGTTTACAAACATTGATCAACTCGAGACATTTGGATTTAAGAGATTCTATAGGCTGTGTGACCACCAGCCCTAGTTTCCGGGAATTAGCCCCGAGACTGGCAACAGGGTCTTGCAAGATTTCCTGGAGACTTGTGAACAGATTGTTGACAGCATATCCAAATATGCGAAGACTCAAGCGAAGTCTGGCCCGCTGGATAACTGCGTTGTTAATGCCGCTGATGTTGCTGAAATTATTGAAGTAATCTTTTGTTGTTTGTTTTGTAGAAGCTTTTGAAGGGGGGGTGAGGCGCAGTTGACTGAAATCAATTGCAACTCCCTCAATCGAGGCATGGCTGTCAAGAACAAACTCCCCCGTTACATATGGGACTGATAAATCAAGCAAAAGAGAGTTCCATTTCTTGAGGTTGTGAGAATTTTGTTCGGCACTTGTCATGTATTCCGAGAGATCTTCTATCGACGTGTATCTTCGAATGGCAGCGCGGTACTCGGCAGGAAGACTGCTGATTTCATCAACTGTTAAAGCTGGATCATGTTGCTGATGAGGTGCTTGGTACTGCGATTCGACCACAACTGAAAGTGGGACATTTGGGGACATCATCAGACTTTGGCGATGGGCCATTATTAAAGTCGAGCTTCCAGAATGACTTCTCGACAGATGTTGAAATCCAAATGAATCAAGAATACTTGAATTTTGCAGTGACTTTCGGTTGATGTCTGCCAAAGTTGAATGGGATTGAGGTGGGGTCCTTGGTGGTGATGCCGTTTGTTGTGACAAAATAGATTGACGGGAGGGCATACTTGGTTTATAGCGTCCTAGAAGCATCAATTCATCTTTTTCCAGCAATTGTACGGTGTCGAGCAAGATTCCACTGAGGGCATTGATGTGGGTGATCCATTTAACAAAGGCGGGTTTGGAGCTCACGCGATTCATATGGGTTTGATGCTATATTATGACAAAAAATCAGTAAGACCAAAACTGAATGAACTAATCCAAAAAACCTTGATCATAGTTCTGGACATAAGTGATACGAGGTCAACAGCCGAGTTGGCAACGTCGACGCTCAGGAATGGATATAAATCACAACCACCAGTGACAAAAATAGCGTCAATAGTATTCTGTGTCAGTGTTGGATGCAGGTTTGCCATTCCTTCACAAAATACATCTGTCAGCACCAAGATTTCAGACGTGGTCAGCAGAACAAAAGGAGGAGTCGCTTCTTTAGATTCAAGACTCATTTGTGTTGCTGAGTCGCACAGTTTTCGTATATTTGCGGCCAACGTGACTATATCTTCGACTGTCTTTGGGGTTTGGATTGGCTGAGCCATGTTCATCGCCTATAGACGCGATTCAATTTAGAGAAAAAAGTAAAATGACGGAAAACGATCAGAAATATACCTCGGTGTGGTGGTGATTGAAGTCCCTGACAAATGAATCCCACAAAATCAAACACAAGTCTTCGATGCTTGTTGCCTTTCCCACCAAACCAGCAATTCGTTTCTTTTCATTATGCAGAGCACGATAAGTCGTAGGAACAGCAGGAGTGGTCTGACAAATGCCAAGTCAGTATGATTGCTCCACTAACAGTCAGCCCATTAAAATTACCACAGGGCTGCCCATCATCATCGCATTATTCGTCTGCCACTTCAGCAATCCTTCATAGTCAGCTTTAAAGTCACGAAAGTGCTTCTCAATCTCGACGATTTGCGAGTTTACAAATGCCTGACGGTCCTTTGCCGACAGTGACAGAGTTGCAACAGTGGAATTGGCAGCAAAAAGAGCAAGAAGCGCAGAACCAACTCGAATCAGCGCAAAAGTCTTTTTGAGGGAAAAGTCGGCAAATTCGAGGTCCTTTTTGTTGTTGTTGTGGTGTTGCTGGTAAGTCTATATGTGATACCAAGCTAGACGCCAGGATACCTGCTGGAGCGTCGAGCCGCTTCCTTCGCTGTTGTCTATAGAGCCCCACCGTGGACGCCCGGGCTTTGCCGAGTCAACAGTGGCTGTGTGGGATGTGTGGGATGACTCTGCCCAGTTGCGGACAGCTTCACTGATTGATCCGAGCCACGAGGTTTCCTTCTGTCCCTTGGCAAGAAGCGCTCGCAGCACAGCAGAGTGCAGGTGCGTTGCCATGGTCAGTGATAAGAAATTGAATTGGACGAGAAATTGGGTAAAGATTGCTTGCCTCGATCTGACCTCAAGGGCTACAAAGTCTAAAAGACTCTAAATTATGTTTAGATATCTAATAAATATTTGTGTTGATCAAAAGTCTTCAATATAATCTCAAATTCTTGATGCTCATACACCTTTGCCTATTTGCGTCGCTGGCTTATGCCGCGCCAGCCTATTTTGGCATGTACCTGCCTGAATGTGGTAAGTGAAATATCTCGCGCCTTTTCCATCCATAAAATACTGAGTTTCATTCTCTTTCAAGTTATATCATTTTCTGGTGCACCAAACTGGGCAACCATCCTGATTGCGGCCGTTTTAATTCTTCTTGGCCTATACGTGGGTGTTTATGGAGGTTCTGGAAGCTATTTAGCTCTCTATGCGAACGGGTTTCTTTCCGTAAGCACCATCTGCACCATCATAACATGGAATGGTACAGTTTTGACAGCTTCCTCACCTTTTTTTGCCGTCAACACGTTTTATAAACACTTCAGAAATCTAGCGGAGCCTTTTGAAGGTTATTCTCAAAGAGCTGCCTTGTATTTATCTGTTTGGACAATGACTGGGTTTAGTGGAGGTAACAAGTCTAGAAAAAAAACTCAGAGTATTGAATCAAATCTCAACAGGTCTCATATTTGGATTCACACCATATTATGGCCATATTATTGCCAATTCTCTGTATGGTCTCTTTTTTGGTTTTGAATTCCTGGCGCTTGCATCTGGCGGTCTATTTAATACGGTCGCGTCGCGTACACTGTTCTTGATCCCATTCATTACAATTCCATTGGCACTGTCGTACTTTCATCCAAAGTACGTATTGAGTGTCATGTCTGGACTGGCAGGGGCTTTCATTTTGCTTCTCGGGCTGGACTTGTTTTTGCAACAAGGCCTTCTGATTGGAATCGCCGCGTTCGCGACTCTATCAGAAGTCGGGGCAGATGCTGCCAGTAACTACATATTTGATTTTCCAAAGCAAATCATGATCAGTTCAAGTCTTCTTCTCGGGTTGGTTGCTGCCGTATTTCAATATCGGTATGCCCTCCAGATATTTGGCAAAACGAAAGGAGCTTCTAGCGCATGCATAAAATTTTGTCTGGTGATTCAAAAAATATATTTACATTCGCTCCCATTGTTGTTATCGGTAGTGAGTCCATTCGACCCGTGCATCTTTCTTCCAGCCTGTAACAAGTATTTCCACTTCCTGGCGCGGTAAAACATCAATCAAATTATCAGATACAGTGATTCCTTCTGATATATCTCCGCCTTGGTCGCTCTTGAAAGTAAAGTACAATCCCTTCACAGGCCTCTCCACCGAAACACATAAGGTAGCGACACCAGACTCAGCAGTAGACTCAAAATTTACGTTTTCAACGTTAACAACAATTCCTCGATCAGGGACAGTAGCCGGTAAATACTTGAGCGGTTGTGCCCAATCACTCGGTTTCACACAACATTATCGTTCCGTCTTTGACATAATACAGTTTGGCGCCAATCACAATCGCAGATGATGCGACTAAATCACTTTGAACCTCAAGATGGAAGCTTCCCATCTCAATCGAAGAATTCCCAGGAAACAACATCAACACCCGTCACGACAACCTCCTTCAAAACTTTACCAGACACGTAATCAAACCCTGTCACCACCACTCTACAATCTTTCAGCTCTTGATTTGTAGTATTCACTACCCATACATCCCCGATAATCGAATCATTGCCTACTTGGGGTGGCTTCCGTTCGATTCCAATGGTTACAGGAGCGAGTTGCCGTTTAATGGCGAAATAGGATGGCTTCGGACGAAGGTGGTGATCTACGATGGACCAACTGACACATGGCCAGCAATCATTCAGCTGCCAAACAAGCTGCGCCACCAACTCTGCGGTTATGCGGTGTGCCCCATTCACGGCGCCATTGGCGGTATGCAGTTGAAAGAGCTTCAGGCTTGTAAGAGCTGCGTTGCATACCTGGGAAACAAGCCAAAAAATAAACCGTACATGATGAGACTTGGCAATTGTGTATAAACAAAATAAAACACAAGGTTCTACAAACGTGAATTCAGTCCAACCGCGTCCCACGGAACCGAAGATTCTCAACCAAGTACCCACCAATCCTTTTTGCGAAACCGGTTGCCTTATTTCTCTGCTCCACACACTCTGACAAGGCATCCATATCCCCTACTTCCTGGACGGAAAAACTCTTGACTGGTTTCCAGGACTGGGAAGCCTTGCATTCCAAACTCGGATATGAAACGACCAGCAAGCTTTCCATAATTCTGGTACGGTTCTTGTGTCCGTGCCAAACGTTCCATTGATGGCAGTCTCCTGAATCTGTGTTGCCTGATAATTTACCTCCGGAAGTGTAAGGACTGCCGGGTTTGTAAGCAGTGAGAGGAGAGAGAGATTCAATGATTCGCGGGATAACACGCTCGTAAAGCAGGACGAGCGGGAAATTTGGAGTTCTTCCACTGCACTTCGTCATCTGTGTAAAAAAGAAGGGGGAGGAGGGTTGAACAAACACGTCTTGATAAACAGACACAAAAAGAAACAAAAAAAAAAAAAAAAATTACCACTCGTTGGATCATACCCAAGCTGTGGATTCTCTTCCGCAAACGCATAATCTTCATTATTGCCTGTATAAATAGCAACGCAAGCGAACCGCCTCAACCGCTTCACAACCGCGTCAACCTCTTTTTCCACAGAGTCGACGAATTCAGGATGGGCAGGGTACGCAGCACAAGCAAACATGAAATCCTGCCATACCAAGATCCCCAACTCATCGCAGATTTCATAAAAAGCGTCGTTCTCGTAGACCCCGCCGCCCCAAACGCGAATCATGTTTTGGTTCCCTTGAACGGCGAGAGTCAGCCATTTTCGGTAAACGTGTGGGTCTGTGAGGGAAGACAGGAAAGAGGAAGAAGGGATCCAAGTTGCTGCCGGCCGCTAGGATTGGTTGGTTGTTGACGGAAAAGTAGAATGATGTTTGAGGGTGTGGGGTTTTGGGGGAAGGTGGTAAAGGTGTTTCAATGAGCTCGAGGCGGCGGAGACCGAATTTATGAGTATGAGTGTGGAGTGGAGTAGGCTTTGATGAATGTAAAAGAGTGCAAGTCACTTTGTACAGGGGTTGCCCTCCTGCACCCACAGGGATACCATAATTCTGGATCACGAATAACATGCTCTTCCAGCATAATTTGAAATACAGACGACGACGCATTGTTCTGCAGCACTTGAGCAGTTGTTGAACCCACGGAGTGATTTGATGAAGAGGGTCTTTCCAGCCGGAGTGTGGACAGAAACAACACACGACATTCCGGCCAACTCCAACAACAACGACGCTTCAATCTCGGCAATAACTTTAACAGTTGCTGACTTGAGTGATTCATGAACACTGACAAGACAATGAACCATGGCAAAACGCGCTTCAAACACTTCCAATCCGCACATCTCTCCAAACGCCACATGTAATCAAAGTAGGCCCCCAATCCCATCCCCAATGATACTGCGCCTTTCTCAAATACACCCGCGAGGGGATCTCCATTGGAACAAAGACTCTTGCCATACACGTTCTCAAGTTGTTTGGCGTGGTTCTTGGCTGACTTCAAAACGGACTTCAAGAACATTCGACTGCCCCTCTTGCGACAGCCAGCGTTGGTCCAATACAACTCTCAACGGGACATACATATTCTGAGAAGATGCAACCAAGTGGCCGTTCAGAAACACTGTGGCGACAGAGTCCAAGCCATCACATGCGAGAACAAATACTTTGTTTACTGTGTTCATGATTTGGTGGTCGTTAATGTCAAAGCGGCATTCGTACTTCCAGAGTCGCTCTTCCACATCCAAAGTGTTGGTGGTGGTGTTGGTGAGTGGATCTGGAATCACTCCGGCTGCGTGCAGGTCGGTAAAGACGTCAGTTGGAAAAGAAGCCGCTGGGATGGGAGCATTTAACGGAATAAGCGGGTCTTCAGAGCCCCATTCGCTTAGTGTCCATAGGGATGCTTTGCTCAGGTTTATTATTCGCATTTATTTTGCATACCATCCACACGGACAGTCTCTTTTGAGACTTCATCACCAACGGTTTCTGCCGTTTCAGCACGACGAAATGATGGTTCGGGGGCGGCTCCTGCTATATCGACTGTGATTCGAGCGTCTAAACGAACACAAGCAACTCAAATCGACACACATGTCCCAGATTCGAAGCGAAGTAAATCTCATACCCAAGCTACAAGTGGTACGCTCTTGAATTAACCTTCATGAGGTGCTCTAAGTCACAAGATGGTAACAGCTCCCGCCGATTCGGGTTCTGGACTGTGACCTGCTATTTGGTCAATACTGGACTCTTGCAGTGTGAAACAACAAAGACAGGTTTCTCTTACAGTAGCAGAAGTACTTTCCAGTCATTGAGGACCTTAACTCGATCCAGCACTCTCGCATTGCAAAGCAGGCAATTCAATCAAACTCTAGACAAAGAACGTGAATAAAGGAATTCGCTTGCGACGTATTCCATCAGAAATACTTTCCTTTACTCGGGTTGTATCTGAGACGATACATTATGGACTGTTACAAGAACGCGACACAGTTGTCGTGGTAATGTTGTGCCCAAAAAACTTTACGTGACCAAACCGTCATTACCCGCAACAAATAAAAAGAACAAGATTGAATTGAAATCATGTCATAAATCTCTTCTTTTTTTTTTTAATCTGTGTAAAGAGTGAGTGATCCCTAGGGAAACTCTGCATTCGATTATTTTATTTTTATGCAAAACATGGACCTTACCGACACGATCGATCTGATAGACGACAACCCATACCCTGAAGATACTCAAACACATCCAATCCAGAAAACTGAACCCGAACCACAACAACGAGATCCTCAAACCCTACCAGCACCAGCAGCACCAACAGACAACCAACAAACCGCAGCCTCAATCGTCCTCAGTCCCGATCACGCCCACCCACTCGAAGTAAAAGCATGCCCCGAATTTTTCACCAAAGAAGCGCAGAACCCGTTCCAACGAAACGGGAAACCCAAAGCCAACCTCAAAAACGCTCAACGATATCTATTGATTAGAAACACTATTCTGAATGAGTGGATCCGGATTAAACCGAAATATCTGCTGAAATCTGCTGTGAGGCCGTTGTTGAAGGGTTGGGCGAGATAAATCTTTTTTTTAAACCAGCATATATACTGAGGAATGAAAAAAAAAACAAACAAACAGGGCAGGGCGATGTCCATGCAATCACACGCGTTCATGAATTCTTGGAGCGGATTGGATGCATTAATGTTGACCCTGATTTCACGGGAGTAAAAAGTTCCTCCATTTCTGTCGCCATCAAGAAAAGAAAGTTGGATTCAACGGCGGAAGGAGGAGGAAGCAGTAATGAGCCAGCGGGAGGAGAAGAAGATGAAGATAATGGATGGCTCAAATTCTTTCAAGGGTTAGTACCAGTTGGTGAAAATTCTTGGCGAACTTGGCCTGCATAACCGTTGATTCTTGCTGTCTATTTTTGCGTGTGTGTGTGTGCTCGGCTCGCAGCACTGGATTTTGATTTGAGTTACTAATGTAAACTTGAAAACACACTTAGTGAACCAGCAAAACGACAACGCCGAGTACGAAATCGATTAGGAGAATGGGTCGACAGAAGTGAATTGACGGACGGACGAACAATAGTACACGGCGAAGACGGGAAACCGCTGTCTGACGAAGAGCCAATAAGTGCGGCCGACATTGCGGAAGAACGACGACTCATGATCAAAAATGCAAAGTACTTTACAGATGAAGAACTCATGAAACGTAAAAATGGATTTTTTTATTTGAGTTTCACGCGCGCGAGTCATCTCACAATCCTTTTGTTTTGTCTTTCTTTCTTTCTTTTAAGATGATCCTGAACTGGTCAAAAAGAAACGGCGTCAAATCCAGCGTCAGTATTACCACTATGGAAACGATATGGACGACGACATGAACGAATTTCGGCTAATTCCATTGGAAACGTATCAAAATCCGGAAACACAGGCACCCTTCAAAGTGATTGTGGAATCCAACGTGCAAATGGTGATTGACTTCCACGCGCATTTAGCAGAAACAGAAATTATCGGTCTGTTGGGTGGACGCTTTGATTCGAAAGAGCGGGTTCTGCATGTGGAAGATGTCTTTCCTTGTAAGAGTATCAGCACAACTATTCAGGTAAAAAAAAAAAAAAAAAAAAACTGAAGGCATCAGGATGTTAAATAATAACCGTGGATAACACACTGTTTTTTTCGTAGTGTGAAATGGATCCTGAATCGGAAGTGAAGGCCCATATTCATTTCGCGTCTCAAAACAAGGTGGTTGTTGGCTGGTACCACTCCCACCCGACATTTGATCCAAATCCATCGATTCGGGATATTGAAACACAAACAGATCATCAGCACCTCTTTTTGCGAGATGGCGATGGAATCGAACCGTTTGTTGGAGCAATTTATTCACCCTATGATTCTCGAACAGAGGGTGTAGTGAGCAAATCTGAGTGGATGTGTGTGGGGAATCAGCTGTCAGATAGCGGGAAATATCGTGAGTTTCAATTTTTTTTTCTTTTGGGGTACAATTGTAACAGTGTTTTTTGCAAAAAATTCCAGGGAAACCCTTTTCTTGTGGTGCCACAATCAAGCCATCAAAAAAATTACCCCAGTCCGTTCTCAAACAGTTACTTGCTCTAATTGATGAATTCAAGACCTATGAATAGTGAGTGGTTGACTTGGATGTTTTAACCTGATCTGTATGTATCATCTAATTTTGCACCACACAACTTTAAAAGTCGAGTCAAAATGGACCACAAATACAAACCAACAATGACAAGACTAGAAAAGACCGTTGGATCTCTACAAATTAACGCGTTTACATCGCTTGATTTGGAAGGAGGGGATGTCGGTGACGCCGTGGCAGCGGCAGAGGAGTTTGTGTCGACGGTCAAGGACAAACTGAGTCTCGAGTTTTTAAATAAAAGCTGATTGGAACAAACAAAAGCAAACGCAGTCACGTTGAGTCACGGCTTGAACTTTTCCCGGAGAAACCAAACAGTTTTTCCTTGAATTAATTTTGAATTGTTGCACATGGCCTCGACACTCACGACGCCGTCGCTGACGGCAAACTCGTCGCCGGACTTTGCGCCGCGCCGACTCTCGCGCGGGCCGCCGTCGGCGGACGGGCTGCTCCCGGAGGCGGCGCTGGCGCAGCGGCCGACGGCGGCGGCGGCGGCGGCGGGCGTCGACGACACGTCGGACTCGAGCGCGAGCGACCAGCTCGACCCGTTCGCGTCGGCAAACCCGTCGCCGCTGGCGCTGCGCCCGCGAACGCCGGCGTCAACTTCAGCGTCAACGGCAACCCGGCGCGGCCGCGTGCCCGCCAAGCCGGCTGCCACAGCCACAGCGGACAAGGACAAACAAAACCAGACAAACCAGCGGCGCCGCCGTCGGAGTTCGGCGCCCGAAAAGACGCTGTTCAACGCCCACACTCCCACATACTCCCACTCCCGCAAACGATCCGCTGAAAAACCAGCTTCGCTGTCGTCAAAGTCGCCCGCGCGAAGCTCCTTCAGAATGTCGCTGTTTTTCACGCTGCTGCGGTATCCCATCTTGGTGATGCCTCCTTTCTTTGCCACACAGTGGCACACACGCAGTCACAACAACTAATATCAAAACACTTTCAGGTCATTATTCTATCAATCATGGGCCTCGATCTAACAGCCCTCCTCCTCGTACGTCTCTTTGTATTCCTCTACGAAACATTTGTGGTTTCACAAGGCCCACACCGAAAACTCTTGGCACTGCTTTCCCTCTCTGACACGTACGCGCAATGGAAAATAGGCGCGTCGTATCTGGATTCCTTTATGAAACACGATGAATGGAAAAAACAGGAAGATCAGAATGAAATTTATAATTCAAAGTTGATACGGAAAACGACGAGGAAGTTGAGGAGTGCGCGGTTTTTTGAGTCGGTACCTGGTGGTGGTGGTGGTGGTGGGGGTGATCCTAAAGAAGTCATGAGGCATTTGACGCATGCGTGTAAAAAGAATCATGGCGGGTGTATGAATGAGGCGCTGTATAGCAACACGTATCATGGCACCAAATTGGATGTAGAAGCGTTTTATCAGGAGCTTGAAGAGAGTATTGAGTTTGTTGCCTCGTCGCCCGCTTTGAAGTTGGATCAAAAGTTGTCGTTTTTCAAGTCTCTTTCAAGGAATTATGGGTACTTTTTTTTGGTTTGTTTTTGGTTCTGTGTAAAGTACTAACAAAAAAAAAACAATCCCAGTCGAGCAGCTTTATCGCTCAGTGGCGGTGGAAGTCTAACTTATTATCATATGGGCGTGTTGAAATCTTTGTTTGAAGAAGGGATGCTGCCGAACGTGATTACTGGAACCTCTGGAGGGTCAATGCTTGCAGGTGAATACAATTTTTTGAACTTAAAACTCTTTTTTTTTAACGAAACAAAAAAAAAAATTGCAGCTCTAGTCTGCACACGTACAGACGAAGAACTAGCCTCTGAAGGAGTATTTGATGCCGACCGCGTTGTAGACAAGTTTAAAATCATGTCTGACCCATGGGCTGTTCGAATCAAGCGATTACTATCAGAAGGATATTTATTTGATCCAACAGAGCCCTTCAAAAAACTCGGAGAATTGACAAAAGGACATTTGACTTTTTTGGAAGCGTATAAAAAAACGGGGCGGATATTGTGTATTTCAGTTGTTCCGGATGAGCCGAATCATGTTACGCCGGCAAAAGTTTTGAATTTCATGACTGTGAGTTTTTTTGGGCTATCTTTGGAGGGTTCTCTTTGTGTGTCTGTTTATTAAAGAATCTTTTTTTTTCTTTGGTTTTTACATAGGCACCCGATGTCTTGATTTCAAGCGCGATTTGTGCATCTTGCGCCATCCCTTTAATTCTGCCCCCCATCAAACTGTTGTGCAAAACGGAAGCTGGAGACTTTGTCCCGTATAGGGGTTCCGGAAAACTTTGGAGAGACGGGTCCATTCGATCAGATATTCCTGATTTGTCAATGTTGAATGTCACATTCCAAATTGTTTCCCAAGTGAACCCTCATATCACAATCGTGAGTTTCAGTTTCTTTTTTCAATTGGTTGATTATTTATTGAAGTCCTTTCGTTTTTTTTATCTTTTATTAGTTCTTTTACGAATCTCAAGGATCAGCAGGATGTCCAACTCCACATCGCGGAGGCAGAGGATGGCGAGGCGGTTTCATTGCATCCTCCCTAATCCACATGATTGATTTAGACTTGAAAAAGTGGTTACGCCTCTGTAAAGATTTAAAGCTTCTCCCACCCATCATGGCGACCGACATTTCGTCCGTGTTTCTACAGCAATTTGATGGAACAGTTACAATCCTTCCGGCCAATTCGAATGTGCTTCCTGACTGTGTGCATATCCTGGAAGATCCGAGTGTGCAGCAGTTGAAGGAGTATGTGTTGCAGGGGCAGTTGAAGGCGTTTCCAAAGTTGGGGATGATTGGGCATCGGATGAGGATTGAGAAGTGTATACAGCGGGTGCGGGATAGATTGCTTGTGGGTGGTGGTGGTGGTGGTGGTGGTGGCATTAAACGGAGTGTTACTCGTTTCAGCACGACGGATCTCGATGATTGAATTTGATTGATTGAAAAGAGACAAAGTAAAGATAAAAAGAAAAATGCTGACCGTGCAGCCGCCCGAAGTCGCAGCGCTGGTCCTCGCGCACGCGACGCTGCAGGCGACGCTCCGGGTTTTGTTCTTTGGCTACTTTCTTTTCCTTTTCTTTTTGAAACGCCCAAGAAACAAAGTGCAATGACGGACATCATTTGTAATAGAATCTCGAAAGTTTCTTTCAACACAAGCTCCCCCCTTAAATTCTTGAAATTGGTATTTTAACAATATGACGTGGATCAAGAGTACCAAGAAAGCAGCGGTACCTCCAGCAGCCAATGCGGCACAAGATCAAGGAGCCGTTCCTAGCAGCAAGGTTCATGCCACAGCAGGAGTGAAAAAACGCCACCGCTACAGACCTCCTGCCACAATAGCACAGCGGCAACTTCGAATCTGCCAAAAGGCAACAGAGCTCCTTATTCGAAAAATGCCATTTCAACAATTGGTATGTGTTTTAAAGCCTGTTTTTTTTTTTTTGGCCTTATTTTTTTTTTTGCACTAACAGTAATATCGACAGATTCGTGAGGCTGCATATGAGGTTAAACCGGATCTAACATTCCAAACATCTGCCCTTGGTTGTTTGCAAGAAGCCACAGAGGCGTATTTGGTGCGTTTAATGGAGGATGCAAACTGTGAATTTGAGCATGCTTTCCGAAATAAATAATAGGGCATGGAATTTATAAATTCCCTGACTCCTTTTTCCAAGCCAATTGTACAAAGTATGCAGTGCAATTTGCAAGGCCATCAAGGCCATTGCAGGTGTAGGTCGACTCAGATTGCGGAGCGTTGCGGGGCTTTGAAAATATTCAAAAAATTGTATCATGCATGAAGATTCCGGGTGAACTTTGGCACTCTGCACTCCTCTGTAGACCTCAACTTGGCCATTATGCAAAGTAGAGTTTTGGAGGACGCCAAATAAGAGTTTTTCCCCAAGAGTCCTGTACTTATTCGGAAGGTTGAACAACATTGCCGACATGGGCTCGAAGAAAGACTTCAAGAGTTTGTCAAAACCCGTATGTCTGGGAGAACCATCACACCAAAGCAAAAGTCAATAGCACTATTGTAGCAGAATTATATACTTGCCTTGTCCCCAACTGCTGTTTTTATTCCCCGTTATTTTTTCAACTGAAAGCTGAACGCGTCGCTGAAACCCATCGCTGCAGCCTTGGGCATATTAACCTGGCTTACTATCACTACACTCGGCTGCGCGAACCGCCGCCTTATCTAGAATATCCATTGCAAGTGCATTGCTCTCAATATGCTTGGGTGAACGTAAATGATAGACTTGTACGGTAGTTGTACCTGTTCAATTGATCCAAAAAGAAAAGATTGGCACCAAGTGGTTGTGCCGCGGATGTTATGACAATTTAAAATAGCGAGATATTCTGTAAACGTGAAGTTGTTGGATCCAGATTTTTCTTTTCTTTTTCTTTTTGAAACGCCGAACAACGACGCAATGACCGACCCGTCATCGGACACCGACACCGACTCTGATATAGCGGCCTTCGACGCAGACTTGTTCGTCGAGCCTGCTGGGTTCCGGCCGGCGACGCCGCCGCCGTCGTTCGAGGCGTTTGCAATCGGCAGCCGCACGCTGCAGATTGAGCTGATTGGCGGGCGCGACTCGCTGTGGGCGCACCGCGTGTGGAACGGCGGCGTGGCGCTCGCACGCGCCGTCGCCGGCGGGCGCGTCGCCGTTGCTGGCCGCCGCGTGCTGGAGCTCGGCGCCGCCGCCGCGCTGCCGGCGCTGCTCGCCGCATCGGCCGGCGCCGAGTGCGTCGTGGCGACCGACTTCCCGGACCCGCGGCTGCTCGCGACAATCGCCAGAAACTGCGCGAAAAATTGCTGCGACGAAGTCGGGCGCGGCGCACTCAAAGTCGTCGGCCACCAGTGGGGCCACGATCTCGCGCCCGTGCTGGCTGCGCTGCCGGACGCCCGCAGAAAGTTTGACGTTATCTTTCTGGCCGACCTCATCTTCAACCACACGGAGCACGCTGCCTTGCTCAAAACGTGCGCGGCCGCGCTGGAGCCGAGTCCGCAGTCGTGCATGTACATTTACTTTTCTCATCATAATGTGCATTGGGCGGATAAGGATATGAAGTTTTTTGACCTTGCGACTGACGCCGGCTTTTTGTATGAAAAGCTGGATTCGGTTAAAGCAGAGGCAATGTTTCCTGATGATACGGGGGATTTGGAGGTAAGGACGACGGTTCATTGTTATAGAATGTGGAGGGAATACTTTAATAAATGATGATGCGGTATTTCATTTTTTTTTTTCATTCTCTCTCTGTTTGTTCAACCGCCGAAGGCGGTGTATTCTTTTTATAAGATTTAATAAATTACTGTCGCAGTGTTCCTTCTTTCAACAAAATATTTATATTTATCCCTTCCAGGTGTTTATTTGGATGGACTGAAAAAAAATTTTCACCGTTATAACGAAACCTCAACTCGTAAGCCATCTGTTATGAATTACTCAGCATTTTGGTTTACTTTTCCACATCAATTACAATCTCCAATTTTGGCCTGAAATCCTACGTGGCAATTCTCGAAACTTTCCTTTTAATTCTATTCAGTTCTATTTCAGTTTTACTATAAATTCAGATATCTTTTATTGTCAGTTCTTTAGTTCAATACAGTTGAATCTTCTATCTTAAATTCCCTTTTCAAGCTGTTGAACGATATTCCATCTTGAGCCCAGCTTATTCTCGCGATTCCTATTCAAGTTTAGTTCACGAATCTAACACCATCCCCACCACCACAGCAGCACTATGGAGAGATAGCATACAGTCCCATTAGTATGAATCAGCGATTATACCGATCAGGTAAGTAGTTGATGATTTATTGTATCTGTCCTGCATCGCATCGCTGTTTGCCTGCGTCGCTTCTCTCTCAAGCAGTGACTTGGCCAAACTCTGCACCATATAGGGTACAGACTTTATGCCCTGCCGCTTTCCCTTTCATTCTTCCCTTTTCTTGTACTTCCTTGAGTTGCGATGCGAAAGTGGCAGCGGTAGGGATCTGTTGGGCTCTTTCGGTTGCGAGGTAGCGCTGCAGGCAGTGTTGAGTTAGGTCCACCCTCGAAGAAGGCCAAGGAAAAGGCGGTCGTGGAAAGCGACAAACAGAATGTCTCGGTAAATCGCTTGGCTTCAGACTCGAGACTTTCACTGGAGTATGGCCATGCCCCATTTCACCTCAATGTTCAACAGAGATGATTCAGGGACGGCTCTAAGAACCACGGGACGACAGCGAAAAAACAACGACAACAACACGCAATGGCGCTCGCCACGGTGCCGGTCCAGTCCTGCGCGTACAATGGCCGGCATAGGAACAAATTCCAACATATTTCTGAAAACAGACTCTTGGGCTGGTGGATGTGGCTCCGGGATGACTGGGACTTGAGGGATACCAGTGGTTTGACCTGTGGTTCTGAAATTGATGTTTTGAGACTTGTACAACGAGGATACGATTCTGAGCGATATAATGTTGTTCTGTAAATGAAGACTCGTATAATTCAAGATTTTCCAGCCCAAGGTTAAACGTTTGTAATCACTATAAGAAATTAGTAAGTTGTGGCGTTGTGTTTCAAAAAAGTAATCAAGACAATGGATATGACCACACAACTGCAAACCGACATTGCCGATGCCAAACAGGCCATGCTCGTAGCGCAAGCAAAATTTGAAAGAGCAGAGGAAGCACTGGCTGATGAGTGGAGAGAAGACCATCCAGCGGGCAAGCACGGGCAACTCGTGCGCTTCTTGGCCTCCGAGCCCGCCCTTCTGCCACTGAGAGAAGGCTTGGCCCGAAAGGAGGCGTACCTTATAGAACTCACCAAAAAACTCCCCGTTGCATCAACTTATCGAGATACAAGCAACCTTTCTGCTCTCAAGCGAGTGAGTGATACTGCCGCGTCTTCCAGTTCTTCCAGTGGTTCCAAGAGATCCAGGTCAACAACGACTCGAGAGTCTAATGCTCCATTTCGGGAACGAATAATGGAACGTGATGGTGATTTGTGTGTGGCCTGCCGCCATGATAGAGGCGATGCCTGTCATATTGTTCCTCATCGTCATCAGAAGCGAAATCTGCTACTATGGGCTCCAGGGTCAATTTTTTATAATAGCTGCTCAGAACCGCTGGCCGGTATCAATGACGTGCGAAACGGCATGTTTTTGTGCCGCAATGATCATGACAAATTTGACTTCCACCCAATGTGGACCATAGCTACTGAAAATGGTCAATACTTTTACACTACTTATTCATTGGCTGAAGGATTGATTCGCGGTCGCGAACTATTTTTTGGAGGCGATGCCGCCATTCGACCACACCCTGAATTTCTTGCATTCCAGTATAAGGAGTTTGTCAATTATCACAAAATACTAGCTGCAGGCCACAAACCATATACCAACCAAAATTCAGAAGCAACTTTGGAAGATTATCATGAGAAAAGCCGGATGTTGGACGAAAAACTACAAGAGGACGAAAATAGTATGCTTAAAATTCAGAAAGAGTGTTTTTTGAGTTTGGACGAAGATGAAAAGAATTGGCTTGTATTACATGTACAATAATTCGCTGTTTATGTATGTCCCTTTTATAATTGTACTGTAAATAAATAGCCGTGTATTCAGTATGGACGCTCATGTGCCTTCACTCCTACCCTAATCTTGCCGAACTGAGTTATTATTGGTTATTTATCTGTTATTGTGAATAATACGTGTCCTCGTTTCCTCTTAGTTCATGGCTGTTCAGAGAACGTCCTAGGCGATAAACAAATGCATATGAATACAGAAATAAACGGAATTTTACACTGTAAAGAATACTGCTTTTTATCCTGCGCACAAAACAAAGCTGTCTGTGGGGCCTCGCCGCTTCATTTAAGAAAACAAAAAAAAAAATGGATCGCGACTCATCAGACCTTGACGCGATTCTACTCGAACTATCAGACTCTGATCCCTTTCCATCATCCACCAAAAAGAAAGAAGGCAACCTGAACGCGTACCCAAAGTCTTGTTTGGATAAAACCAACAATAACAGAGCAGCTTCAAACACGAGTCGCGATAAAAATTACAATATTCAGACAAAAAATCCACAACCTCATCAACACCGTCATCATCATAATCAGTCAAGTAAAACTGTAGGATCAGAAGACCTTGATTCCATTGAATCGCTTCTGGATTCTCTAGATGATGGAATCGGAGCCACAGCTGCTACAGCAAAAGAAGCTCAAAAACACCAACCAAAAAACAGCCATATTGCGAATTCAAAGGCCATAGACGACAGCGATGTAGATGATATTCTGAATGATGATCCTGTACAACTACAAACAGTTTCTCACGGCGGCACCAATTCCTGCATCACAGTACCAAAGCAAAAGTAAAAGAAAAATAAGTTGGCGAATATAACCCACACACACACCCCCCTCAAATTTAACGATTTTCTTTTTCCACTTTTTCAGATGTCCAGTTCCTCATGTGACTTCAAACAGTTCGACAACAACGTCATCAACATCAACACTCCACGATATCCCTACAGCATGCAACAAGCTCCGATGTTTGTCGTGTGATCTCCCGGTTATTGTCTTATCCGCTTCAAGTCTCAATAGAACTGTAACTCCAAACAAAAAGAATTCATTGACCACCTATTCAAAATCAAAGTGTGCGGGGGGTGGCGGCGGCGGTGGTGGTGGTGGTGTTGAATGGACGGATCAAGTGGATTACCTATTTCTGAGAAACTTTTATCCGGATGTTTCGAAGCTGGGGGATCGGTTGCTGTCAACTGGTAATAGGAGAGGGAGAGAGAGAGAGAGAGAGTCAATTCAGTCTAGAAAAACGGGTTTCTAAAACACACTTTTACACACACACAAAATACACACAAACCCAGAATATCCATCACAAGCGTATTGCTGTCAATGTGCTTGGGTGAATGTACATGATACACTTGTCCCTGTTCGATCGATTCAGAAAGAAAAGATTGGAACCAAGTGGGTGTGTCGCGGACATTGATGAGCAGTCAAAACTCGAAAATATACTTTACCGAAATAAAATCAAAAAAAAGGGAATCGTATATTATTACGTAATAACTTGATGACCTTTTTATTTCGTGTACTTCCCCGATTTACCAAAACGCACACTAGTCACAGGTGAAAAAAAAGAGGTCAACTCAAAAAAGTTCCATACCCACCCACGAGACACACCCCAAATAACTTACCCATCCCACCCAGCCTTGGCATAGATTTTCGGGAGCTGAAGCTTGTAGAATCAATCGATTCACTTGCGCCTTGAAATGTAGAGGCGCTTGAGTCTTGAAGTCCTTGCCTTAAAAAAGTCAATAAAAGTTAGGGTATAAAAAAAAAAAAAAAAAAGCAAAAAATAGCAAAAAATACCCGTTAGTTTTTTCTCAACGCGAGTAATCGCTGTAACTGCCCGCGCGTTCAAACCTTCAGCCTCAACCGCCAGTATTTCATGACTTTCATGTACTCTATTGTGCAGAGAGTGCCTGAGACTAAATGCCGGTGTTGCAGCAATTGGTGATATTGGATTTGCTGATGTATCAGCTGCCAAAAACGTACAGGGGTTTCAAAAAAAAAGATGAACCATGACAGCCAAACAATGGAATATGTAGCTAACCTCTTAACGGGCTTGGAGTACTCAACAGTCTCCAGTTGAGAAGTGGATCGTGAACAAATGCTTCTAAAACAGCCATCAGACTGTCTTTGTTGTCACGTAAAACCCGCATGACTTCTTCACAAGCAAGTCGGAAATTTCCCTCAACTCCGCTAACTCCCATTGCGTTCACAAAAAGACGCGTTAATCGGAACGGTACTCTTTCTGGGTAGTTTTCTCGTTGCATTGCCACCTTCAATGCAAAAAAACATGATCAATCCGATTTCACAAAACAAAATTATTTTTTTACTCACTTCAAAGCAGTCTCCAAAGTCAATATGGACGACTTTACCGGTGAATCGCTCCATCATGATATTGGATGGGTGACGATCTCCCAGACCCAGAATGTAACCAACCATCGACATGACAGCAAGTGAACGGGTGTAGTTGGTTCTACGATCCAGCCACATCTATAAATAACAAAAAACGAACCATGAATTACAAATGCATTTGATTGCAGTGCTTGGAGAACATACCTCGGAATTCTTACTCTTGAGCCACAAAACTTTAAACAAATCTTGACCAGTAGTGCTGCCGATTGCATGTTCAAATATTTCCACCTTATTGATAACAGGCAAAATATCGTAATTGGCAGACATCTTGACGACAAAAATTCGTTTAGAATATCGCCCTTTCTCAAAGACCACCATCAGTGTTCAACGAACCTGTATCATGAGACGATATTCCACATTAAGTAAAATCTTTTTGCTTTCGCGGTATTCAGATATCAGATTATTGAAAGTATCAGTGTTGGAAACCCATCCAATCAAGCCCGAATTCGGGGATAACGGAATCACTGAGAATCTTTCGATATTCAAATGTCGTTTGAAAGTTTCAGAATCCGTTAGCAGAAGGTTATTCACGAGGCCAAAGAACTGCATCACGCGTTCATCTTGTCGTATATCTTCTCGTCCTTTAAGTAGAAATTTGAATTCAACACCGTTACTCCCTTTGATAGAGATACGCCTTGGTCTCTGCTTTGACTTCATGACTGATAAGATTGAGCCTATTGAGTCTATTTTGGTGACTTCTTCTCCGCTTCGATAGGTGCCTTGTTGAAATTATGAGAAATAGTCGAAACCAACCACCGTTTGTACCTGGCACGGCCAACTCCAAATTGGTAGCGGCAAACAACTTTGGAGAGCTAGACTCTAGATCAAGTCTCTTGAGATGCTCCAACTGCTTTTCGAGTCTTTGAAACACCTAATTTAAGCACAATTTTTGAATACAAAGGGCATTACACGTTCAAAAAAAAAAAAGAAAAAAAGAGACATACGGCATAATATAAATCCCAGGCAAACCTCAAATCTTTTTCATTCCGAGTCTTTTTGTATCGATTGCACCACTCCCACGCGTCTTTCAACTCTACAGAATATGCATCATTGAAGGCCTTCTCCCGCTCAGTTTCAGGACCTCTATCGAGCAAATTATGCAGTGGCTCCAAAATCGAGAACATTCCAGGGATATCGTTTTCTCCATAATAGCATTTGGATGCATCTTCGATTCCACTGAACCACATTTCAGGCCATAGAATTGCGACTCTCAACAGCTCTTGGCTGACGAGTAATACTTGCTCGACTAGGTTACTGCTGTGGCTTTTCATTCGGTCCATAATGTTGAGTGCTGCTGTCCGTCGGTTTGCATTCTGTGACTGTGATGCGACTGTCAAGGACCAAACCAATGCTTGTGGGTGGGCTCGGCCGAGATCGGATATAAGCTGGTGTAGCAATTTACGGACGTGAGGATTTACTGTGTGAATACGTGCAATGAGCTGTTGAAGAAACACGTCAGACGATATATTATCCGGTGGACTAGACAAACCTGAGGAATAACTTGCAGCCAAGTGTCGATAGACACCAATCCAAACCCATCACTGACAGCCCCATTGATATCTTGGCTATAGCCATACTTGAACCATAGAGTAGTCAACCTCAAAACATCTTGCAAAGAGCTGTCTTTGGATAGAGCAATAGAATGAAAGAAGCCTGCGTTTTTGTACATAATTTTTAATTGGACCAAAAGAAAAAAAAAGGAGGTCAAAACCACAGAACACTTACCTTTTATGGATGGCACAACATGGGAAATGATAACTTGTGAATTCACGGTCCCACTTATTCTTTCATGGTATTGAAGAACTTCAACATTCGTGAGTGCCCAACTATGCCAAGCTTTATACCAATCCTTATCGCAATGAGTTGCAGCAGTGAACGACAACAAAATCTCGGGTATACAGTCATCGTTCATGCCCTCATCCTCCAATACCTTCTGCCATTCGCCCATTTTGACATAACAGCGTGCAATCAGCTTCATGGTTTTCATACTATCGAGGTTGCTTTTGTTCTTTTTGATGTATTCGCTGATGTCATTCAAGTTTTTGAGGTTCAATCGATCAACAAGTGTTTTTGTAAACTGGCGAAGTTGCTCAAATGCATTTTCTTGAACATCGCGCACTCCTGAAGCCCATGCATGTTTTAAACATGCATAAATAACGGGAGGAGGGTTGTTTGAGGTGTCCTAAATACCAAAAATAAACAAAAACAACCTGCGCTGACCCAAAAAAAAAAATCAAACATGACTACAAAAAAAGAACATACCAATATACCCAAGTCATTCGAAGAAACATGTAGCAAGCTAGTCAAAGTTTTGAACGAGAGTGCTAATTTCTCACTCTTTCGGCACAAGTTGGCAAACTTGATCCACATATCTGCCCCCTCTGACGGCGATATTACCAGCGTTCGGACTCGCAAGATACGCTGCCAAATATCTACTGTTTTCTGGCATCCTTGAAGTCGGGACATCCAAGTTTTTCGGATCAATTCTTGCTGTTCTGGAAAAGCATCTAGTTGTTTATATCGAATGATCTCCTCCAGCTCCGCAAGCATTTGCATACGAACGACGACACTAAATGAGTTCTTTCTTTAGGGGGGAAAGAAAAGATTGTTTGCCAACTTACGGATATGCACGGCTATAACTCTCTCCAATCAATGCCATAAATTCCGTGTCCAACAATTCGCGTGCCTTCCCAATATGCTCGGCCGCTTCACTAAATCGTCCATCATGCAGATCCAACACAGATCGGAAAAACGCGCCATCGGGACTATCGACTTTAATCAAATCCACACAATCCCGCATAAACCCCCACTGCCCCAACGTCCACGCTGCCGACGCAGCAAGCGGCGCCATCACTTTTTTAAAAGCGTCATCCGTAAGACTAGAATAAAACCGCTTTTGACAAACGCTGGATAAACTCTCCCATTCACCGAGGTTCTGAAGACATCGCATTCGACCAAATAAGGCATCCATGGAGGCAGGGTTATCCAACTGCTTCTGCTCGTAATCTGAAAGCGCTTCTTCCCATCTGTTTAGCTTTTCGTGCCATGTTGAGGGTGTCACTTCTGGTTGCAGTTTCTGGGCAACAACAATTCCTACTGCGGCATCAGGCTGGTCCAGTTGGTTGTTGATGCTGATTAGACTTTCAACTGCAGATGGAGCGGGATCTAATAAATATTCCATTTCTTTATAATGCAGGGCTTTGGCCCAAGCATGGCATTTCGTCGCATATTGACTGAGCGTCCGAATATCGATCGGCAAGGGCTTATCGTCATGCTCCATAAACTCGGCCATATTCAGCAGAGTTTGAGTAATATCCGGCGAAATGTTGGGGGCTTTGATGGCGATTTCAATCGATTTTATCAAGTCCTCCTTGAATTGATCGAGCAACTCGGCCCAGCAGCTCAAAAACGCAGCATTAAATAATTCACGTGCCAGCGGGTTGTATACTGCTGCCAAACTCGCGCATGAACGGAGTGAATGGGAAGGGGACTCTTTCAACAGTTCAACACTCAATCTTCTCATCCATTCAACCCAGTCTTCCCGCGTTGATTTTTCAGAGGTATCCCATGATCTTTGCAAGTGCATTTGGTTTATTCGGAAGCTCTGATGTGTCACCTCGTTCGTGGCCGGTATTTGAGTGCTGGTACAGTAAAATGGTTATACCGATTTGTGAATGATTCTCATGTGAAGGAAAGCTGGTTTTCCTTACTTCTCCAGAAACTCTTTAGGAAAGAGATCCATCGGTATAACCTCGTTGGCCCGCAGATTGCCGACAATAGCATCAAAAACCTGAGACTTGATTTGAAAATCCGCCATAGCCTGAGTTTAAAAATAAAAAATGTAAGGACCCCCTTAATTGATTAGAAAAAACCCACATCCCTCTCCCTCGCTATTTTTTTTCTGTTTTAATAAAACATTCCCATTGCCTCACCTGAGTTACACAAGGCAAAAACACCACAAACTCCTGCCCAAGCCGACACGCCAAAGCAAGAATCGCACCCATAGACACATCTCTCAATTCCAAATGCAATCCATTATCCGAACGAGAATCTGGACCAACTTTGACGCTTGAAACTTCAAATCAAGCTTCTTCGCCATTTTCGCCTAATGTCTGAATCACGGCTTTCTTCGTTCCCATTGCACCCGCTTCTGCTGATGCTGCTGGCCTCTCCAACAACTCCATCATTGTCGGAGTAACCAGATGAAGGTAGTCTTGAGATGATTCCCCAAATACAACAAGCGAATGGAGACACTTTTGCGAAAGTAGGTAGTTCTCGGATAATGAAGACGATAAAGGTTTAGACAATGAATCCGTTTTTTCACCACCACAAATTTCAAGAATCCGCGGCAACAGTGTTGGTAGGTACACTTTGAACTCGATCCCCAAAACCTGTGAAATAGATTCCAAGAGATATAGAATAGCAGTTTGGGTATTTGCGGATGTCCCGCCACCAAAAAAGCAAGCGTCAACAAGTTCAAAAATTGCTGGTAAATAATTCCGAATATGTTGTTTCACAATCAGTACAAGATCTGAAAGCTTGGTGAAATAAAACTCGAGAAACGTGGGCGGACAAATCTTGATCATTTTTAAAATGTCGGGCAGGATTTGTGGGAGGAAGGGTACAAATTGTTGTCCCAGCGTCTCAAACATGTACATGACCGCTTGAATGACGGCGCTGTGGTGAACCATCAGCGAGGAATCTTTCAAAATGTTTCTTAAGGCTTCAAGGGCAATCGTTGGGTAGTATTCGTCCGCAGATGATGTCAATTGTGCAATAGTTTCCACTTCAACATCACAATCATTTGAGACTGAAACCATCTGATATAAAAAAAAATTAATAATTATATATAACAGAAAAAAGAATATTATAAAACAAAACCAACCTTATGTCGATACGGATCAATTGCTCCCAAAATGCCAATCACTCTCACAGTCTCTTTTCGAATCAACAAATTTTCCTCAGACTTCAAAACTCCCAACAGAATATCCAATAAATTCGGATACTTGATATACGGCGATATCACGATTCCAGTATTACTGCAAATTTGACCCAGGGCCTTTAGCGACGCTTCTCGCTTCGCAGAACTGCTTTGGTCTTGTAAGGCGCTAATGATAACGGCCATCACGTTATCAAAGTTTTTCAAAAATTCTGAACTTGTAGTAGCGACGCGAGAAAGTTCACCAATAGCTGTGATGCACTTTGCTGCTACGCCTGGGATAGCGTCTGTTGCTCGGGGAAGTAGGATTTTCAGTATTCCGCCGACGTAGGCTTTGGTTAAATCTTTGGATGCAATCACAAGCTCGCACAAAAGTCTGGCGCAATCTTCTTTTTGTAAGCTGTTTTTTTTTTTTCAAGAGTTGTTTTTAAGAATATCCACAACAATCAATTCAAGCATAATAAAAAAAAAGAGAGGAAACCTTGTCGATGTAAACTGCAACTCCGTCACCAAACCAATCAAAAGCTGCCTCAACCGCGGCAAGACATAGGCTGGGTTTTTCAAGCCAAGCCGCCCAATCAGTGCCATCGTGGTCTCTCTCACTGCCAGCGCAGAATCATTCAGACAGTGAAAAATAGCATTCACGTTTTCAGTGCGTGCAAGATGATCATCGAATTCTTGGGGCAGTGACGTGAGAACAGTGTGTCGCACGAGGGTATCAGAGTCAGTGACGGCGACTATCATTAGCCTTTCTAAAACTTCTTCCATGATTAGGAGTGAGGGTCGACTGAGCTACAATGATACAAAAAAAGTTTTTTTTTGAGCACCAAAAAAAAGAAGAAAGAAATGGCATTACTTGTTTAGTTACTGGATCTGTCGTCAATAGTTTGCAACAAGTAACCACTGCCGCTTTCCTGATTTCAATAAACGAATGATTCAAGTACTTTCTGGCGCACGAAAGAATGACTTCTTGAAGCAATATTCCTGAGAGATGTCGTCAGTTGAATAAAAAATCTATCAACAACACGACGAAGAAAAGGAGTTGAAAAAAGTCAAAGGCAAACCAGAAAAATCAAACGTTCCAAGGCAATTCAAAGCCAAAACAATCAATTCCGGTTGCCGTCTCGCTGTCTCGCTGACTAACGTCACCTGCTGCTGCTGCTGCTGACTATAACATCGAGGAGCGCCTGGATGCCGATAAGGTTCTCCACACAAGATCAAGGATAGAATATCCAGAAACCGATCTTTGTTTTGGTTAGTTTTAGACTTTTTTTTTTGGCGGACTGGGAAGTTTTGGTGGCGACCAGATATTCCATTTACCTTGAATGGACCTCCGTAGCGATGGAATCACATTCGATATATCCGTCAGAGTATTGTTCAGAGACAGCGACAAGCCGCTTTGGAACATTAAATTCAAGATTGATTTAATTCGGCCTTCTGTTTGATTCCTTGACGGCAATACACAGCATGCTTAAACACTTTAACGCTGCAGAAGCTCCTTTCGATTGAATGCGACTGAGAAAAGAGAGTAACTTGAGTACAAACAAACTCTCTAAAAGGAAGTAGGAAAACAAAAAAAAACTCAACGCTCGATGTAAATCTTCCTTGATGACCCGAAATATCAAATCCAAATAAGGTAAAATGTCTAATCCAACAGTGATTGAGATTTTCCCAATGGCAAGAAAAGCTTGAAAATAAGAACGATCATTTAGAAAACGGTGTAATGCTTTCCCACCACCACCGCCAGCCACACACACACACACACCAGCAGAAGATCTACTTGATTCCTGCGCTTTCGCGCGCTCCCTCCACAAATCCCGAACCAGGGTATCAATACACGTGCTTAAATACCGGGAAACAAAAATCTCAGTATCGTAATGAGCCAAGGTCGGGAATAATTCAATCGCTGTTATCCGAATCAAGGAATCTGAGCTTTCCCGGAACCGAAAAATCGTCCCCGCCGTTGCAACAAATTTAGATTCCATAAACTAATAGGGGAGTAGTAAGTGACAAAAAATTGAGGAAAAAAAAGGGTGTTGTGTGTGATAACTAATTTAAGAAGTAACAAAAAAACCTTTCCACCATGATTGAATAACTCTCGATATGCCAAGAGACAACCATGCAAGATATCCGATGAATAATGCGGCTTTGTTGAAGACGTCAACCGCTCGGCTTCCTCATAGATTTTCGCATACCATTGTTTTCGCAGGCTGCTTTCACGTTTATGCATTAGCCGAAGGCAAGCTGCCAAGACTTCGGCTCCTTGTTCACGGATCATTACCTGTTAAATTGAAACACAAGATTAAAAAAAAAAGTCAAAATCATCCCCCCTCTCCAAATAACCTTGCGATCACTCAAGGCAGTCCATATTAGATCCAGAATTTGTGTGACGTGTGATATTATGAGGGATGGGGAGCTGATTGCGAGCTCTTTAAGGACAATTACAGCGGAATATCGTTTGGATTCATTTCGAGTCGTTTCTGTTTGTAAACTTTTTTGGTTGATAAAGTGCGAATACGAGACGGGTAATATTATACTATAGGAAAGAATACCACAGACGGTGTATATTCACAAACCTTGAAGCCATTCCAACGCCCGTTTCACTTCAAATTCAACAAATTCTGCAGCCAGGGTTCCGCCAGGCTTAGCAAGATGGGCTTTTGAAAAAAAAATAGTCATCAGTCAGTGATTACTATCTTCAAGCTCGTCCTCACCAAGCGCTTTTGCAGCCATATTAGAAACCGCAGGTTCGCTTCCAGGCAATACAACACGAAGATAATTTGCAAAGCGAGTGATTTTGATGGTATTATCTTCCCCATGAAAGTCAATCAAAGAATCTGGATCCAAACGACGCGAATTTCAGTATTTTCCCTTCGCGCATCGCATCGCATCACAGCGTTGTTCAAAAAAAAAGACACCCCAACCAATAATTGAAATCCCAGCGAGTTTGAGGGTCGAGTCTTTTGAGTGAATCAGTTCAAAGATGCGTTTGTTGACTGCCTGCTGCATAAACTTTGCGAATTCCTCCCCGGATACTTGTTTTGCGAATTCCGAGACCTGTACATGCATGTTGTTGTTGTTGGTGTTGTTGTTCGTTGTTGCGAAGCAATGGGACATCTAATGTACATGGGATCTGATGGCGGCAGCCGCCGAGGTCCTCTCGCTGTCGCTTTCCGCTTCTCGAATCAGACGAAAGAGACGATCTGTGGCGGCAGCAGCAGGCATCCAGGAATTATTTTATTTTATTTTATATAATTTATTTTATAATAAATAATTAATTCAGCAAAATGGCTTGGACTGTGCTCAAGAAGACGGTGCCGACGATCCCGACGGAGCTGCCACGCGAGCGAGTCGCAGATCTTTTGCGGACGACGGCCAACTCGCTAGCGGGGCAGACAGCGGGCGAGTGAGTAGACAGTTGGCTAAGACGGAAGACATCCAACCAACCACAACCAACGCAGGCTCTTCGAGGAGCGCCGCCTCGCGCAGCCCGGCGACGGCACTGCGTTTGTGGCGCGCGTGGGCGGCGGCGGCAGCGCGTGTCCGGGCGACGGCTGGGGCTGGCTCGACGACGAGGCGCGCGCGACTCACGCGCTGCCCGACGGCTCGGCCGTGTGCGAGTGGACGCGCCGCCTGGGCTTTGCGGCCGGCGGCGCCCACGCCGTCATGTGCGTCGCTTCTTGACTTTTTCTTTGTTTTTAATCAATTACCCACAAAGAACCCGCAAGCGCATCGCCCTGGCCACTGCCCCAGAGCTGCAGTTCGTGCACTATCTGCGCATCAGGGACGACGCGCCAAAGGTGCCCGTGACCAAAGACGCCATCAAGGTCGAACCCAGCGATGCTGCCAGCACGCAAGGTCAACCTGCAACAAAGAAAAAGGTTGGTTTGGTTGGCCCCACAGGCACACGCGTGCATTAACTAAAAAAGTGTCTGTTGATAGAAGCCGAATCGTCCAGACGACGACTTCTGGGGTTGGTCTTCATGCTATTTATCTGACTTGACTCTTAATCCTTTCAATCTTGCCATCAGGATTTGAGGATCAATCCGTGCCTTCATTAGTTAGTCTCGCCCGCTTCAAACGCAATCACGAATTCATCAATGAGCTGTTTTCTCCGTTGCCAATACGTATGGCCCTTCAACCAATCATTGAATCAATCACTTCCTCTATATTCAATACCAACACCAAAATACAATAGAACCAAAGGAACCATTCGAAAGCAAAGTGAATCAGGAAGATATTCAAAAACTGGAAGCTGAAATCAAATTACTGGAAGAGCAACACAAAAAACTCTTGAGTAATGCTGCTGCAACCCTTGATTCTGGATACGACATTTAAACTCTGGAAACACTACTATTTATGAATAAACCATGCTACTTTGATTGATTGATCTGAATCACTCTCCCCATCTTCTCTTTATTTTAGACACAACCCCACCCACCACTTAACAAATAAAAAAAAACAACCTCATCATCTTCTGTACCGATCGCGACTCCGCGATCTTGACCGCGACCGACGGCGGTACGAGTCGCGCCGGTCGCCGCGGCGGTCCTCGCGCGATCGCGACCGGTCACGCCTTCGTCGGTCGAGCGAGCGCGACCGCGAGCGATCACGGCGGCGGTCGCGGCTGCGGCTGCGGCTTCGACTGCGCGAGCGGCGGCGGTCTCTGTCCCTGTCCCTCTCTCGCTCCCTTTCCCTTTCTCTTTCCCGATCCCGATCCCGCACATCGCGCCCATCACGGTCGCGGCGATCCCTACTCCGACTTCGACTGCGGCTTCGACTTCGACTAGTCCGTCGTTTGGTTGTTGCCGACGATGAAGACCCGCCCCCACCCTTTTCCTTGATTTGCACTCGCACAGGCTCGACAACTCCTTTCGCCTTGCCTCGGTCCTTCTCACTCCCCCCCGCTGCTTTATCTCCCCCACCAGACCCCGTCTTTGCCGACGCCGCCGCTCTCTTCTCATACGCTTGCTTAAACTTATCCGTATGTAGCTTCGCCGGCCAAAACTGGGACGAATACTTCCACAGATTCCAAGACAAGCGCTCACTCCCAGGATCATCGGGGTCCAACGACGAAGTCACAAGTTTAATATGGTTTCCAATCGTCAACAGCGATTCCCGAAGATAGCTCGATTTCTTTTCTTTCGAGTCCAAGGACGAGAACTTGTCCTTTAACCGGCGCAGGGTGGAATCATAAATGGGAAGCATGATTTCCTTGAGCTCCTTTTCGTCAAGTGATACGACAGAATAAACGGATCCTTCTGAATCTGAATCTTTTCCTCCAGATGATCTCGATGATTTGGTTCGGGCTGGTGGTTGTGGGGCGGCTGCTGATTTAGATGAACCCGTCCTTTCAGACATTGACCCCCGTTTTTCAACTGGTGGAGGCCTGCTTGAGTTGCTATTGCTGTTATTATTACTGTTTGATAGACTGGAAGACTTCTTTTCCACTTTTGGAGACCCAGGAATCGATGCTGAACTGCTAGAATGCGCTGGCGAATCTTTACCGCCACCAGGTGCCCCAGCAGACGCAGCCATTTTCTTTTTCCAAGGCAATGCCGGTCCAGAATTACTATTCGACGATGATGCTGATGGCTTGGACCGATCCCCACGAGAATCTTGAGTATCCTTCAAGAATTTGAGAAGCACATCAGCTCGACGAGACAAATGAACCGCCTTGGGGAGCCGCGCATCCTTCTTATCCTCTGCAGCAGCGGCGGCACTATTCCGTCCTTTTGCTGTAGACGGTTCGTCATCGTTTCCATCCCCATCTTCCTCAGACCGAGACAAGAAAAACTTATCCTTGAACGGCAACGCCGGATCCGCCTGCATCTTGGACCAACACCCATATCCATACATGTAAATCCCAACTAGCAACATCGCATCCTCGTTAAACGTCCACTTGACAGACCACTGGGGCGCCTTAATCGTCGACGCCGATGACCCCAATCGAAACTTGAGCGGATCCGCAAGACCCTTCAACCGGGCAGTGAGAACGTCGAGCTCCTTTATCCTTGCCAATACAAGTGTAGAGTTGATTTGGGAGACTCCATTATAGGTTGTAGCAATCATTTTGCCATTCTTCTTCTTCCCGCCGCCACCGCCATTCTCTTGGGGTTCCGAATTCTCGGCATCCTTGATTGCTGTTTTACACGCATCCAAAACCCCATCAACAGCTGCATAAACCACCTCCTGTGTCCGTGATTCCAAATCCGAATCCTTCACGATATCATCATACCGAACGTCAATAGATCCAAACCGAAGCAACGACCGCAAAAGTGCACGTGTCTCCTTTTCATTCAACGCCGCTTTACTTGACCCCGCTTTAGCCCGCGACGAAGAACCACCACCACCACCTGTTGCCCGTTTCCGTTTCTGAGACCGCGCCGCCGATGCCCCCGCCGTGGACCCATTTCCACCGCCATCATCATCGCTCCCTTCTTCAATCTTGACGCCATCAGGTCCATAGCGAACCTGCCTCATCACACGGGGGCCCACATATTCTTCCATCTCCGGCTCCAAGGGGACAGGACCGCGTTCGCTTTCTGGAATGATTTCGTCCCATGAGAGTTGGTTCATGGCAACGTCTTCTACTTTCCATTGTTCGAGGAACGCGGCGCCTCCGTCTGCGGCACCCGTGGCCTCTTCGCTTGTGTGGTGTTCGGCTCGTGATAAGATTTCATCCAGGTTGAGGTCGTCGAGTTTGCTCAGTGGTAGTGCGCCGCCGCCGCCACTGCCGCTAGGGGTTCCGTCTTCCCCAACGGTGGGTGTATCGTTTCCGGCTGCATTCAGCAACGCTTGTTGGTTCTGTTTAAACAAATTCTGAGCTCCAAACTTTAGAATCACTTGTAATTCTTCTTTGGTCATTTGAGAGCCTCCGACAGTCTTGTTCTTTTTCGACATTACGGTTTCTCCAGATGTATCCATTTGCTTGATGATGCCTAAAAAGAAGGAGGAACCAAAAAAAAAAAGAAAATATTTGAGCACCTGAGATACTTTTTGTTGTTTTGCTACTTACAATATTCCAAGACCATTTTCCGTTTGGCACGTTCCAAGACATCTTCCTCGATCGTGTCTTTAGAAACAAGACGGTACACATTCACAACATTCTTTTGACCGATTCTGTGAGCACGAGCCATGGCTTGTAGGTCTGGTTGTTGTTGTTGGTTGAAATGAATATCAATGTCCAGCAACAGTACATCAAAAAAAAAAAAAAGGAGAAAAATTTTCTCACCATTTTGAGGATTCCAGTCACTATCAAAGATGATAACCTGGAAGAAAGAGAAAGGATAAGAATGAGATAATGTAAATAAAGTTAGTTAAAAAAAATTGGATGCTCACAGTGTCAGCTGTTGCCAAGTTCAATCCGAGACCACCAGCACGAGTCGATAAGATAAACACAAAGTCTTGAGAGTCGGGTGCATTAAAGTGATCCATGGCACGTTTTCTTGCTTCGCTTCCAGTACTTCCGTCAAGGCGTTGATGCTGGTAGCCCCGAAGCACCAAGTAATCCGACAAAATATCCAGCACACGAACCATTTGAGAAAAGATCAGCACACGGTGACCGGATTCCTTCAACCGAGCCAGCAACTTATCAAGCAACACCATTTTTCCAGAATTACCAATAATTCCACGCAACTGCTCCTCCTTGTTGGCAACCAGAGTTTCTCCATTAGGGAAAAGGTACGGATGATTAGCTGCCTTCTTCAACTCCATGCAAATATTGAGCAGTGAGTGCTGGTTCCCCGCAGTAGCACCTTTATTCAAGGCCGCAAAGTTTTTGCTGAAAATGTTCTTGTAAAACTCAAGCTGCATAGCCGACAACTCGACACGCAGGATCCGTTCCGTTTTGGATGGAAGAGACTTTTCAACATCCTTCTTCAAGCGCCGCAACATGTAGTTTTGTAAACGTACTTGCAGATCCTTGATTTTCTCTTCTTGGCTGTCGGCACCCAAGTCGATTTCAAAGTCTTCAAACTCGCGAAACTTTTCGGGCATGAGGAATTGAATCAGTGCAACTAGTTCTTTGACGCTGTTTTGGAGCGGTGTTCCAGTGATCAAGAGGCGGTTCGCAGTGTGGAAGGATCTCAAGGCTTCATGTAGTTGGGATTCACTGTTTTTCAGCCGGTGTGCTTCGTCTACTGCGAGGAAGGCCCACTTGATGGGTCCCAGAAAGTCGCGGTCTTTCAGAATCATTTCATACGATGTGAGGAGGACATTGAATTTGATGCGACCGCCTGCGCTCTTGTTTTTGACGTAAAATTCGTGTTCACGAATGATTGTGCGGGATTCTGCGTCTCCATTATATACAAGCATATTCATCTCAGGGGCCCTGTATTCACAATGAAATCAGTGAGAACAAGGTCACATAAAATATACCATACCATTTTCCAAATTCATGTTGCCAAGATCCCATGGTGGAGAGTGGAACGACAACCAAGAAAGGCCCATACAACTGCATCGAGTTGAACAAGTAACTCATGAAAGAAATTGACTGCACAGTCTTTCCCAATCCCATCTAATTTGATGATACAAAGTACGTTTTAATACAAAAGTCAAGCTACCAAAAAATTATAGTTTACCTCATCAGCCAAAATACCATTCTCATTTCTATGCCATAAATACGCCATCCAGTTGACCCCCAAAAGCTGATAATCACGTAAATCACCACCCTTCAAATACTCTGGCTGCTTGGTAAACTTTTTAAAGTCGGGCCGATGTTTTGAAAAGGGTCGACTCTTGTGTGGAACCAACGCAGAGGAATCTCGTTCCAAAAACGCATCAATCAAGTCCTGGAACTCTGAAATCTCTTCAGCAGGCTCCCATGTACAGTCCTTGTAATACAGCTCCTTCCATTTACACAAGTATTCGTCACCTTGAGAAGTTGGGGACGGTCGTGAGGCAACGACGCGTTCGACTTTGGTGTGTTCAACCAGGTTTTGTCGGTGCATTTCAACCTTGAGGTCGAATTGCTCGATTTCTTCCTTGGTGATGTTGGGGTTGGATCGTAAGAATAAATCTTCTTCGTGTTTTCGGACAGCGCGTTCAAGTTTTCGGTATCCCTTGACTGATGATAACTCAGAGGCCAGATTCCATGTGTTTCGACGATAAGACCAGCCTTGCCATTTAACGAAGTATTCAATTTCTCCTGTTTATTGTGAGGTGGGGGGTTGTGGGTGTCCAACAACTGAGTCAGTGCAAAAAAAAAGGAAAAAGAGAAAAATTTCTGCACACAAACCTGGATGGGCTTCGGATGGTCGGTTATCTACAATGGCCTCTATCGTTGGTCCGGCATCCATCTCTTCCGTGATCTGGGCCTTCTTCTTTGCTTTTTTGGCATACTCCTCGTCCGAATCCCATCTCGTTTCCTCATCCAATAAGGCATCAATAGCACTTTCATCATACGCCGCCTGTGACTTATTCCTTGAGGAGAAGCGTACTTCATTGTAATCGGCAAAGTCGGAAGTGAACGAATTCCGTTTTCGTGGCGGGGCTTTCGCTTTGGTTTGTTTTCGTTTCGTTCGTTTACGGGAGCCGCCGAAGCCACTTTCGGAGTCATCGCTGTCGTCATCAGAGTCAGAAGCTTGGGCAGGTGGGGAATCTTCATCGTCGTCGTCATCATCATAGTCTGCCCACAAAATTAAGGTCATTAAAAAAGGAAAAAAGAGAATGAATTGAAAATCTTCATACTTGATAGTTTAGATCTCCCGTTTCGACTGCTCTTTGCTTTACTACTTTTCCCGCGACGAGAGGAACTTGTGCTTTCATCATCGGAATCCTCCTGTGAAAGAATGTAAGAATAGAACCAAATTATTCACAACCAAGAAAATAAAGAAGAAGGGAACAAAGCATACCAAAACGCGTGATGGGACCGCACGTGACCGACCAGAACGTCGTAATCCCCACAACTCAGGATCATCTTCGAAATTCAGATCCTCCACAGATGCCGCCCTCCTCTTTTTGATCGGCCGCCGTCTTCCAGCCCCCGAATCGTCACTATCGTCGCTACTCTCGACTTTCTTTTTCAGGCTATAAGAAACATTGAGGGCATCGTCTTCGGAGTCAGACGAGTCTCCACTGCTATTTGCTTTCCCACCGTCCTCTGCATCACTTGCAGCAAAGTTACTGCCTTCATCGTCCTCGCCATCGCCCGCCACCACGCCAGCACCATCGTTGCCTTCATTGGGGTATTCTTCGTCTTGATCCATGGCATCTTCAACGAGGGGGGAGGGACTTCGGATGGGGGGTGGTACAGCTTTTAATGGTGCTTCATCTTCAGAGTCGCTTTGGAACAAATCGTCAATTTCTGGGTCGACTTCTATTTTTTTAAACACAGTGTTTAGTTTCAGCAGTTGAGGGGGGGTGGGAAACAGAAGCGAGTAAATAAAATCATGTGTCACGGAGATGAGGTAGGCGGTTAGTAGAGTGTTAAGATTTTAGTATCAAGGAATGGGTTCCTGTTGATAAGGAGTAGTGAAGAGTTTTCCGTTCCAACAAAGACTGGAAAAAAGAGAGAAACTGAATTGACGCAGTAGACACTTGAAGGTGATGGTACTGTCGTCAGATGGTATATTAAGTACAGATAGACAAGCGCTGGTGGTGGAATACGAGCTGGAAACACTTCTACAGGTGACTTTTCGCTTCCTCCTGAAGTACAAAGTTTCGTCCAAAGTTCAGCAGCAAGGCGAGCGACTTGGAGGTTACTTCAAAGACTACAAAACTTGTAATAGAAGACTGTAACGATCACTGATTGTGATCTAACCCAGACAGAGATAGGGAAGAGGTAGTTGGAGGAGGGTATGATATCGTGGAAAAATCCAAGCCATATACGTTCTATGGTTTTCCAAGGGTCCAGGCGTGATAAAGCTGGGCGCGTTACGATGTTGCAAGGCGTTGCACGTATTTAACTGAATTTCTGTATGAGGCCATACATACAGCGACTTAATTAGCTGCCGATCCAAGGATTAAATTAATCTTGTGACGATACATAGATACGATGCTCTGCCAGCAACTTCATACTCTTGATGGCGTTTCGGCAGCTGGGAACCTTTGGCCCAGACTTTACGACCCCACCCAGTTCAAAGAAATCGATTGATGAATCCTCTTGGACTTTCATGTGTTTTAATTCACGTCAATATTCGTCCGATAGATGGTCGACAGGAACTTTTCGGAAGACTGTGGAACTTCAAAATGACCTAAACCTAGGGAAAGAGCAGGGCGGGCGGGGATACGAAGACGCAACGTCTCGTGTAGCTAACCTTCGTCTGCCGATGGGCCAGTGCTGGCCATTTCTTGCTGAGGTATCTGGAGTTTACTGTGAGGCTAAAAAAAAGTGGATGGTTTTCAAACGAAAATCGCCAACGTTTATTACTGCTGGTGGATCAATCCGTATCTCTCACAGGCTGCATCAAGCGTCTGACTGCTACTCCAAATTCCCACGTTTTCTGCACGCAACGCATCCATTAATCCCGCAAACTCCTCTTGTTGGCTAAAACCCCGCCTTTCAAGTTGGTAGAACACATCCTTGAACTTCTCACAGTGAAGAAGATCGATTGATTCGCGCGATGCAAGCACTTTAGGTGTCGTTCGCGGGATCTTTCCGGTAATAACAAGTGAGTAATAGGAAGGAGAGAGAGAAAGTCCCAATGCTCGTACCATTTTCGATTCAAATAGCCGTAAAGCTGATGAAACCCCGTTCAAACTTGAAGTCGATAAACAATCGGCGAGATCGACAGCATCTATCAGCGCTTGATTGGCACCTGGGTATGTTGTTAAAGACGTGAGGGAACGTTCACCAATATTACCCTGGCCCTTGAACGGTGACATTGGATGAGCTGCATCGCCAAGTAGTGTTACGCGATCAAACTTGGAAGAATACTGAACGGGAAGGGTTAAAGGCTCTCGGTCATAGACAGGGTATCCAGTAATCAATCCGACATCTGTGCACTCAATCAGCTCCAAGATAGGAGTGCTGAAAGTGGCACACTGGCGCATTGCTTCTTCTTTCAACCGTGTTGTTCCTGACTTAGATAACGCGATGGCCGAAGTTTCCTGACTCATTCTGAATGAGAGCTGCCACATGGATCGACCTTCATCGAACGGCATAATAAACATGCGAGCATTTCCATCCGACATTTGAATCATACGGTTGTGTAGGATGGGAAATGAGCCACTGTTGAAGATTCCAAGCATGACAAACGATTGCAGATATCGAAGACCATTGTCAGAGGGAGTATTCAATTGTAGGACTTCCGTCCGTACCATGGATCGAATTCCGTCGCAGGCAGCTAACAGGTCGAATTCAAGATAGACTCGCTCACTAGAAGCCTTTACAAAGCCCGACACAACCACTTTGTCAGAAGCTTGATCGACATTTTCCAAATCAAAACCCCAAATCACGCGAGTAAACCCTCTGCGGTGTTCTATTGTTAGGTACGGCCCAGATGTCCACAAGAACGCAACTCATCCAGAGCATCCAACAGACTCTTACGCAAAGTTTGTCTCGACACGTGGCAGTTTCTGGAAGGATCCCATGTGTCAGCTCCACTTGCAGCAGTTGTTCCCCAAAACAGAATTACATTTCCCTTTCATGAGTATTACTGAATCATCATCCATCATAAATCCATCACTCTTCATCATTCGAAGCGACTTACATTATTATCAAAGATAAAATGAGACGAAGACGCAACTCCTGCTTTAAGCACGATATCCGTCAGACCAAGGGCTTTCATGGCACGACCAGCCTGGACACCAACACATAAGGCCTTTTCAAAGTTTAGGTATCAGCTCCGACCTGCTGTATCGTAAGTCCATATCCTTGCGCCCGCTCTTCAAAAGATTGATCCTTTTCAAACACAATGCTCCTGATACCCTTCCGCTGGAGAGCTAGAGCAAGTGCTAATCCCGATATGCCTCCGCCGATGATACCAACTACACCAGATGTCCAACACTCTTCGTTTGGTGATGTTTCTGGATGGTGTTGCTGCTGCTGTTTGGCTTTGTTTTGCTGCCGTTTCAAAGCGCGATTTGAAAGAGTTTTAGACATCTTAATAGATATCTTTATAGTTAAGATGTTTATTTCATTTACTGCATAGGTGGGGGCGAGGTAAATCACGCAGAAAGCGAGGATAGCAAAAGTAGGAATCTACTTGTCTGCCGAACGTGGTCGTTTCACGGGCGAAACTACACGTAGGGGTGACTTTGAAGGAGAACTCGCGGCTTTTTTTGGTGAGTCTTTAGAGGGTGACGTCGCCTTTACTACCACGCTTGTCTTGACGCTGGTTGTGACGACCTTGAGTTTCTTTTTGGTTTCCTCAAGTTTCTTGGGGTGAGGAACGCGACTTGTGTTTGGAGAGGCCTTTGGAGGAGTAACTTTGTTGAGTGCCTTCTTTTTAGATTCGAGGTCTGAACTTTTAAACGGAAGTGGGGTGGTCTTTGCCTTCTTGCTCACTGGAGACGCGACGTCTGGCGCTGAAGAGCTTGTGGCCGATGATGCATCACGCTTTCCAGCGCTTCTTGTGGCTCTTGTGGCAACCATGATCAATTCTGTACTTCTTAGGTTTTTTGGAATTCCAAGACAATCTCTTTGTTCTCCAAAAGTCAACTGGCGATGAAGAAAAAAGATTGAAACAGCGTCATTCCAGATAGTTTCATCACTTAAATTTAGAAGATAAGGGGGGTTCGGCGTCAGCAGGCGGCAGTGTAAGGCCAGCGACACCAGTTCGAGGGTCTGGTGCAAGCACACAGGGTCCCAAGAGAGATTCAAAAATATTTGTGATAATAGATACGTACAATGTACGCAGATTTAGTTATCACACTAAATAGAACAGATACTACACTTGATCTTAGCCAATAGGCTTGAGAGGATTGTAAGGAACAACGGAAGCGGGTGGGCCAGGCTTTTATACTTTTTTGCGTGCGCAGTCGGGTTACACGTCAATGCTTGGTTCTGAGAAAAAAGTATAAATAGTGCGCAGTCCCGCCCTGAATTTCCCCTCATCCTCTCTAGCTTTATCGCAACAACGCTTCAATCTTTCGCCTTTTACTAAAGATTGCCGTGTGGTAGGGCTGCCAAGGAGAGTGTATCAAATTTTTGGAAGCCCTCTCATACTCTCTCAGTATCTGGGATTGAGTATTTTCTATCTTTCTCTTCGCAGGCTCTTTATGCAGTAAACAGTCTGGACTCCTTAGAAGAAATCCACACTCTTACTGTTATAATCTGCCGTCGAATTCAGTTATTACAGATAAATACGGTTTTCTGGTGATTCTGAGGAATCAGGAAAGCACAACATCGTTGGAGTCGTTGGTGTGAAAAACGAACACTTCATTACTGAATAATATCGATTTAATTGATTATGTTGGAAATAAAAACGAGCTCAGACAATCAGTTTTCTCTGAATTTGGCGTTTGATGGCTAGGGTTTCTGCACTCAAGTTTGCATGTGCCGAACGAAGGTCGTCTATTCTGGCTTTTAATCCATCAGTTTCATCCTGTGGGAGAATAAAGATAAGCAAACACCGCAAAGACATCCCTGAATGGTGAAACGACGATTGTGCGGACTTACCACTTTGTCTTCATAATCTCTCAATAATGGCTTGTTGCCAAGCAAACCGTTCTTTTGCCTCAAAGTAGTATTCAAGTTTTTAATTGCGTCTCTAGATTGCTTGGAAGCTGGAAGAGAGTCTCTTCTTATCGCTACGTCTGTATCCAAACCCTTCAACTCTTTTCTTAGACTACCATTTTCTGCTTGAACAAACTGCAATTTTTCCTTCACGTGAGTCAGCACCTGCACTATGTTTGTAATTTTCTTGCGAAGTTTCAACAACTCCTCATTTCGCTCTTCAATTTTTTCGTTGTATGTCTGGTTCTCGATTTTCAATTGTTCGAAATCAATCAGATGGAGGCCATCTGCTAGCTCTTCCTATTTTTTTTACGTTAAGGTCAGCTCTAAAACATGCCCAAGATAAGCCGTCTGCTTACTTTTTGTCTAAGCAGTTGTTCGTGTCTTTTCAGCTTATTCCTCAACTTAATGTGATCCAAACGAACAGCGACCACCTCCATTTCTTTTCTTTGATCAGTGGCTTCGAGCTGTGCAAAAACTTTTGGGGGTATTGGCTTTCCTGTTCGTGAGTTTTCCGCACTCAAGGCGATAGAGCGTTTGAACTTGATGAACTCTTCCGATTTTTCAAATGCCTCTGCTGTGTGTTCTTCCAGCTTCACTTTATACTCGTTTACAACTTTTTGGTTGCTGCTATTGAGCGATTCATATTCCGCGCGTAGGCTGGCAAGAGCAGTCATACAGTTTGCATAGCGTTGTTCTTGGTCGGCGACTGATTTTTCACCGTCATGAGTTTCATCGGTCTAAACATTTTTTTTTAGCTACTGATTTCAAAGATGACACTGATAAATACCCGTTTGCGCTTGAAATACTCTCCAAGTTTGTTTTGCAAGAAGGAGTTTTTGAGTTTATACTTTTCCTTCAAATCCAGCTCGTTTTTGATGCTTGCAATCAATGCTTCGCGGTCAATTCCCTCCTCAACAATTGCAACTGCTGCCTCGGCTTCGGCCGCAGCAGCATCTGCAGCGTGCGCAGCATTGGCAGAGTCTGGACCCGCCGCAGCCGTAACTTCTGCCTCCTTCTTTTTTCTTTCCTCCTCTTCATCCATCGTTGGCGATGTTGGTCTCATCATTGGCGTTCGAATAACAACTTTCTTGGGAGCTGCAGGATCCACAACAGTGTTCTCAATCACCATTGCTTCATAACTGCCCGTCCGCATATAAGTTTTCAGTGCCATAGGCACTAGACTCACTACATCTTCCAGCTGCAGAATTCCGTCCAAATCAAAGTCTCCATAATCAGCATTCACAAACGTAAAACCACCCTCGGCAGCTACATCGGCTGCATTGAGGATCGGAGACATGAGAGTTCGCGCAACTTGTGGAATTACTTGGACTTCATCTCCAACCTCCGCGTCTTCCTGATCTTGTGGGGGCTGTGGTGGCTCAATTTGATCGTGTGGGGGATGATCACCACCCAGTGACAGCATCGAGGACATTTTCTCAAGAGACTCATGGAGTTTATCTTCAACTTCTTGATCTTTTTGGAACTCTGTTTGCTCGGTTTGTGGCGGCGAGTCACCCTTTGCTGCCGGCGTTGTAACTCCCTCAACTGGGGTTGTCTCATCTTTTTTCTCAGATGTTGCTTCTGCGGAATCAGTCGCTGCTGGTGGCGCGATTGTCTGTGATCCACGTTTCGATGATGGTTTCGATCGCGTCACTGATTGTTTGCTACCAGTTCGCGCAAGATTTGACTGTGATCCTTGACACGTCAACACAAGAGTTAAATGAAAGGTTAGTTCCTAATATTTCAAAAAATGTTCCTTGTTACCAATATTGGTGCGGGAACCTCTGGTCGTCCCTGGTTTCGAGGTCTACAAGAAGATACGTATGTCAGATGACAATACTAAAGTCGTGTATCCTTAAAAGCGTATATTGAAATCTCACCGATCCAATTTTCTCGGGTGTTGGTTGTGTTGCCTCGCCTTCCATATTCTTTGTACCTCAATGACGAGTGAGTTTGAAAATTGTTTCTTGTTTTTATAAATAATGTGCAAGTAAAAACTTGTTTTCCAATATTGCTACAATATATATTCAACATATTTGGCATATTCAACATATAATCACATCTTCTCTTTTGAATACAACACCATTCCAACCAAAGCCACAAAAACACCCAACCCCTTCATCCCATCCAATCCATTCGATCCAAACAAAACAGCGCCCATTAATAACGTTAAAACAGTTTTCGCATGCCCGACCACTTGGAAGGTGATCGCACTTGTCCCTTTGATTAAAGAGAAGGCAAACAACACCACCGAAATAGCAGTCAAGGAGGAAAACAAAATCCAACCGAGAGGTGCTTCGGTCCACAAAATAGTCCACATGACCCCAAACTTGGCCCCCATTTCTTCAAGTTGAAAGTACATAATGTCTTCCAACGTAATTTTCACATCCACAAACATTGCTGACCCCATGCACACAAAGAATCCAATCAAAGACATCACATTCATGCTTTGGAAGCTGTTCATACGCTTAAAATCCGGACTCTGATTGAGTTCGATTTGTGACAGGGATGTCGCCATAACGGCACCAACGGAAACTATAAGAGACATGAAGCGTACGAGAAAAGATGAATTATCTGAGCTGTCTTTGTGTTGTGATGGGTTGTGTGAAGAGGCAGCGGTTGTATTTGAGGTAGGAGCAAAACTTGATATTCCGACCCCAGCGAGAATAATAACAAGGGTTACTGCAACTCTCCGAGAGGTAGTTTTTTTGTAGAGAAAAAACTGAAGAAAGGCGATTGCAGGGATGCAGGACATTTTCAAGAGTTGGTAGAACGCGACTGGATTCATTGCCAGGCTTTGATTCATCAGCACAATTCCTCCTGATGTGAGTCCAGACACGTACAATCTCGCCCAAGGATATTCCCGCATCTTGTCGGGAATTGGTGGAATCACTTTGAAGAGAATCAAACCTGATGAAAAGATGTACGAAACCAGCTGATTCCGAACAAATATTTATTACACCATTGAACACCATGTAGGAAAAAAAACATATGAATATCATACCTGATGGAAGGCTGTCAATGTTGAGGCGAATGGAAAGCCGCCCGTCAACACAAGTTTGTTAATCTACGCAGAATGATGAGAAACACGTGTCGAATGCTTCATTTGAATTACCATGACAATCCCGACCGATGACACGATGGATCCGATGATGGCAATAATCGTGGCGGGCTTCATGAGGGACTCGGATTCAGCTTTTGGGGGCTTTGTAGAGCTCTCAGTTGTACCCCCTGCTTTACTGGGCCTATATTCATCTTCAGTTGGGACTGGGATGTGCGTGTGTGCTCGGTAGATGTCTTTAGTACTCATGGTGGGATTTGAAGGGTGTCAAATAAATCAATAAATTAATAGCTATTATTTCTTGCTTTACTACATCTCTCTACATCTTGTCTCTCGAATACAGGACAATCCCAGCAAAAGCAATTACAACACCGACGCCTCGCATTCCATCTAACCCCCCAGCTCCAAACATAATCGCACCAATAGCCAACGTTAAAACAGTCTTCAAATGACCGACAACTTGATACGTCATTGCACTAGTACCCTTAATCAGCGACATACCGAAAACATTCACCCCAATAGCCAACCCACAAGACGCCAGAATCCACCCAAATGGAGCCTCGTTTGTAAGAATATACCAAAAGAATCCAAACTTATCCACAATCACGACAAGCTGTGCGCTAAAAGTGATATTGTTCAATCCGACCAGAGATAACACAAGGCGGAACCAGTCCTCAAGAGAAACCTTCATATCCACAACCGTGGCAGCAGACAAACAAACAAAGAAACTAATCAGAGACATTGCATTCATGCTCTGAAGACTGTTCATACGCTTCAAATCTGGGCTTGCATTCATTTCCATTTGTCCCAACACGGTCGTCACGATTGCCCCAATGCTCACAAGGAAAGTAACCAGACCAGCCCAGAATGATGCCTTTTCCGTTGTTACAGCGGCGGCAACCTCATCGGCAGCTTTCTTTGCTGCTGCTTTCGCGGCAGCTCCGCCTGCTGGAACCATTGTCGCGAAAAACACTCCCAACAGAATAACTGCCAACGATATCGCAGTTCTTCGATTGACTAGTTTCCCATACAAAAAGTACTGCAAAATAGCGATAGCTGGAATACATGCCATCTAACCAATTAAAAAGTGAAAACATGGACAAGGTTAGAACAACAAAAAAAAAAAACGTTTTGCCCCCTTCAACCTTTAAAACTTGATAGAAAGCGACTGGATTCATGGACAAGCTCTGGTTCATCAGAACGATACCAGCAGAATATAATCCAGCAATGTAATACCGAGAGAAGGCATATTCCGGAAGGGGTTCTGGGAGAGGGGGAATGACTTTGAAATAGATCAGAAGACTTGAATAAATGTATCCGACAAGCTGTTAGATCCCGGTTTTAATCAACACGGCATGATTGAATTATTCAATGCTCTCTATTTACATACTTGGTGGAAGACTGTCAGCGAAGATGCAAAGTTGAAGCCGTTGTTGAGGACCAATTTGTTGACCTAACAAAAAGAGACCCGGCATGTCGAACAGTCAGCGCCAGCACATTCACAGTTGATGAATTGATCATTTTTGTACCATTACGAGGGCGACGGAACATCCGATTGATCCAAAGATGGCAATGATCGTTCCAGTTGTCATTAGCTTCTCAGAATCTTTTGGTTGGAGCTGCTTCAACTCCTTTTCCTTTTCAAGAAGCGTCGTCGACGTAATCGACTGGAGGTCACTTTTGCTACCGATGCCAGGGTCGCTTGTATTGACACTTGTGTATGACATCAAATTGATTTATGCCAGTTTATTTTTGGATGTGGAAATATCACATAGTACGTATCTCCATATTGGTATTTGGTTTATGTACAAGTAAGATGATTCGCTTTGACTGCAGTGCACGTTTTTAGGTTTTTCGTTCTTTGCTGAAACCAATGAACTTCGTCTGTGGCTCAGTTTATTTCCAAGATATCACATACACTTTAGCAACCATTTTGGTACATAATGAATGTCAAAGTTGACTGGTGCAGAGAATATTTCAATAAACTATATAGAAAAGGAGTATTCTTAATTCTTGAAAAAAGAACAACCGAAAAAAATACAAACCTCTTGATCAGCAATATATATTTTCGATCCCGAGAAACGCTGGTATTCATCAAATATACTCGCCAAAGACCACTTTTGAAGTTTTCGTAAACATCCGACGATGCAGCCGATTCTATGCTGAAAATCGATGTTCATTTTTCGCTTTCAGAAGGGGAGCACGTAAAAAAGAAATGCCTCTTTACCTTTCCTCGATCAGAGTATATCAGCATGGGGTGATTCCGAACATCTTTAACGATACACTGTCAACCAAAGACTCTATTCATGCATATACAAAAAAACCCAACGCACCCAATACTTCAACCAATGCTTTTGCAAGTTCCTCTTGATCAATTTGCTGAAACGGTTCCTAGTTGAAAAAAAAAAAAAACATCTCATCAATAAAAATCAATATTCCTCGGACTCATTTCCCCCCCGTACCTTATTCTCCTTAATCAAGAAATGAAAATATTTGATATCGTTTTCTTGCGCAAACTTTTTATTCGCCTCCGAGTCTTTGGAGCTTGAGAGATACCTTTTTTTTTTGTTTGTTGGGCAAAAGAAACACACAACAGCATAAACAAGATACACACACACATTATTGTCTTCAAGTTCAATGACTGCATAAACGGATAACTGTGTTTGCTAGGCTTCCCCGCCCGATAGACTCCAGCCTCAACCATTGCAAAGTTGACTGGAGGCACTACTTTGGTTCCAGAGGCATGCGGTTCAGCTGGAACGTGACGGATGAGATTCAAAGCTGCAGTGAATCCATCGAAATCAACGTCTGTTGAGGGTGACTGTATGTTTGTGAGGATGTTCATCTATTTTAAGATTCTCAACAAAAAACAATATTTATGAATATATTTATGTAGATAAAATATTGTAATTAACTTTTATTAAATATTCTATTAACTGGGAGAAAATAAAGGCAAGAAATCATCTTTTGTGGCGTAAATCATTCTTTGGATTTCTTTCCGGCTCTTTGTTGTTGTGTATAAAATATTTTTGTTCAAAGCATCAAAAGCGCCAAAACAAGCACCAAAGCAATTCCAGTCTTTTTGGGAGAAACAGCATCACTTTTAACGATATCCACCGACTTGGAATACGAAAAAGTACAACCAGCCGCGCCTGTATCATACGATCCAAACTTGATTACTGGTCGCAGCCTCTCCCATGTAAGTGGCAGCGCCAGAAGCCCACGTGATAACTAAACAACTGCAATCAGTCGACGAGAATGTAGACCTGGCTGTGTTGATTGTGCCTGATAGAGTCACCGAGTATTCCGTCATGCAATTGATGGAACAGGTGCTCAAGTTAACATTGCGGCAAGATCGGGTTGTTAGCTTGTATGTTCCAGCTGGGATAGACTTTTTTTTTTTTTTTTTTTTTGGTGTGTATGTGTGTGTGTGTTTCTGAAGATTACTTTTGAAAAATTAGTGATCGTGTTTATACAAGATGTTTTGTCATCGTGAACTTTCGTTAAAACTTGAACGTTTTTGTCACGAGTGAACTTTCGTTAAATTGACTTGAACTTTTGTTAAACCAATATGGACAAAACATAGTCAAGAACAAATTCAAAACTCGTGTAACGTCTCTTTGAATGCCAAAGTAACCCGTGTTTTTATTCTAACCCATAAATGCACACATGAGGGGTATCAAACCGAAGAAAAAAAAAATAAAAAAAGAGGGAGAGAGGGAGGGGTCGAAAGAGAGTGTGTGTGGAGGCGGGAATGACACAAGCTTTTTACTTACCGCCAAGCCTTCGACCCAACCCAGTAACAGAAACGCGATGCTCCGCCCTGTTACTATCAGCGGCCGATGATCCACCTGCACCACCACCAACACCACTGCTGTTCCCACTCGTACCTTCCTCAACAGAATTGCCAGCGCCACCACCAACACTACTACCCGGCACAACAGGTCTTGGGAGAACACTTCCCGCAAAAACAACTCTACTTGCATCCCCAGGCACACCAATCCTATGCGTCGCATTACCAGTGAATAAAACAGCATCAGGCAACAAGGTCGGGACCTCCGGGCTCCTTGCTCTTCCCCCAGTAGCCGCCGCATCAGAGGCAACAGCTGCTACGGTTGTGGCACCCGCAGACCCACTAACACCCCTCCGTCCCAAACAAGGATCCAACCCTCTCGGACTCCGCTGAACCTGCTGCTGCTGCTGTCCGCCAGCCACACCACTTCCACTATTACTCGTCCCCCTTATCGCTCCAAATCCAGGACTGAAATTCGATGGCCGCCGTGGACCAAGACTCGGACTCGACCCAGATATCGGTAATAACGGCGGTGACGCTTGATGATGCAGGTGATGGTGGTGATGACCACGGTTTCCAACGATTGCTGTGGGTGTGGTTGTGGTTGGAGTTGTTCCATGAGGAATCGATCCAGACGACACAGTCGTACGATGATGTTGTTGTTGTTGGTATACCAGCTGATGAATTTGTTGTTGATACTGTTGTTGTTGTGGGTGGAAGTGGTGGAGATAGTGATATCGCGAGATTTGCGGCTTCAGAGAGAGCAGACCAAAGAGATGTTGAGGAGGATTGATTGGTCGTCACAATTTGTATAACAGGAGGAGGCGGCGGCGGAGGCAGTGTCGGCGGGGGCACTGTTGGAGATGGTGGGGTGCTTGTCTCAGCCAATGCTGGTCGCTGCGGTCTGGAAGGTGGAGGTGGCATGAGCGACGTTATGGATGTTGTTACATTTGTTGATGTTGAACTATTCATGACTGCTGGCGGTGGGAGAGGAGACAGAGAGTTCAATCTGGCTTCATCTATGGATTGAGAGGTGGGTGGTTCAGTTGGCCCAGAAGTTCTATTTTCTGAAGCACTCGGGCGGTTAAGCGACGGACTTAGAACTCGGTCAAGGGGGCTGTCGACACGTTCTCGTTGAGGCCTTGATCTGGGTGATGGTTGTTCTCTGTTGAAGGGGGATCTGACAGCTTGCGGTGCTACTAATGACACAAGAGAGTCTTCAACCGATGGACGCCGAGACCAACTATTAAATAAACCGCTGATGGGTGGCGACAGTGTTGGAAACAATGAATAAGAGCTGGATGGTCTTGTGATGAATGATGGTTCGGTCCTGAAAGCTGTTTCGTTGTTGTTGATGTTTGAGAATGACCGTCTTTGCAGGCGATCTATGCTTCGTGCAGCCGACGCAGAGGCTTAAAGGACAGAAAAGAAGTCAGTGGAATCAACAAGTCATGGATACACGTACAAATCAATAAATCGTTCATTTCCGAGGCAATTGACGAAGGTTGTGTTGACGCTCCACGATCGCTGTTGTCTGTGGGTGGATCTGAAAACGGTCTGAAGACGGGAAAAGCAGCGGCTCTGTTTTGTTGCTGATGTCGTTGTATAAATTGCCGCAGTCCTTGTTCTCGTTGCTGATGTTCTAGGAGTGTTTCATTTGCATATTGTTGTTGTCGTTGTTGTTCTTGTTGCTGTAGTTGCAGTTGTTGTTGCGCAAGAGACTCCTGGTTCTGCATAGTCCGCAGCTGGGCCAGATGGCGCCTCGCGCGCTGGATCGCGCCGCCGCCGTCAAAGTCCGGCGGCGCAAAAGGCGACATCGAAGAAGCCAATGAAGACGTCGCCGACAGCGCTGCTGACAAATTCATCGCCCGCACGACGTCCGCGCGCCGCTGCCGCCACAGCGTCTGCGCCTCGGCCAGGCTTTCGTCGCGCGCGCGTCGGCGCTCGAGTCCGCCCGCGGCCCGCTCGCGCTCGTCTCTGGCCAGGCTGGCGGACCGCGCTACCCTCTCGGCCCTCTCCTGCCGCTCCTGTCTTTCTTCGTCGTCGCGCTCTTCCGACTTGGTGCGCTGCCGCTGGCGTCCGCGTCGCTCAGCCGGGAGTGTGTAGATGGGCACTCCCATTTGCCAATAAAATAAAGTCATCCAATCAGTTTTTACTCTCAAAGTGTCGACCAATCTCAAACAACTCCTGATCGCAACCAAACTGTCCAATCAGCTGCATCGCAAGCGGGTGTCGGTCTGGGAATCCCCCCACAGGCACCACCAACGCAGGAAGCCCCGCCAAAGACACTGGAACAGTCATTACATCGTCCATACATTCATCCACCGTAGATCCACTCTCCACATCGCTCTTTTTTGGTGCACTCGTCGTTGTTGCTGGCGTGAGAATAAAATCGCATTTTCCAGTTGTTGATGTAGTTGGACTGATGGGATGTGGCTCTTTGAATACGTTATTGTACGATTGTTGGATAAGCCTGCGTATTTTTTGCGCTTGGGTAAAGTAGGCGTCATACGACCTAGCAGTTTGTATTTCTTAAGTATGCTGAAAATGTGCAAAAACAACGAAATCTCACCTCGATCCCAATACAAATGCACCCAGCATTATCCGCTGCTTGACCGTTTCTCCAAACAAAGCTCGCGCTGCTTCTAACCCTCCGTGTTGATCATCCCCGCCCTCGCTTCCAGTTGATCCATACCGCAATCCATCATACCGAGCCAGATTGGACGAAGCTTCTGCACAAGCGATTGAATAATACGCACCAAGCGCATACTCATGAAACGGCAAATCAACCTGCACGATTTCACACCCTTTCCCCTCCAACAGATCCAAAGTAAAAGAATACCGCTCCAAAGCATCGCTTCCCAACAATCCAGGAATATGGCTCGGTACTCCAACAACAACTCCCCGCAAATCACTTTTTGTCCGTGATCCCTCTTCCGCCTCCTTCCCCTGCCTCCTCCTCTCGATCATATTCCTTTCATACTCTACAAACGGCAAACTCGTTGGATCTCTCTCAACATCCCTCACATTCAAAACATGATACATCTTTTCAACGTCATCAACAGTCTGCCCAAGAAACCCAACTGTATCCAGAGAACTCGCATAACTCACAACACCAAACCGCGATACGCGCCCATAACTCGGTTTGAATCCGACAATCCCACAATACGATGCAGGAATTCGAATGGATCCTCCTGTATCTGTCCCAAGAGCACTTACGAAAAACGAAAAGAAAAAAAAACAGAACGTTAGTCTCTGTTGATGGTGATACATCTTCTCACTCTCTCGCTCTCTTACGCTCGAACTAGCCCCGCTTTTACAGCCGCCGCGCTTCCCCCACTACTACCCCCTGCAACGCGCTCCAAATCCACAGGATTTAAAACAGGCCCATGCGCCGGTGAATGCAAGTTATAACTCCCCATCCCGAATTCATCACAGTTTGCTTTCCAAGGGGATATCGTGGCGCCCCCCGTTTTCTCGAGGAGTGTTACGACTGTTGCTTGATATGGCGATTTGTATCCTACACATGTGTGTGTGTATGTGACGTGTTGAATAAAGACTTTTTTTTTCTGGCGGTGTTGGTGGGCGGACTTACGATTCAGGACATTCGATGCACATGATGTAAGGGATCCAGGTGTTGTTGTTGCAATGTTGGCTTTGATGGCGATTGTCCAGTTGTTTAGTGGTAGTTGTTGCTGGTGTTGTTGGGAATCGGTCACTGTTTCGGCAGCGGTGTAATCAACTGTATCCACAGAAGATGCAATTGCGGCCAGCGGTGGGATCAAGGCATTTATGTGAGTGTTGTTGATGCTGGTGGCAGAGGCAGCCGTAGAAGAGAAATAACGAGATGTTCTTTTTAATAGCATTAAAATAATTATTTAAACCAACAACAAAGTAAAAAGGAGGAGAGACAACCTTTTTTTTTAATTATTAGAGTAAAGAGAATTTAAACATAAATATACAGAATAAGAGATAATCGATAAAACTTAAAAAAATTAAAAAAAAAAAAAGACAGTATCACAAAGTAACCTTCTCCAATTGACACCCAGCCCATCCATTCGCGCCGTTCGCATTACAGTACTGACCAGTGGGGCACCGTGAAATCCATCTCCATGCAAGTTCACCATTTCCAATGTATCCGCACTGCTGCAACGTTTCATTTGCTCCACAACTCCATGCTCCAAATGTGCGGCAAGAAGTTGGAACAGTAGAACTTGTGCTTAAACTGGTTGTTGTGGTTGTTGTCCCAGAGGGAGAGAATGTTGTGGAAAGCGACAAGCTTGAACTTGACGTCGTAGCTGAAGAATTGGTAGTATAAGTCGAGGAGAAGGTAGTACTTGTAGACACAGCTGTAGACGAGGAAGAGCTTGTCTTTGAAGTAGTAACAGGAGTTGTAGTCAAAGCAGTAGTCGTGACCGAGAAAGTGGAAGTGGATGAAGTTCCAAGATTACATCCAACAAACCCACCAGAATTGACAACGCAACTCAACCCATTCCCACAGTTCCACAACCATCTCCAGTATAAGGACGCGTCTTTTGAGTAGGTGCATTGATACAAGTTGTTGTTATCACATTCCCAAGATCCAAACGCGGTGCAAGCCGTTCCGTTGATAGGGCCGGCAACATTTTGCGCTGCGGCGAAAAGACAGTGGAGAGTGGCGGATGCAAGGAGAAAGATGGAGATGAGAGAATTCATTATTTTTTTGTTTCCAAGAGGAGAGGTTTTCTTTTGTTGGTTGTTTTTAGAGGGTTGAAGTATGTCGTGTTTTATACTCAGTTCAGGACGTGTGAGAAGACAAAGTAACATTCCCACACAGTTAGTATTTTGTTGTGTTCACTCCTCCTGCACCCTTGAAATTCATGAATTTCATGTAGCCTTTTTCAATTGAAATTCTTTTCACTATTGAAATTCTTTTTACTATTTTGAACGCCTTTTAAACATGAAAATCGAGCGAGCAAATGAAAAATTGATTGCGAAGTACTTTTCTTTTCGAGTCCAGCTGATAAGTTGTGGTATTGCTGATGGACTGGAAGTCAAGAGAATTCCCCATTCACAGACAAGAAACTTGCTGCAGGAGAACGTCTCTGGAAATCCTTCGCGTGCCACCCCCTTTTGACGGCATTCAAATCAGGAAGGCCTATGCTGTTGAAGATTTCTTCGTAACCTGGCAGTTCTTGTTTCCAAGTTAAAGTTACCAGGAAAACTCCTTTCACTTTGTCGGACCTCTAGAGACTTATCAACTTGTCATATCGGCAGTGAATTGGCGCAACGGACCCAGGGATTTTCGTTCTGGAATTGTGATGCCAATTTACCCTGCTGCGTTGAAGCAAGCTCCATGGTCAGAAATGGCTATCAATTTCCACGCGAGCTGTGAACCGTTTGAAATTTAGCTGCAGTATGGAGATAGGCGTGGAACATGCTGTGCCAAGCTGTATGGAGATGAAGGGTATTTCCGAATTTGCTGCTGATCAGAACTGCCACGCGACAGGAGCAAATCAGTTGTGAGTGGTTGGTGTCTTCAATCAAAAATCAAGTATTGTGCCTTTCAGCCAAAATTCGACTTTCCCGGCTGAAATTCAGCCGGCCAGAAATCCTTCGTTAATCCCCCGGATCACGATTGCAACAGAACAACACTCTCCAGGACAACCAAATCTCCACTATTGCGTAAGTACGTTTGTAGCCATTGATACGTGGCTGAATGGAACAGCTACAGCCTCTTCTTGGTGATTCAATCAAACGAAAACGACGCGGTCGAAGGCATACTTACATCTGCCCCCATTTCGACATCGCCAGTGCCTTCTAAAGGTAAGAGAAGAGTCGCAGCCAGAACATCAGTTGGTTCAAGCGGCCCCAAGCCAAAGCGAACATACAGAGCACAAACAACCTGTGACAACGCAACCATCTGTTGCAGAAGAGACTCGACTTGCCACTCCAGTAGTCCCTGTACCAGTTTGTCTACTTCAGTGAATGCTGGTAATGTTGGGCCTTCACGTGTTCCTGTTGCACCAATGCCGTCTGGTGTCGTTGAAATCACTGCAGCAACTGAAACTCCGCATCAATCGAAAATCTTTTCACATCTGAAGTACGTTTCAGATTCCTCGAAAGTGACTACATTTCGATTTTCATACAGTTTGATCCCGGTTGAAATGGTTTGGACTTCAGCAAAACGGGCTATCTCACATCTTTTCAGCCCCTCTCAATAGCGCAAATGAAGGGCATATTGTCTGACTTGTGGTGGGGCATGTTTCAGGAGCACAGAACGGCTCAAATCCATGTTGACAACTGGGGGGTTTGGCCGGAGGATGAAGGAAATGGAAATTTGTTGGGCCGGGAAAATCGAGATTTGGGTGAAAGGCACAATAAATAAAAAAAATCTCCAAAATGGACACCCGCCTTACTTCGCCACTTTCGCTTGTTGAAAGCGTTGTTCTCGCGACAGCGCCGGACGAGCGCGCGGCGGCCGTGGCGAAAGCAACGTCCGTTGAGCAGCAGCGGCGACTCGCGGCACTTGCGCTCGACGCCGAATACTCGTTTGCTGCTGCCAGTGGCCAGGACGCGGACCCGCAGCCAAACAACGCGAACGCGCGCGATGCAAACACGGTCGCGCTGCCCAGTGCGCGCTCGCTGCTGCTGCGGCAGGCGCTGGCGGCGAAGTCTTCGGGTTCGAGTTCGAGTCCTAGCAACGTCGTCGCTGCCGCCAGGGCGCTGTTTGGCGACGCGGACAGCAACACTGCAATCCGCTGGACCTCCGAGGACACGGACGCACACTCGGAATACTCGGAACACGCGGACCACGCGGACCACGCGGCTGTCGCCGAAAACAACAACTCAGACTTTGCCGCCGACGCCGCGCGACTGGCGGCGACGCAAGACGCGGCGCGCGCCGAGCCGTCGCAATGGGCGGCGCTGGCAAAGAAGACAGCCGCTTCGCTGGGCGCAGGCCCAAACGCTACCGACTCAGCCGTGTACGCCGCCGGCCGCGATCTGCTCGCCCGCCTGGCCCACGGCGCCCAGCTGCTCGACGCGGAGGGCTGCGACCAGCTGCCTGGCCTCTTCCACAAGGTGTACTCGTTCCTGCCGCTACCAAGCCCAGATCCATTCTCTCTGCTGACCCTCGAGCAGATGGACGCGATTGCTGCCTTCAACAAGGAGTACTGGTTCAAGAGCCAATACTATGTCGACGCCTATCTCAAGAAACTAGCTGCCTCGCTCATCCACAGTCATTCGAGTCTCAACGGGAATCCTTCTCCAATCCCTGCCAATCTTGATGCTCTGGTTCAAATGGACCTATTTTGTAACAAGAATCTGGCCGAAAGTGGTGGTTTGATGGACCTGGTGAAGGCTAATATTGTTTTTCGTATCTTGAAATTTCAATTGGACTGTCTCAAGCGTTTTGATGTAGCTTGTTTTGAAAGGTTGGAACCCCTGGGCAGTTTTTTTTGTTCTCCATCCACCGAGTTTTTATATTCAACGTGTAATTTAATAGGTACATTCGAATGCCACGTTGGGGAACGTTTAATGAGGTTTGGACTTCAAAGACCTTTACCCAATCAAACAATAGCATGGAAATGGTTCGTGATGATTAGTCGATTTGATACGAAAGTAAAATTAACCGATGTGTTTTTTTTATATTGCTACAGCCTCAGTGGCATACACCTAGATGGGAGGATCGGGCTTTGGTGGATCAGTTTTTGGAACATATTTTCAAGACAGATGTGACCAAAACAATTGAATCCTACTCTGATTGGATTCATCTCCACATTGTCCAAGAAAAGTTTGCCTTTGTAAAGATTTGTCACTCGGATGAAGGAGAAAAATGGTTTGTGTTTTTTGTTGGGTCAAACGGAAAACGACGCTCAACAATACTTCCCCCCTTTTTTTTTTTAAAAAAAAAGGCACCATCTTGTTGGTCCTAGCCAGCTACAAACCCTTCTAAATAGCATTGTTCTTTTATTTGAGCCTGAATCACGTCCAGAGTTTCTTGCACCAATTGCCGGGTCAAAGACAGTCCTCCCCTTGTCTTTACAAAACGTTTCCTCCTTTGAAGTCAATGAATACGAAATCAATACTTTTGCTCTGTATTCAAGCAACAGCGACTCCGCCGTGTTTGATTCCACATACACAATCATGGGATTAGATTTGAGCGGCGTAGTTCCTCATCGATCCAGCGTCGTGAAAGTGGATGGCGTCAGACCAGGTCGATACTCTCGCCATAATGTTGAAGTTCCCAGTTTCGATCAAGTTGAGCGTGGGATCGTTGTTGTGGAAGTTGTTGGTGCAGGGAAGAGATGTCGCGCTGTTTTGAAGAAGGTTCACTGTTTTCCTTTTTCTCACTTCTGACTTTATATTGATTATATATTTTCAAACAAATTGGAATAGGGGCTGTTTCGTGTGATTGAAGACATCACTATTAATGGACACGTGTTTTCGGTTGTGGATGAAAAGAATGCGAAGATTGATTCAATGTACAATGTCTTTATGGCTGGTCACACGTTTGAGGTAAAATTATTTTAACTTTCTTGAAAATAGTTTATATATCATACATTGATTCCCTTTCTTATTGTTTTTTTTTTGGAACAGCCGCGAGCAGATGGAACCTTTTTGATTCCATTCACAAAGAATTCAAAAGCCGAGACACTCTTGATCACCCACAAGGGATACACATTCCCAGCTCGTTTCAACCACTGCACTGAAGAATACGCGCTCGACACCAAATGGCTATACAACCGCGAAGCGATTCGCAGTGGGAATACAATCACTGTCGCAGTGTGTCCGACTGTGAGGTTGACTGACCGAAATGTTCTTGTGAAGTTGCGGGACTTGGTTCCAAGTAGTACATCTTCCAGCGGAGGAGACGGTGGTGGTCCCATCAAGGCGTTGATTTCAATCAAAATCGTGGCGGCAGATGGATTGGAAAGCGTCAAATTGTTGGAAGGTGTCAATGTGTATGATGACGCTGAAATCACATTTGATCTCAATATTCCAGCAAAAGGTTTTTGATTTGATTTTGTACTGCTGTTTATTATTGAGGATTAGGTTTTTAATTGAGGGGGCTTATTTTTAGTGAAGAGCATTGAATTCAAGTTGACGCTTTCGATTCGTAATGTATCCAAAAAGGAGGATCAAGTTTTGGAGAATGTGAACTATGTGGAAGTCAATGGTATTGATAATTCTACTACGATCGAGGCTGCGTTTTTGAAGAAGGATGAGGAGAATGGTTATCAAATGTTGGTGTTGGGGAAAAATGGTAAGTACGTTGGGATCCTCGTAGTACACTCCAAGAAATGACACTCTTTTTTTTGTTTCAGGGGAACCCAGAAAAAAATACAACGTCAACGTCTCCTTCAAGCATGAAGGCATCGAGTCGTTGATTAATCGATCACTCGTGACCAATGACGCTGGAGTGATTGAGTTGGGGCGTCTACAAGGAATAACGGGTGTTGGTGTAACGATTGGAGACACACCTGCCAAAGTGTGGGATATTTCTGGAATCTCATCATTGAACAATATTTCGACTCCACAGGCATTGGTGACTGTGGAGGAAACTCAACAACTTGTATTGCCGCTGAACGTTTCTGCGGAGCGAATGACGTCTTTTCCTGGGCTTTGGAACTTTGTCAGAGTTGATTCTCCCCAATTGTGAGTTGTATTTTGTTTGCATCTTGTTAGAAAAACTGCCATCTTATTTTTTTTGCTCGTGTCAGAATCATCTCATCCGCCCGAAATCACGTTTCGTTTCGTCCAATCAGCAAAAGTTCAAGTGAATTAGTAATTTCTGAAGGGCTGAAGGAGGGGTTATACAGTTTCAGTTGGCAATTCACGAAATCTTCCAGACACTCGTTCCAGATCAAAGTATCTCCTTCCACCAATGTATCCAACGCCGCAACATCAGAACAGCCTGTTCCAGGGATCCGAAAAGAATTTAACGCCGGCTCTCAATTTGAATTTGACTTATTCCCAAAAACCAAACCCCAAAAACTGAATCCAGCTCGCATCGTGGACGTTTCCCAAAACAAGCGCGGATTCGACATCAAACTTGCAAATCAAACTCCAACAACCCGCGTTCACTGCATCGTATCTCTTTTCGCACGGGCCGACACGAGCATTGACGAGTTCGTGGACTTCAGTGCAGATCGGTCCACGATTCCAGCCGATGAAGTTTCTCGATTGGATCCCAACACCCTTGCGTGTGGATATTCTCTGCCGCAGAGTTTGAATCCCGATTTGGAGTATGTTTTGAAACGGCGGAGAGATTTCGAGGAGAAGGGTGGGATTGTTGGGAATACACTCAAGAAACCGATGGCGGTTTTGGATTCTTGGGTGAGAAAAGCAACTTTTATGGCGCGGTTTTGGAACGTGAGGATTTAATATAAGTAACATGGATTATATTTTTTTTTCGTATTATTTATAGGAATCGCGAAAAACCAGTTTATTGGATACGAATTTGGATGGTGCTGTTCAAAAGGAATCTTTTCACCTTGACGGAATGCAACAGCAGCAACAGCAAATGTATCTGAGTCAGCAGCCTCCAGCTCCATATGCTGCTGCTCCTATTGCAGCATATTCTTATTCTCCCACGTCTCCATCGTATTCGCCAACATCTCCTTCATATGGAACCATGTCTGGTGGACTTCGTGAAATGAAAAAGAAAAGGGCGGCGTTAAAACCATTACCGCCAAAACTTGAGCAGTTGATCATGTATCGATTTGATCAAACCAACTATGGTATCACATCGTTGATTTGTGCGTGAGTTATAATCTGAGCAAAACTTGTTTTTTTTTTTCCAGACTTCCTCGCACGAAACGGACCCTCTTTTTTCAACTTGAAACCATCGGATAACGGCTCCCTCTTCATTCCCTTTAACGAAACTTTGAAATGCGAAGTCGCTTTCATTGTTGCAGATGAATCCTCGCGAACGCTATTGAAGCTCCAAGTGAACAATGAATCCCGCAACGAGCCAATCCCACGGACGGAAACCTCAGTCCGCCCAAACTGGTCCATCACAACGCCCATCAGTGAAATCCTCTCCAACTCCGCTCTCCACTCTGCAGGAGAAACCTTAACCGTCTCGCTGGGTTCGGACTACGCTGTACTCTCGGACCTACCCAAACTGTACTCGATTGCAGAATCCTTGGGGTCTCCCAGCGCAAAAATACCACTTTCCCAGTTCCGATTTATTACGACTTGGAACACTTTATCACCAGCGTCGAAAGCGGCGCGGTACAGCCAGTATTCGTGTCACGAGTTGAATTGTTTCTTGTATTTCAAAGACCCCGCGTTTTTCGCAAATGTAGTGAAACCCCACGTGTCAAGTAAATCCTGCAAATCGTTCATGGATCAGGTGTTGTTGGGGAATGTTGGGTATTGCAAAAATGCGTTGAAGGATGGATTGGTTTGGGAGAAATTGAATTTGGTGGAGAAGTTGTTGTTTGCAAAGCTTGTGCAGAGCAGTGGCGGTGGCGGTGATGAGGCGGGTGTTGTTTCCAAGTGGGTTGCGAATGCGTACAAGATGGTTTGTAAGAATGGGCCTTATATGGCGGCTAAGTCTGTCAAGAGGGAGAGGTTGTTTCAGCTTTTGAGAAACTCTGGTGAGTTTTTTTTTTCTTTTTGTGAAGAGAGATGAGGGTAAGGGGTTTTTTTATCTGAACTTTTTGCACTACGTAGAAAGATAAACCAGAACCGCCTACAAGGAGATCCATGAGGGTGCGGAGAGAAAGAGGCGCAGACTCTGATGATGATACGGATGGATTTTGTGTTGAAGAACAAGAAGGAGGAGAATATGAGGGATCCGCAGGTTTTCGTTCGGCGGATATGAGATTCATGGACACCAGAGCAGTCGAAATTGCCCCAAAAGCAAAGTTCTTTGAACCTCCTCCCGCCTACAAGCGAGTTGGCCGAACGACACTACTGGAACAGACTTGCGATGGCAAAACGAAAAAGGTATCGAAATCAATGACTTTTGGAGAGACTTTTTCAAGTCTGGAGAATCGAATTTCGTGTCTGAGGTGAGAAAGCTCTTCGATATTATTGAGCCCCCGAGGATAGTGTACTTATAAAACACCTGTTTCTCTGTCTCTTCCTATCGGACCATTTGCTGCTTTTTAGAATATTGAAGATGTGTTGGTTGGTGGTGACTTCACTGAGATCATGCTTGCGCTGGCAGGTTTTGGGAATTGGCTTCTCGTCCGTAACGACAAATGCTTTCGAGACCCAAAAAGTTGATGAAGTCAGTCTCGCTATTAAATCAAATGTTCCCTCAATTGTGTACCACAAGGAGTTCAAGGTTGGATTGTTTCTTTTATATTTTTTAGGAAAGGTTCGCTAAATATTTCAAACAGGAATCTGAGACGAAAAGCCTTCAGTCTATCATTTGCAATGTCCAGTTCTACGACCCTGATAATTCCGAAGTCCAAGACGAAGACAGCCTTGAATGGATTCCACAATACATCAATCCTCAGAATGGACACAAGTTCCTTGCCGGAAAGGTATATGCCATGCAAGTCGCTTTGACCAACACAATGGCCACCCCTTACCTTACTTCCTGCCTTGGTGACGATTCCATCTGGGTCGTTGGCTGTTAAATGCTCTCCAATCAAAACCCACCACTTTACTCTCCAAGCGTTCACAACGATTCTAGAAACGTATCACTTTTACTTTGCATGCTGCTGGAGAGTTTGACCAGTATCCAATTCACCTCGCGGACCGCAAGAACAATATCATCGCTTCCAGCCCAGCATTCAAACTTGTGGTTGTTGAAACGATTGAAAAGTCAATGTTGATGGATTTGCAAGGAGGAATTACTTGGTCTTATGTGAGCGAGCATGGCACCGACGATGAAGTGTTGGATTGGCTCAAGAGTGAGGAGAACGCCGTCAGTGGGGAGATCATTTTGGATATTATAGAGAGATTGGAAAAAAATGCGGGGCTCTGGCTGAAAGTTGTTGATTTATTGCGACTTCGCGGATGCTATTGTCGAGAGGCATGGGCGTTGAGTGTCAAACACGGGTCTGAGGAGCATCTCATTCAATGGCTGTTTTCCGAAAAGGCGAGAGATTTGTCCTATTTGAAGGCGGGAGATCGTGAACGGGATGACTTTGTGGAAGGAAATCAGGATATCTACTCATACTGGCCTTTGATTAATGCACGAGGTGGGGTGTTTTGTTTTTTTGATGGCTTTTGTTCACCAAGTTTCTGATACGTTCTTTTAAAAAAAAAAGCACATGAGATCGGGCAAAAGTCTCGTGCAAATAACAGGGAATTTATTGAAACTTATTCCAAGTTCTTGCTGTATTTGCTTGTCAAGCCTGTCGCTCGCCATACTTGTAGGGATCATATTTCCCTCATTTGCTATCTCCTGCTTCAGGACAGATTCAGTGAAGCCTTGGTTCGCTTCAATCACTTGAAAGAAGAAATTGCCTCAAACAGAGTTCAATTGGATATGGAAATCCAAATGGACTACTTGGCTGCATGGTTCGACTTTATTGATCAGTCCGCGTTGGTTGGATCGGCATCGTTGCAAACGGCTCGATCAGTAGGAATCAAGTATAAAGACTATCCTGTTAAACACTGGAACGAACTTTTCGCATCTATTCTTGCCCGCGTTAATGAATTTGACGAGTTCTACTCTGAAGCTACTTCGAATGACGGAACCAGTACTGGACCACAAGCCACAAAAGTCTGAACTGTCTGCAGAACCGTCTCTTACATTCAGCATTCTTTCTGGCGATTCTGGGGCGCTTGGATCTCTTCGTTTTGCGTATTCTAATCTCAGAAGATGCGATGTCAGGTTCTACGCACTTAATTTGGAAATGGAATTCTCTTCCAGACCTTTTGCAATCGCATCTCGATTTAAAGGAACGGGTTCTGTTACCAGTGGTGATTCCACGACACTTATGACACAGCCACACCAAACAATGGTGGTGGAATTTCCCGTTGGTTCAGGCGAATTGACAGTGCCAGTGCCAACATCCATCAAGCGAGGAAACGTGGCTGTGGAATCGTTTGCATTGAATGGTACTATTTCTCAAATTCGCGTTGCCTCAGAGACTAGCTTGAAGGTGTTGTTTATGGAGCGCAAGGGGATTTTGCAAGTTCTTAAGGGTGATGATTCAAAAACTAAATCTGAAGGTCCCGCTGATGAATGGGCTTTGGCATCGGCAATGAATGACTCTACTGATGTTCGTTTGCTTGCTTCTCGGCACTTTAAGCCCGTTGGCTCTGTGTATGTCAAGACTTACGCGAAACTGAACGATGGCCGCGAAGTCTTCTACAAGGATGGATATTCTGATATTTTGGGTCGATTTGAATACGTCAGTTTGAGTAATACTGAAATTCTGGCCAAAGTTGAGTTGTTTGCAGTGTTGGTCAGCAGTGAGGAATATGGCGACGCGGTTTTCACAGCCAAACCACCGAAAGTGTAGTATTTTGCGATGAAATAAAAAGTTCATCCTTTCGTCATTTGAGTGGAAATTGTTGAATATCTAACCGCCGTGTGGGACCGTTGAACAATGGAGAATATTTCTGACGGTTGGAAATCTCCAAAATCGGAAGAGCTCACGCCAAAGCCCCAAACCTGCGATCCTTCAAACCACTATTGATTTGGAGGAGCAAAAGAAACCTTCTCAAAGCCACCTTCAACAATGGCCGATGGAGCAGGAATCACACGTTATCTGAACGAGTCGCTTCGGATCACGAAAGCACTGCAAACTTTTCTAGGAAACGCGACACGCTTGCGAAGTACAATATGCCACGGCGCTAGGTGCGTTTCTCGAGATCGATGGTGCCTTGCTCGATAAATTAAAAAAATATATGTTGAAAATACAGCTCAGGCATGTTATACTCTCAAGGAAACGGTGGAGAGCAAAGTCGAAACCGAAGGGAAATTACAAACTTCGTAAGCTTGGAACGGTTCCTTCTGATATATCAGCGTGTTAACTATTCATGGGGTGATTCCCTTGCTTCTTGTTTCTAGTCCATTAAAACAGGCTGTCGTGGATCTTATCAAGGGAGCTGGAAAAATAGCTGATGCTCGCGTAAGATATATATTCTTCAATGGTGGAGCGGCGTGGTTGTAATACTCACCATCTTCAAAACCAAGTATGGGTTTGCTGGCACAATGAAGAAAACGATACTGGATCCATTTTCAGCAACAACATCAGATCTTCAGCTTATTCTCGATTCTGTAAATATCCCCTGTCTTTTTCAATTTTTGTTGTAATTGCTTATGAAATTGGTAGAAACTGAACGAAATCGAGAACATGCAAAATCCACTTATTGAAACATTCGAGGCTTATAAAAAGGTATGCATTTTGGTTGAGAGGATTCTGAAAAAAACGCACACTTGAACAAACCCAAAAAATCCAACAGTTGAAGGCGTCACATGAAATCAACAAGGAAAGTGCCAACGAGGCAAAAGAGGCGGTGGCAAAGGCGCAACAAGATAATCCTCAAAAACGAAAAGAGTTGGATAAACTGACTCAAAAATCAAGTGCACTTGTTCAGAAGGCAATGCAATCTACGCAAGCGGTTTCTGATGCACAGGACGAACACGACAGAGCTCGTGATATATACTTGAGAGAAGTGCTGCCCAACTTTCAAAAGTCTCTCGTTGATTGGACCGAGCTTCGAAACAAGACCATCAAACATATGCTTATTGAGATGAAAAATCTAGAGCATATTGCTGTGGATAAGGCAGCAGAGGCCAACAATGTCGGAAAAGAAAGCGCGATTGCAATTGACGTTCAGAAAATTGTTTCCCAATTTGTAGATACTATTGTAGGTTTCGGTTTGAGTTTGAGGGCATCTCTTTTAAACACACACCTCTACTTCCCAGATTACTAAGGATATTGAAATCCGAAAAACGTCTGCGACGTCAATTCGAGATTTGAAATCCCCCGCTCGAGCAGGAAAATTATATGTGAAGCGGAATGACTCTCCATTGTCGCCGTGGTCTATCCAATACTCAATACTCAAAAATAATCGACTGTATATGTTTGATAATGCAGATGCGCATCAACCTCGAGAAGTAATTGTTCTTAATCGGTTATTGGAAGGAGGCGGCCATGGTGAACATCCAAAGGGACGATCCCAATCTGATCGAGTGACGTCTGATTTCGCAATAATTCATACCGCACATCAATCATTATTTCAAAAAGGGAATTGTTTTCAGCTCTTGTTTCACGCAAATGCTGCGGTTACCTCGTTTCCTCTTGAGTCAAATTCAATGGAAACAAGTGAATCAGGCGATAATAGCTTCTTTTATCCGGAAGACGACAGCAGCATCCTGCGTCAATCCATTAATAAAAAAGGGGAAGTCTCTGGAGATCGACAAATTGATCGTCGATACTACTTTATGCCTGTTGACAAGGAGCCTTCTCATCTTTGGATTGCGGCATTTGGAAGCAATGGGGCTAAAAACTGCTGGTGCGGAAAATGCTTATCCAATCAGCCAAGCAAGCTGGGACTCAGGCTGTGGATTCTCGAAGGGGCATCTCTGGGTGTGGAGCGTGGATCGAACGACAATTTTGGAGTTATGGTTCGCTTTGGAGGTTTGAAAATGTCAAGAACGGCATTCAAACAAGGTCCAAATCCAGCTTGGAATGAAGAGTTCTTTTTTGAGTATGGTCATTTTATCCTACCGTGACATGACTTCCCAACTAACTGTTTTCTCGTAGGAATGTAACATCCTGTACTCATTCCATACGATTATCAGTTAATTCTGGATTGAACTTGGATAATGGAGATTCTGAACTTGGATATATATTTTTCTCGCTTAACTCAATGAGTTTGGAAAGAAGAGTTGAAAATGTGGTATGTAAATTTTCCATTTGCCGATTCGCGCATTTATCAAAGCGATCAAAGATAAATCTTGTGGCACCTAATTCGGGTGGCCAAGAAAAGACAAGCAGTCAACCATCAATCAAAGTAGCCTATCTCCTGACGGTGAGCTTTCATATAACATCAGCGGATTATTAAGCAATGAAAAAAAAATTTCAGACAAGTCAATCTCTTCCAATGGACTCATATCAAGAGCTTATCACCATGCTATCTGTTCCCCCTCTGGAAGCTTTCCAGTTCTTGAGCGCCACTCTTCCTCATGACCACCGAGATGAATTCTACGACAGTTATTTAAACCTATTAATGGCCTTATCAACACCAATTTTACCCGCGCTTACATGCTTGATTGATCGAGAAATATCAACCACGGATGATCCCAATATCTTATTCCGAGGGAACTCTGTCCTCACAAAAATGCTTGAGCGCTTCATGCGGGTAGTTGGATCAGACTATGTAAAGGAAACACTGCAAGAGCCCATTGGGAATATAGTGCAAAACGGCTGGACTTATGAAATCGATCCAAATCGGATACATGTTTCAGAGGGTATGGATCCTGCAGAGGTATTGGAGCAGAATTGGAAAAAACTATTGCATCAAGTCGGAATAATATGGTCGGCCATCGATTGCTCTGTGGATATGTGCCCAATGTTGGTGATTGCGTTTCACTTTTGAATGTACCAACTAAACTCTTTCAAATAGAGCCTTGAAAGTCATATTCTCACGCATGAAAGCTTCGCTGAAGAAGAAATACGCTGAAGAAAAGTTCCAACAAATCGGGATCAGTGGGTTTATTTTCTTGAGGCTCTTCTGTGTTGCTATTTTGGCTGTGAGTTTCCTAATTGAGATTTTTTCGATCTTGCATTTCTTTGTTAACCATCATTTTCTAGCCTAAGCGGTTTGGCATTGTAGCTCAAGATCCGGATGCTCCAACATTGCGAACATTAACACTAATAACGAAAATCATGCAGCATTTGGCCAACTTCAGTCAGTTTGGTGCCAAAGAGCGGCATATGGAGTATTCAAATGAATGGATAAACTCCAATGCAACTGACATGAAAACATTTATCAATGACATTGCAGTAAGATTCCCATCCACATATTCAATCATTTTCGTTCTCAAAACTTACACACCGAAATTAAAAATAGTCTTTGCCTCCAAACACCGAACTCCCATCTCTATCTCATTTGCGAACTACAGACCCACATACTCTTGTATCCACTATGCATCGCTTTTTATCAACTCAAACATCGGTGTTTTCCAACTCCCCAAATGCCGCATCCCCAATTTGCAAGTCAATACTCGCAGCAATCGATAAACTAGACTCTGAGCTGGAACAGCTATCTCGAAAGCTTTTGGCAGAGAATCAAATAGCCCAACAAAAATACGAATCAAACATCAGGCTACGATCACCCCAAGTGAACCCCCCGAAACGCCCTTCATCCGCCGTAGAAACCACTGATAAAAATATCGAGGCGCTACTACTCCCCGTGCAGCGACTTTCTGAAACTCAACGGTCGAAAACGCGGTCACAACCAACAATATCAAGCCTCAAAGGAATATCATCACCTGCGTCTTCAATAAAACAGCCTGTACCCGTGTTTGTCAGCCGACCCAGCATCAAGTCTCCCATACTACGACAGGGAACCACAACTTCACCACAAAAGCCCACCGAGAAATCATCCAAATCCAATAGCGAACGTACAAGCGAATCAACTAATAACAATCGTGCCTCCGTGTTTTCCAAAAATCGAATGTCAATGAGTGCTGAATGTTTAGTCGACGCCAAATACGAAGACCGGATTCCACCTATTATGCCAGTTGTATCCACAGTTTATTACACGAATAAGCCACCTGATTTTGGAGATGTGCATGAGTCTCCTTTAGTATCTAGTGCGGTTCAACAGTCGCCGAATACAGGCACACCCACTGGACAGCGGTTGGGACAAACTCCGGACCAGCAAAAACAAGGGATTAGTGGATTCATGAATCGCTTCAAAGGTTCTGAGGCACCAGTCGTAACGAAAACTGGTTCTGCCAGGGATGGGCTGTCAAACGATGCTTCGCCAACAACAACCGCAGCGGAAGAGAAGCAGTTTACATTCATGACTCTTATCGGTGGTGGGACGGGGAAAAAGCATAATCATGTATCTGGTGCAACAGCGACAGCAACAACTGTTGCATCATTTCCACGAACAGGAGCATTGTATGGTAAAAGCTCTGAAGATGCTGCAAAGAGGAGCAAGGACGAAAATCAAAGTGATGAAAAGAAAGATAGCACAAAAGTTCTCTAGAAAAGGAACCAAACCAAAAGTCAAAAGTTTTTATATTTACTTATTTAATCGTTTTTCATTACAAATAAAAAAAATTAAATTAATATATATAATAAGTTGAAAAGCGCTTTAATTTTCAAAGCCTTGCAGGTACAATTTACGCGAATGGTCTCCATGATTGTCGCCGCTGCCAACCTCAGTACTTTGCCGCCACTGCGTCGTCTGGAAGAAAAATCCCCTTTCTATGTTCCAGACAGCAACTCTTTTTGATTGAGATTTGATTGCATGAGGTGTCTTCATGGGCAACGCGTTGCAAGTTGCCTCAATGCTCATAAAACAGGAAAGTGAACGAGTGGTAGACTTGTGGCATTTTGGGGCGTTAATCACCAGGAATAGTTGAAAAGGGAGTGGCGGCGGTAGTTGCCGACGGTGGAGTTGCAAGGGTTGGTGAGATCAGTGAAGGGGTTCTGGCGCTGTCGATTTTTTTTACAAATGAATAGTACGTATGTGAAGTGTCATAACTACCCCCATGAGAAATATTCCACAAAGATGTCAGTTTTGAGCCCACAGACCCCTTCTGGTTCTTAAGTGGTTACAGAGTCCAGCTATCCAGTGGACCAGAAACAGTAGAAGTGGAATCGAACAGTGCAATATAGTGACACTGGCTGATTGTTTGCATTTCATAAATAATTACTGATATACATGTGTAAATTAATTAAAAATCTCTTACATGCCAGACAGTGGCTTTACTTGTTGATGTCGTTGAAGCGGTATGGTGCTTTTTGCTGAAATAAAAAAAAAAGGTGTACTAATAAAGTTTTATATGACATTTTGCGCCATCGATCGGCCACTGCCACTGACCAACCACTCATCCGATCATGCCCGCAGAGCCTGCCCTAGGTTGGTAATATGCATTCCCACCGATTGCTGCTTCGATTGACACTGATTAAAGTCTCGCCATAATATCTGTTAAAATAAATTAACACAACATACATCCAAAAAAATGGTTTATTAAAGCTTCGAAGGTACATCCAAAACTCGAATCACCGGACTAAAAGCTCGCCCAAGAAGCGAAGCAGCACGCGCTTCCCCACACGACCACTGAAATTGTCCACTTTCTGAAACAGCAATAACCCCACCTCCCGCCACATACCCTTCCCGATTCACTTCCAAGCTCTTCAGGTCGTACAGGTAATTCACCATGATTCCAAAACTCTGTTCAATCCCCTTTTCAGAGGTATCACCCATCCAATTCAGTTGATATACACAGGCCCCGTTTCGGATATGGAAATTAGCGACAGGGTCCAACGCCATCGTACGTTTCTTTTCAAGAAGAAGGTATCGCGAACAGAGACGTATCAGGATTGGTTCAAGAATTTGTTGGACGTGAAGCGGCCATGACGTTTGTGGGGTTTCAAGAAGGATCTGTTTTTTTTTACGTTCAGATTTTAACTCAAAAAAGTTCCATGGATTTGTTCTTTTGGTTCAGTTTTACCTTTAAACTCAAAATCCCGTTTACATCCGCCGCTCCTTCAACACCACCAAGATTCAATGAATTCAGAGCTTGTTTGATTTCGCCTATTTCATGGGGCAGCAACAATCGGTGTATATTTCCCGACGTCGCCGATGATTCTGATTCATCAACTTCTAAATTCATTCGCGTGTCCAGCCAATTTCGGAATCCAGGAATAGGCGATAACGTTGTAAAAGTTTTTATATGCGGGAGTTTGGATTGTATTTCCTTCACAGCACGTTTTATAAGTCTAAAAGTGGCCAAACAAAAAAACAAAAAAGATGTTTAATCCAAACACGCACACAAACAAAACAAAAAAAATAGACTCCTTACAAATGCCCCAAATCAATTCCAGAGAGCCCCTTCTGCGGTGAAGAAATGGTATAGAATATCGCAACGCTTGCATCTTGCGGTCGTATTTTGGGCGGATGATGGATAATAGAGCTGATGGATTGTTGAATTTCATTTTCGAATGACACCTTTTTGCGTTTTAAGAACATTTTAGGGTCTTGGACGTGTTTTGTTTTTTGGTGGCGGTCGGGGTTACGTGACATACATGTATGAATGCAAGTGGCTCCAACGGCATGGCTTTGTGGAAGAAGGCATAACACGCCCGACCCGGCAAAAGCCGCTCTTTCAAAGCATCCCAAGATGGAACAGCATGAACAGCTTCATACTTGATAATCTAATTGCAAGATGCAACAACAGGGGTTTAAACTTCACAAGCGATAAAAGAAACAAAAAACTAAGAAAACCAAAAAAAAAAAAAAAAAAAAAAAAAAAAAAAAAAAAAAAACCTTTTCCAACACTTCCGCTGGTGAGCTCCACGTGATTCTTTCCAAATCCAAAAAGCTGATTCCAAACCAATCTTGCATTTTCCTCTTCAAAAGCTCGTTCATGTGCTTCAAGTCGGGATCTGCATTGCTTTTGGGTAAAACGCTCTGTTTTTGTAATAGTGCTTTTTAAAAAATAGAAAATTGATTTTAAACAAAATTAAATACCAGCAAGTCTTCCCGCATCTTCACAATAAACCGCATTCCCCCCGGATGTTGGTAGATTTGAGTGAAAAAGCCCAGGAACCGTGGCTCCAAGGCATCGCGCAACTCTTGCTCCCACTTGGATACATTTTTTTCCTTCCTTGTTCTCGCGTTTTTGAGGGCGTCCGATTTCGTGAGGATGAGCTCGTGGTCAGGACCTAGTTGGGTTCAACAATCAAGAACGATTACCGCTTTGAATGAAAAAAAAAAAAAAAAAAAAAAAAAAAAAAAAAAAAAAAAAAATTACCAAATTCTTTTGCAAGGACCTTGAGGAATATCGTTCTCCCTGCCTTTTTTCGAATTCGAAAAAAGAGATTCAATGAAACCGAACAAGTCAAAAAAAAGCTGGGTTTGACGGAAATCAAAAAAAAAAAAAAAAAAAACCTTATCCAGTCGTTGATAAAAGTCTGCACATTTGAATCCATTCAATTTTCGCGAAACGTCTCCATGATCGTCGCCGCCGCCGCCACTTGTAGAAGACAAGCCCCCCTTCAACGCTCCAGCCAATAACCGCTTCGATTCAGATTCGATTTCATGAGGAGTCTTCATTGGCAACGCGTGGAGATCAAACTTGTAATCTTGAAAATCAAAAAGAAATTAGGTTGTTGACTTGTTGTCACAATGACCAAAAAAACAAATTACCAGGGTCTTTATCCGTCCGCATAATATCCTCCCAATATTTATCAAACGGCAAAGTTTCCGCAGTTTCGAGTTGTTCCGAGTAGTGTTTTGCGGTAGAGTCCAAGTGTTGGCTGATCTGAGCCTTGATGTTGTGTCCAGCGTAGCCTCGCTTTTTGTTGCCGTTGTTGATTGTCATGATGAATGCGTTGTTGTTGATCTTGTTGAATAGCAATGCAGTTTGTCGTTTGAGGAGTGTTAATCGTGGCGGTGGCATGATGGGTTGGTTTTTTTTATAGCTTTTATTTTTTAAAGTGCGCTGGATGATTCGGAATCGGAAGAATACCAGGAAGAAATATTTAAAAATATCGAATGATAAACCAAAAAAAACAACAACAGAGTAACAACAAAATACACCGTGGAAGATGAGGGAAAAAAAAAGACTCTCCCCTATTTTCCACCAAAGATTCCTAACCCTTTCAGGTTCGAAAAGATTGATGAATCACGCTTCAGTTCCACAACTGGCGGAAGAGGCGGCGCATCATCATCAGGAATAGAGGGTCGATGATGATTCCGTGTAGATAGAGGGGCAACTGTAGTATCACTATTTTTCCCTCCCAATGCATTGCTCATCCAAGATGGAATCAAGCGGGAGAGTGAACGAGCCGCCAGCTCAGGCGGGAGACTTGTGAAGGATGGGGACGGCGAATCCCCAAGAGTATTTGAAAACGGTGTGGCAGCGGTAGTTGGCGATGGTGGAGTTGAAGGCGTCGGTGACGTCAGTGAAGGGGATGTGCCCGTGTGTTGTTCGTGGCGATGAGCCGACATTGTGATTCGAAGTACGTCCATTATTTAGGGTGGAGGTTTTGATAACTTGATATACTATATATTCCTATAGTTTTTTTAGTTTTCGTTTCTTATGTAATCTTCATTGTGGGAGCTTACAGTTTTTAAAGAGAGACAGTGTTGTGGCTGATGGAGAGCGATCCTACTTCACGACCAACGTGGGAGCCTGATTTAGAGCACAGGACAAAGTAGTTCATAAACAAGCAAGAGGGGAAAGCTGCGGAGGGGGACTGGCGGGGCAGCTCTGATTGGTGCGTCAACTTCGCTTTGCACTGGGATTCAAGTGGCGCAAAGAGATAGAGAGACGACGAGCTGACGACTGAGGGAGAGAATCAGAGCAGTTAAGCTTGTTTTGTGTTCTCGAAGCGCTTCAAGCTACAGTAAGTATCTGCTTTTTGTAGGAAAGAAGTTTGGGGGAAGAATCTCAATGATTCAGAATAAATTCCAATCATCACATCTTTTATTGCTTTCATAACTGCAATCCATCATCTCTTTCAAACAGTCTGATTCATACCGCCTGTGTTTTGTATTGCAGGTTAGGGTTATTGATGGGATTTAAAGTGGATGAAAAGATGGATGCTGAATGAAAGTACTTTGCTATATATCGGTGGAGATTATGCTCGTACCTTGTAAAAATTGATGAAAGCAATAGGATTCCGCCTTCGGCAGAAATGAACGCCTTCGGCGATGGTACGGCGATAAGATTCAAGGTGTAGAAATAAGAAGAAAGGAGGAATACACCGCCTATCGGCGGTACACAAGGAAGAAAAAAGAGCAAAATACCGCCTATCGGCTATCGGCGGTACACGAAGAAAGAAGAAAAAGGAAAATACCGCCTTCGGCGGTACACGAAAAAAAAAAAACTATAAATTTATACCTATACATTATCGCATATACTTTTTGCGGTGGTAAGGAATAAGTCTCCTCAATAATTTCGCCTGTTGGGCATTTGAAGTACGACGTTGACGTTTGCTTCGAGACTTCCAAGATCTGTTTTTGCGATTCAAGTGAGAAGTTCCAGCCTGTGCACGTTTAAAGACAGGCCCTCGATTGTAACTTGGTGATTTGATGAGCCATCTTTGGCAAAAGGGGTATGTGTTCAGTTCAAATCAGGAAAAAAACTCAAAAGAAACTCAAAAGATCCAAAAAAAAATCACCTTGACAGAGCTCCACGATGGTTTTTGAGTTTATAATGTTTTCCCTTTCGTTTACTTGCGACTTTGACTGGTGTGGAGGAGAGGATGCATGTCAGTCCAGTGTGAAGGATCAAACGCACACACCGTACCTTGGTTACGCAGTTGTACGGGCTTCAACTTCTTTTTCTTTGTTCCTGCATTTCCTCTCGCCTGGGAGATGTTTGCTACCGCTTGTGACAGTCGGGGTGGTTGGAGGATTGATGAGAACTTTGAGTTGACTGCAGGATTGATTGATGCGGGAGCTGTTGATCGCAGGGCCAGCATCGAGAAGGCGCGGGTCAGCGGCGCTGTGACTCGCAGCGACTGGCGTACAAGAGCAAACATTTGTCTCTCTTTTCTTTTTTCTTTTTTATTTAATTTATTTTTATTCTACCTCTTATTTTATCGCATGACACTCGGACTGCCCTTGGCGATCCAGGCGCTACTCCCGGCGTCGGCGCCGACAGTGGCGGCGATGCTGCGCACGCATGACGTGTGTTCGCGCTGCGTGCTGCGGGTGCTTGGGGTGCGCAAGCTCGGACTGTTTGTGTCGATTGAGGAGACTTCTAAGGAGACTTCTAAGGAGACTTCTCCGAACAACAACGAAACAACTCCAAAGAAGCACTGCCCCGCGTGCCTCGGGCTGCTCTCTTGCGCCAGCGTCGCCGGCGCCGTGTCGACGCTGCGCGCGCAGTTCGCGGCCGAGCAGTGGGCGGCCGGCGGCGCCGCCGACTTCCTCGCGGCCGTGCGCGTGCCCGTGCAGCTGGCCGCGCGCGCCCACGCCGTGGCGCTGCTCGTCGACGCCGCCGCCCCCGCCGCAAACTGCGCCCGCGTGCTGCCGCGCGACCCGAAGCGCTTCGATCTCAGCGCGGACTCCGAAAAGAACAAGCCCGAGAACAAGCCCGTCGTGCACACGGACCCCGTCGACGGCGAGCTGTTCACCCTCACTGACGCCCAGATCGAAGTCAAGGACGTCCTGCGCATGCTCATCAACCACCACTTTGCCCTGGCCGCTGGCATCCCCTTCAACCCAAACTCGGCCTTCTCAGTCGAAATTGGCTTTGACCACCCCGAAACAGAATCGGACTTTGACTTTATGCAATCCATCCCAAAATGCAATCTCGATGTCAAACGGAAACGGAAACGCGTCAGAGAAGGCTCCGTCTGGCGTAAAATGAAGGAGGATGAACCAGGTGCTATTCGTACAGAAGGCGCTACTTGGAATCATGTTTTGAATGCTTCGTTGGCTTTGAGTTACCAGGAATTGCTGGACTACAAGTTTTTGCCTTTTAAACCAATCAAATCTCCTGCCGTTTTGGCTGAACATCGTTTTCTTCATTCTTCGCTTTGGATTGCTGGTGTGTGTCTAGATCTTCCGCCGAAGGCGGTGTTTTATCGCCGTTGTATCGCCGAAGGCGATGTTCTACCGCCGAAGGCGGTTTTCTATCGCCGAAGGCGGTGATCTATCGCCGAAGGCGATGTTTCTTTTTTTTCTTTTGATGCCGCCTTCGGCGGCTTATCTATCGCCGAAGGCGATGTTTCTTTTTTTTTTGATGCCGCCGAAGGCGGCTTATTCATCCCCTTCGGCGATGGAAGTATGTCTGATTTCTATGTCCTTCTGTCGCCTTCGACAATCTACCTTCTTCTCGTCTTCTCACCCATCACATCACATCACAACCAAAAACAACAACAGGAAGATACAACAAGTACGATCGAACAGTCAGCAACTCACGAATGGAATACGCTGGAAAACGCTTAGCCAAAGAATCAGTCGAAGAACTGCTGGCCAAACATGTAGACGCGTTTTTTCGTGCCAGCGGACACAAGTTTGCGAGCGCAGGTCGAGAAGACGTTGATGTTCTCATGTTGGGTGCTGGACGTCCCTTTTTTTTGGAAGTTGTCAATCCAAGAGTTTTGAATGCTACTCAAGCACAAATAACGGCTGTGCAAAAGCAAATTAATGATGAGAACCGTGGGAAACTCAAGATTACTGATTTGCAGCTTGTTGGAAAGTGAGAGTTCCCTTCCCTTTGTTGGGGTCATACCATCCCAAAACCCAAAAACTAAAAGATCAAAAAAACCACCAATTCAGACATGATACCAAACCATTAAAAGACTCTGCTGCAACAAAGAAAAAATCATACACCACGCTCGTCAAGCTCTCATCCCCAGTATCCCTATCCCAACTGGAAGAAATCTCTAAACTCAGAGACATTGAACTGAAACAACAAACCCCACTCCGAGTCATGATTTCTCGGCCCGACAAGAACCGCGACAAGGTTGTTCATGAATTACACGTGAAGCCAGAGAACGAAGGAGTTCTAGACAAGGAAAGCGGTGAAACAAAGTATGACCTTGTTCGCGTGGATTTAACAACCAGTGCGGGGACATATGTGAAGGAGTTTATGCATAGTGATGAGGGCAGAACTGTTCCCTCTTTGAAGGAACTCTTGGGGGTTGAGAGTGCGACTGTCGAAACTTTGGATGTGTTGCATGTGTTTCTTGATTGGCCCAAACCTGTTGTTGAGTAAATTTATTGCATATAGTTCATGCATACATTTTTGTTTTAACTTTGCGTAATTAAATATCGAAAGTGTGTTGAGTCCCAAAACTGAAAAGTCGATTTGGTGATGAACACAAACAAACACCGAAGACCATCTTTCCTGGCAAACATCCTGAATACGGATTATATCATTCCTCTGGCGTCGCAGATGTTTCTTCATCCCGTGCTTGACAGCAATCGCGTCAGAGAATTTCTGAAGGGTTCAGTGAAAATGACGGCAGGAATTCATTTGGTTGCATTGTTTGAAATAAATATTGACACACCAAAAGGGGGGCAAGACAATGGTTGCATGGTTTCATTGTGAAGATCTTTGAAAGACTTGGAACGCATGGGGGAATCGCGAATAGCAGCAGCAGCGGACACTCCTAACCTCACAAAGCTGGAGGCAGCAGAATCGAGCGAGCAGAAAGGAAACCTGCCTGCACGCCTCAAGCTGTGGATTCTTGGATCTGTTTTTATTCCTGTGGCAGCCGTTGTTTCTGTATGCTATTGTCTCTCGGCTCAAGTAAATGAGTCCTCACCAGAGCGTCGCGATCAAATGCCTGTTGTGTTCATTAATGGGACAGGATCAAAACTGATGGGTCCCACGTACTGGCGATCTCTGGAATATTTTGCCAATTATCTCAAAGACCAGAAAGCAGAGTACAACTTTGAATCTCATTTTGCTGACGACGGCAGTATTATTGGGCAAGATGATTTTTTCCAAGGCAAAACCTTGTTTGGATCTACAGACGTTGATCTTTTACCGGCGTACAAGCAATACTTTCTGCCCGATAACGGAACGGAAGTTAACGTGACCAACTTTATCAATCCAGGAGCTCAACAGCATCTTGGAACGCTAATGATGCCAACAATAGCCACAGCCATCGCCATCATCTACAATATCCCCGAAGTTGATAAGCTTATTTTGCACCCTAAAGTGCTAGGAGACATCTATTGTGGTGAAATCACTTGGTGGAATGACACAGCGATCCAAACCTTAAACCCCGCTTTCAAAATGCCCAAAAAGCGAATCAATGTTTTTGCTCGTGGAGACGTCGTTGGAACCAACGAAGTGATATCGCATCTGTTTTCCGAATATTCTCCAAAATTCAACAAAAGTATTGGAGTGTCACTTCAACCGAATTGGCCTTCTACCTTCTCTCTTGCTCTCAGTCGTATGGAAACTGTCTTCCAAACACTTTCGCATCCATACTCAATAGCTTATACTCCCTTGGAGGCGCCGATTCAAGCAATGTCAATTGGGCCTTCTCCCCAGATCGCGTTTGTTGTCAATTCGGACAACCTTCCAACCCAACCAGATGTAGATTCAATTCAAACGACAGTACAAAGTGCAAATTCCAGGACTGAATTTGAAAAGCACAACTTTTTCACCGTTTTCGACGTTTCCGGGCCGCAGAGCTACCCAATTACGCTTGCTTCCTTCATAATTCTTCAAGAACACTATTTTTATTTTAAACGCGGCTCACCCGAGGATTGTGCCCGGGTCAAAGCAATGGTTTATTTTTGGCATACATTTTTCATGGACCCTGCCATAACAGAGTCTAACTTGAGATTTGGTGGTGTCCCATTGCCTTATTATGTGTTGGAGAATAATTTACGTGCATTGAAATTAATAACCTGCAACCGAGAAAATATCATGCAGAGTTTGGTGTCTGATTTTGAGCGCAAGGATTATTATGCAAATAGTTGAGTGTTTTTTTTTAAGCTTCATTTTTCCTACCTGGGTTTACCGTATTTTATCACACAGGAGTGTTCGAATATGATTGGGATTTTTCACTGACAATTTGGGAAAATCATTCCTCATTCAAAACTGCGCCTATAAGCTCATCGCTATATACTGTTTTCTATGTCGTGCTCTTTCTGTGTAACGCAATTCCGTTTGTCATCAATATTAGGCAAACGTTCAAAACAGGCGAGACGCAACAAGGTATTCAAGCTGAAAGAATAAGTGTTAGCATCCGCAACAGTACTCTTCCTGACAAGAGCCAAATCGAAGGCGATGATGACGACGAAGAAGACTCTGATGAAAAACTAGCAAGGAAAGAAGGCAAAATACCTTTTACGTCTCAGAATATGCTCGGAATTCTGACTCAATTGATTACCTGCTTCCAACTGCTATATTTGTGTTTGACCAAATCAAACGTCACTCGAAAAAATGAATCTATCGACTTGATCTCGTATTTCGGTCTGATTCCAACTTGGTATGGCTTTTATGTGGTCATAAATTGCATGGTCTCCGTTTGGATAGCATGCATGTTTTACACGACATTCTTTTATGGGGTGCTGGAAAAGTATCATCCTCGAAAATTAATGAGTCTTACACATTTTCACGCCTTCCTGGCTGAATTCTTGCCAAACTATGCTGTCATATTTTATAATCCGAGCATCGAAGTTCTCGCCAAGGTTGTAGATTGCCGATTCGCTCCCACCGAGCACAAGTTTCTCAGCAGCTCCCACAAGCTATGCTGGATTGGAAGCCATTGGACGAGTTCGGTTATCAGCATTATTTTGGTGTGCACATTTACAAACTACGTGGTGAGATACAGCAAGATTTTGAAGGTACTCTCGCGGCCCCCCCTAAACAGTTTGGAATGACACATACTAACTTGCATGCAGCATCTTCGTAAGGACTTTGATTTCAAAGATGAAGATTGGTGTATATACGTGGACTCGGTTGCAAAGACCATCATCTTGATTCTCTATTTCAATATCAGCAACAAGATTTTTTTGGGGATATCGTTTTTTATGATTGCTGGGTTATCTCTATGCTCTATTGTGGGAAAACCGAATTCAATTTTCTGGTACAATTATTTTCGTGGGGGGTTCTTGGCGTACACGGCACTTGTCTACCTTGTTTTGTTTGTGTTTGAGTTGGCTGTAGCACCAACGGATTATAACAGGAGAGGAGCGCTCAGTGAGAATATTCCGTTTGCGGTGCTTGTCACAACGCTATCAATTTTTGGATTGACCGCGCTTGTGATAACCATCAAGTATAAATCTGGATTGTCAAAAGCTCAATTAAAGGCGAAAGAGGCAGAGCTTAAAAAATTCTTTGCGGCTTTCGGGTAAGACTCTAGTTGCCATGATTAAAAACTTATTTATTTTGGCTTTACGTTGGCAAAGCGATGAGATCGAGAGTCAGTTAGCACAAGAAGCCGAATCCATGCTAGCCTCACATCAAGTTAACGCTAGTGAATCAAACTTGGATCAGCCCTATAAACTGGCTAGCAAAGCAAGTGCTTCTAATCTGACTGGAAGCAGTGGCGCCTTCTCCTCGGTATTTTCGAAAAGGAATTCAAATTTTTACCCCATGCTGACACAATCAACAGAACCAATGGAAGCAATTCGACATTGCAATAAAAAATGCCAGAAAAGTGCATTTATTGTCGCGAGAAGAGGCTAAAGCCGTTAGATTGGGAATCAAAGTCGAAGGTGATCATCTCAATCAGTATTGGCAAAGCGCCTGTAATCTGATTATTTTTTGTTTCGTTTTTAAGATCCGATTATTCCTGTATTATTCTCCCGATGCGGAAAGAATTTGAACAAGTTCGTGGATTATTTCAAAATGAAGGTGTACCAAGTTTTGGCGCACTCGAAAGATCAACCAGTCAGTTCTATTCGGGGTATTTACCCGCTACCTGCTCCAGTAAATCAGGGAACAATTGGGGCGCATCGATTTCCACAAGGAGTTGATCATTCATCGCAGGTAGCCTCCCAATCAGGATCTCGGCCCCAGCGTACAGCAGGAATGTCATCATCACACCAAACAGCTCGATCCAGACCAATATCTCTTCACGCTGATAATGCTCATTTTTCTCAAATGAATTCGCGACATTTTGACAGATATGGCGAATCTTAACGTTCTTGTCCTGAGCCACAAGACAAATATGAAGATTAAATAAAATAAGCTAGTTTTATTTGTTATCTGTTAGCTATTTGTTTCTCACTCTCCGTGCTTGAGGACACGCACGAAATCGCGATAGTTGAAGTTTTGGTCGTCCATTGGAGCCCCTTTGAACATAATATCCACCTGATGGAACAGTTGCGCAAGTTAATAAGCCGAAATACACCCACTAACATCAATTTATGTTGCCTACTTCTTCATCTGTGAATCTATCGCCCATCGTCGTCATAAACTCACGAAGCAAATCCGCGTTGATAAACCCGGACTTGTCGTCGTCGAAGCACTCGAAAGCTTGCAGAATTTCGTGTTCCGGATCTGTTCCACTCATTTTTTCGCCCATTCTGATAAACGTTAGTCCTTCGATTCTACTTGATGGATGAGACACACGTACAATGTAAGAAACATGGTAAAGTTGATAGAACCAGGCGCCTCCTTGATCATACTATCAATGTAGTCATCCGTCGGTGTCTGTCCTGATTGTTGACGCGTTTTATTAAGGTCAACTATTCGCAACTATTTAACTCAAAAGAAAAAACAATACCAAGGCTCGAGAGCATATCCTTGATATCCTCGCGGTCCAGAAACCCATCGGAATCGTGATCGAACATTGAGAAAGCTTCTTTGAACTCTGCAATTTGGTGTTGCTCAAACATGGCAAAGACATTGCTATTCTGGCGCACAGCGCGTTTCTTCTTTTCCTTCCTAGCAGACTGCACCGGGAAGATGATGTTTAGGTCTTAGACGAAACAACTCTGTGAATAGGCGGCTGTGTGTTTACCATCCGGCTGTTGTTTTGTTCAATTTATTGTTGACTCACTTGCGAATGTCGCTGATTGAGAAACTTGCTGTTCGAGGTCCGCAGCGGCGTCTTGCTAAAAGATTAACCAACGCTTTGAACGCAGGAATACGAAGCTTCGGGCCTGACGACACGGGCGCCATCGAATTCTACACGCCGCTAACGCTGATAGTCGGACACAACGGTGAGTGGCCAGCGAGCGCCAACTGGGCCAAGCGATGCAATGGGCGGACTTTGTGTTGAAAGAGGCGCTCTGATTCTTTGCTTTGCTCTCAAAGGGGCTGGGAAAACAACAATCATCGAATGCCTGAAATACGCAACGATTGGAGATATGCCACCAAACTCGTCAAAGTCTTTTGTCCACGATCCAAAAGTTTGCTTGCTGCTTTTTTTCTTGTTCTTCTTCTTGGCTTGGGACTCAGCTGGGTGGTGGTCCTGAATTCTGTTTTCCAGGTGGCCAACACTTCTGAAGTTAAGGCTCAAGTAAAGCTGCAGTTTAGAAATGTGAATGGAAAGGAAATGGTGGCAACGCGGTCGCTTTGTATGTCCCAAAAGAAGAACACCACCACTCAGAAAACGCTGGAATCCCTCTTGTCTACTAAAACAGAAGGGGGAAAGGTATTTGTAGTATAACATCCATTAAAAGAATCTTATATCTTCATTTGGAATTCAAGGTTGTTTCCATCACCTCCAAATGTGCCGAGCTTGATGCCGCCATCCCTGAACAACTTGGAGTCTCCAAGGCCATTCTTGACAATGTCATTTTTTGCCACCAGGAAGAGTCATATTGGCCACTAGCAGAACCCAGTATTCTAAAGAAAAAGTTTGATGAAATCTTTGCCTCGACGCGATATACAAAAGCTCTCGAAAGCATCAAGCAGCTCCGGAAAGATCAAGCAATACAGATCAAGATTGATCAAAACGAGCTTACTCATTTAAAAACCAACAGAGAACGGGCCGATACAGTTAGTTTGAGCAATCTAATGATTCGTCCTTGTACTTAAATCTTTTCAGCTCATTAAAGACAAAGACGACATCGACAATCGTATCGATCTTGCTAAAAAGCGTAAAGGCGAATTAGAGGGAGGAGAAATCACTGTGATTCAATCCAAACTACGAAATCTTGAACGTGAACAGCAAAAAGTTCAAAACGTGTATTCCGAAATTCAACAACAAGAAATGAAAAAGAATCTACTTCAAAGCTCAATCGACGAGATGAAAGAGTCTATTGAATTGTATGAAGGTTTGTGGTTGAGTCGAGTGTCAAAAGTAATCAAGTCTAATGTTCCTTTCTCAGATTCCGACGAACAACTTCAAAGCATGTTGGATCAGTACCAAGATTCAATTGAAATCCAGCAAGTGGAGTTGGCGGAGCTGACAGAGGCCTCCGGAAAGTTTTCCAAAAGCATTGCTGTTACAGAATCTGAAATATCCAAGCTCCTTACAGCCAAGGGACAACTGCAAGCTGAAGTGGAGGTTTATAAAACTCCTCGGTCAAATAATAACTTGATAATAACTACTTGAAAATAGTCAAACACCAGAAGGGTGGCACATGGTGAACAGACCATCCTGTCTATTGCGCGCCAATTGAATATCCGAGGACTCAATGCTCCATTTGACGATGATGATATTGAAAGATTTATTCAGAAACTAAATGAAATTCTTCAATCGCATCAGCAGCAGCTGGATATTTTCAAGGTTGATTTTTCTTCACAATTTGTACGGAGCAAGGCGACTAACGAATCATGCCTCACTCAGGCCGAATCCCAAACGCAAGAAACTGGAATTTTGACCCGTCTCCAAAAGGCGCAAAGTAGCATCACTGGCCAGCAAGAAGCCAAAAAAATGCTTAAAAAACAAATGGTAGGAAGAAAAGGGAAAAAAATGTGAGCTAATCTGAATCGCTTTTCGCAGGAATCAAATCGCACCAAAATCTCCGCGACAAATACGCGCATTCAATCCATGTCAATAACTCAGGGCGAAATTTCTCAACTTCAATCTCGGGTCGCAGAAGAACAAGAATGGATCAACACATTCACTCTCACTTTTAAGCCTGCTGATATTGAAGGGAAAATTAAAAATTTGACGCAAGAAGTGACTGGTCATGAAATGGGAATGACGTTGCTACAAGATGAGATGTCAGTTTTGAATATGGAAAGTAGCGAACGCGCGAGACTGGGTGTCAAAATTACAGAGAAAAAAAGAAAAGAAGATATGTTCAATACTCTGTTGGCTTCTTTCAAGGACGGCTTCCGAAGGGCGATGGGCAAGGAGCTTAATTTGGCAACTTGTTCCGCAGAAATTGCAACAGAAAGCAGGTTGAAATTTCTTCGCCTTTGCTGTTGCATTTTGGTGCTGTGTGTTTAATTTTTTATCTATTTAGGAAGAAGGAGGGGTCACTGAATCATTCAAAAGCCAAGTTGGAAGAAAAAACACGAGAATTATCTGGAATTGACGCAAAGCTTGCAATGAGTCGAACAAGATTACAGAACTTGACTAAAGACGTCGAAAGTGTGTTTGTTTTTTGAGATTGCCCAGTAGGTGCTAAATACAAGAATAATAGCGAAATCAAAAAAGATCAACGAGGCATGCGGGGGCTCTGACTTTTTGCACGCTTACGAAGAGGCTGAGCAAGATTATGACGATGAATTGAGGTGTGATATATTTACAATTTGGAAGTAATCACATAACACTATTGATATAGCTCGGACAAGACTGTAGCCGCTGCCACGGTTATGATTAACAAATATATGCGCATGTACAATCGCGACAAGTAAGCCTTTTTTCAGTCGTTTAAATTAGAATTGTTCGGTTGAGACGAATGGTTTCAGATGTTGTCCTCTATGTATTCGTGGGTTCTCCAGTGATGCCGAGGCTCAAAGCTTTCTGAATAGAGTAAGATCTTTGATAATCAGGATATTTGAGACTGATTTGAATCCCGCTAGCTCAACGACAGTCTTCAAAAAATGCCCAACAAAGAAGCTCAGGCCGGCCAATTGGCTGAAAAATCAGCGCGACTCAAGTCTTTGCAAGTTCTAAAACAAACATACCATGAAGGTTTGGTGTTGTTTTTTCAGTTTCCTTGTGTCGACTGAAGTTTTTGTTATAAAATACACGCAGTTGCCAGAATTCGAGACTCAGAACTCCCACAACTCAAAAAGGAAATGAAAACCTGGGAACAGGAAAAAGAAACTCTTCTTTCCGAAGTGGAGGACTTGGAAGGGGATTATGCAGTGTATCAAGTGGATGTGACTTCATTTGTGGATATCAAAGCGCGCTGCGAAGAAGTTTTGAGAAGTGCCGAAGAAGTCAAGGCGTTGGAGAACGAAGTTGTCATGATTGAGAGAAATATGGGCGCCAGTAGTGATGGGAAACCCAGAAGAAGTGTTAATGAAGTTCAGAAGGATATGGAAGACCTTTCAGCAAAATGGTATTATCCAACCCACAAGCGATCCCAATCAGCTAATTTTTTCCTTTTAGCAAAACTCTCCGTAACCAGATTGACCGGCTCAACAACGAATCACGCACTAAACAACGGGAACTCCAAATACGTGAAAAAAACCTTCAGAGCGCAAAGGCGGAACTGCAGGAGAAAAAGTTTTTATGGCAGGAACGCGAACAGCTGCAAACGACGATTTCCGAATTAAAGGCGGAGATGGACAAGTTTGTACGAGACATAGAGGTAAAGTGGAGGCGATTATTTCTTTTGTTGCCGCTTAAACAATTAAATTGGCATATAGGTCGCGGACAGCGTGATTCTAGAATTGACGCCCAGTGTCCGCGCGATTGAAGAGGAGCTGAGCGCAGAAAGAGAGAAGACAGCTAGAACCGAAAGCGCTCATATAAAATCCATCCAAGACGTTAAGACTCATATTTCTGGAGTCAACAATCACCAAAATGAGTTGAAGAGGTACTATCCACTGCGGTGTTGTTTGGTACAGGAATGCCTGATTTAATGGTCGCATGTAGATTCCGAGAAACCAACACGCCTGGCCGACTCGAGAAGTGCAATCTGGACATGCAGCGACTTCGTACCGAGATTGAAGCACTGCAACAAAAGAAAGAAGAAGCGGCAACGCGAATCGCGACGATCCAGAAATCAAGCAGCGAAGTGGCGGTTGTTCAAAGAGCTATAGCTGATAACTTGAAGTACCGAGAGCAAGTGCGAGTAGTGGAGGATATCCAGAAGGAGATCAGCCGGCTTCAGAAGGACGCAAACCAATTTGATATGACTTCCGTCCAGTCACAGGTTTGCCGCGTTGCTTGAGTCATATCGTATTCAACAGTCTTTTTGAACTTTTGTGTATGCCGCCAGAGAAAGAAGCTGACGCTACAGTATGAGCAGTTGTGCGAAGAGCTGGCGGGTCTGTCTGGAGAACTGAAGCAAATGGAAGAACAAGCCACAAGGATTGAGCGAGATCTTAGTAAAGATTATGCAGATATAGCCGAAAAGCATTCGCGGCAAGTTGTGAAATTAAAGGTGATTGATTGATATTCAATCCTTTGATGCCCCTCTCTGAGATTTTGATCTGTAGACCGAGTCGTTGGCTATTCAGGATTTGGAAAAGTACAGTAAAGCCTTGGAAAAGTAAGCTAATACTTGTTTCGACTCTCGAAGCTAATTTAGATATTCATCAGCGCCATTATGAAATACCACACGATGAAAATGGACGAAATCAACAAAATTATTCGAGAGCTGTGGTGCAGCACATACAAAGGAAATGATATCGAAACAATTGAGATCAGATCTGACAATGAAGGGTCGAGCGTTGCGAAAAACCGAAGTTACAATTACCGAGTAGTCATGATCAAGGAGCAAACCGAGTTGGACATGAGAGGTCGATGTAGTGCGGGGCAAAAAGTGCTGGCGTGCTTGATTATTCGGTTGGCCTTGGCGGAAACGTTTTGCTTAAATTGCGGGATTCTGGCCCTGGATGAGCCTACAACGAATCTGGACAGAGATAATTCGGATGCTTTGGCGGAATCCTTGTCCAAGTAAGTTGTGTTGTTTTTTAAGGTTAAAAAAAGCACATGCTGACGCGCCAGAAAAAAGTATTATCTCGTTGCGCCGAGCACAGAAAAACTTTCAATTGATTATTATCACGCACGATGAAGACTTTATGAACATGATTGGGCACCATGACTATGCCGACTACTATTTTCGAGTGAGCAAAGACGCTCAGCAGCACAGTATTATCGAGAAGCAGCGAATCGTGTAGTTATTATCATTGTGTCTTATTGAATGTTATGAGTATTGCTTGGTATAAAAATATAAAAGAATTGAGAATAATTCTGGATGGCACACCACTCACTTGCCAATGTGCTCGACCTCCTCGCTGAACACGGCCTCGACACCAAACCAGAGGCCTCAAATGACCAGCACGAAGCCAGAGACGGCTTTGTCTTTGTTTCTGCAAACTCAAATGCAAATGCAGCTGGGGATTGCAAATTCAAACCAGTCTTTGCAAAAGTGTTTCTTGCCGAAACGCTTCTCTTTGACGACCTTCTTTTCTTTGTCGCTAAAGAATCCGCGGACATTTTCGTGCGGCGAAAGTCGGCGACGGGAACTCTGCCGGCGGGCGTCGATGAAGCGACGGTGAAAGACTCTCTTTCAACGGTCGGATGCGCAGAACTAAACTATAAAAACAAATTTGTTTTTGCAGATCAACTGGCGCGAAACGTTCTTTCTCAACCTGATTGTGCAGATGCACTGCTCGCTCACCGTGTCGGTGTGCAAGCGCGATTCGGCCCAGCAACGACGGACATCAACACTCAGTTCAGAAAAGATCCTGTCTTCGTCAACTTCGCCTCCTCAAACTGCAGATCCAGCCATTCACGCTATCCACCATCGCCACTCCCCAACAAAGTCTCGAATGGTTGCTCTGCGAAGAATCACGAAAAAAGTATACGCTGCCCCTTACAAATCACGTATGGATGTTAAAGACGCATTCATGAATGAAATCGCCTATCCTCTTGTCTATTATACCGTCAACGACTATGAATCATCTGATTTGCATTTACATATACAAGAACGAGAATATTTGTGTGTTGAATTATCTGTCTTGGTTCCTGGCGCGATTCAGTCTCATTTAGCTTCTGTTGGGATTGTTGCAGTGAATGATGATGGCGAGGCTCCGGATGATGCAAAGTTGAATGAGAAGTCTGTGATGGCGGATTCGAATGTGTTTCCGGCGCCTCCTACTGTCGCCCAGGATTCTACACCATTTCCTGTACCGCATGGATTCAAGAAAGTTGTTTTATTTCAGGTTAATATTGCTGTGCATTTCTTTTTTTTTTTTTTTTTTTTTTTTTTTGTCAACAGTGTTGTAAATTCAAACTTATTTTAGGGCGCTGTACCATACACTGCCCTTTTGGATGTATTCCTACAAAAAACGAGTGGTGGTGGATCCAGTGCATCGTCATTTTCGAAAAGCGCGCCAAAATCGTCAGATTGGGGAAATCTGTCGTCTGCAAACAAGTCTGGGAATTCACTACATGGGGGCAGGAACTCGCACACACAACAAGAGCGAACAGAGTATATCATGATGAGAGGGCCGCGGGGGAAAGGGGTTTGTCAGGTAAGCCAGAAGTTTTGGTTTGCAGTCACTATACAAATGACTGTGATACTTTGTTGATCAGGTTGCTATTTGTGAGAACATCCTCTCCGATCCAGTTGTCGACTCGAAGATTGACACACTGTCATTGAATTCCTCAACTGCAGCTAGCAGTTCAACTACTAGCAGTAGCATACTGAATATGCTCGGTGGTACTATGCGGACAGGAATTAATATTCTGCGCAGTGGATTAAATGCAGTTGCAGGAGAAGACAGCTCGTCGCCTGGACATCCAGGCAGTCAAGGGGGTGCGAATCAAAAGAAACCGGACGCATTACGTTGTAGTATGACGTATGTGAATGTTCCGTGGCATTCTATAATCAGTGATCTGTTTACTGCAAGAGAGGCCGGAACTATTTAGTTTAGAGAGTTTTAGTAAACGTGCTCTGTATGATATTTTGACAGAAAAACAAGGAATCGGCTGTAGCGGTCAAACAGAGATCGTCCGCGATCAGGTTAAAAGTAGCCAAGATCCAATCATTAACAGGTATCACGATTAAATGTGAGATTGATGATGTGTTTTTGAAATTCAAATCATTGTTTCTCAAATTACGGTCAAAATATTTTTTGAACCCTTTCCTGATGAACACCAAGTCCGCCACAACTCTCTCCACAGGTCCAACAACGACATCCTGCAACCTTCCCCTGGATGTAATTGAGAGTATTCTAGTGCACTTGCCAATCACGCCAGGCCTCATGAGCGTTGCTCTTGCCTCGAAGCACATTCTGGCTCCAACAATTCTATGCAGTATCTCCTTTGCACGCCACCACTTCCGGCACCACCATCAGGCGTCTGGTCTTCCATTCTGGGAATTCCTTGACTTTGCAGGCATCAAGGGCAAACTTTACGAAGCGCTGCCATTCAGCTACAAGCAAACAATCTATCAGCGACTCATGGTTGAGAAGCATTGGGAGGGCTGTGAACTATTGAAAGTGGAACAGAAGGAACATGAAAGACACTGCCTCGGACACATGACGCATTGGCAGCTTTCAGAATCTCTGACGCTCAGGATCATTCTGATGCTGTCAAATGACCCCAACATTGATCTTATGGGAACGGGGGCCAAACCGTTGCACTGGGCAATTGCAAACAACCACACCATTATCGTGAAGACATTGCTGCATCTATACCCCAATGTGGATTTGTCTCGGGATAGTAATCGGCTGTTGGCGAAAGCGGCCGCCAGTGGCCACTCTGAAGTTGTCAAACTGATTCTTTCAGACCCTCGCGTGGATCCTGCAATAGGAGACACCCGATTTATGCCGCTTGCTTTGGCGGCTCATTTTGGGAAAGTCAATAGTGATCGCGAGGATAGTTATGTCAAAGTTGTGAAGATTCTGTTGGCTGATTCCAGAGTCGACCCTACGTTTCCAGATAATATGGCGGTTCAGTGTGCTGCCCGGGGCAGTAGTATTGAAAAGATGCTTCTGGCCGATGCAAGGGTGCGTCTTCTTGGTGTTCCACGCGGGAATGGTCTTTTTGAGAAACTTGGGGGTTGGGTCTTTTCCACAATAACTCAGTTTCTTCCTTGATGAGAAGTAAAAAAAACAAGTAAAAAGCATGTCTCCAATAATAAAGATATTATTATTCATTCAATGACTTGACAATGAAAAAGTTTTATTTGTTAAGCGTCCGAATTCAAAAACCAAGTATACACGTCTCTTCACTTTCCAGTCCAGAACTTTGACTGCGCCGTTGGATCACGAGAAAGCTGTTCAGCACTCAACGGAACAACACGACTCACCGTCCGCGACGCCACCTGGAACAACCCCAACTCCGTCGCTTCCCTCTGCGTCCCCAAACGGTACCCATAGATATCAGGGCGACAAGGCTCTTCCCCAGAAATCACGGCTCCAAAAACTTCCTTGAACTTTAAAGACATGTCCAATGCAGTCGCAGCCGCTTCTTCCTTGGCAGCGCCATAGGTTTTGACAGCGTCAAGGGGATTCGAATGCGCCTGACCCCAACGGAACAGTCTCGCCCCGATCGACGGCGTTCGTTGCATGTTGGGGCTTTTGGGGTCCCGCGATTTCTCCCGTGGTTCGCGTAACCCCTTTTGCACGCCGCGTCTGATTCCACGTTCTACTTGTTCCAATGGGTCTCCTGACGTAGGTGGTGGTGGTGGCGGTGGCGGCGCATGGTACACTGTTCCGTGAATGGTTCTCAACCCGGATTGCTTAATGATTCCACGGTCAGTGAATACGAGTCCTGGGATACGGGTTTTGAGTTCAATGTCCTTGAATCCGTATTTGCCGTTCTTGACTCCTTGGCGGTTGGACATGTAGATCAAGAGGTCTGAGACGAGGGCTTCTCTGGGGCTGATGGTGACTTTCTCGGTTGGGGTGGTGGCGGTTACTTCGTCGGGGGTGGTGGGTACTGGAGTAGAGGCGACTGAAGTGGGGGCGTTGTTTGCGCCGATGGTGTCGCTGGAGGCTTCTCTTGTGAGTGGGCGGGGTGGATGAGATTGTGTGGTGGATGCTTCCCGGGCTTCTGCCGCGGCCGTTTTCTCGTCTTCAGTTCGGGCCAAAAAGTCGAGAATGTAGACCACACAGCATTCGGCGAATTGGTCGGCGGCTTCGGTTGTCAAGGCACGAATTTGTTCTTCATAGGCAAATACGAGACCACGAGACAACCAATCGCAGATCTAATAACGAATATATATATATATATAAAAAAGGAAGTTCAGCAATTAAACAAACCCAGGCTTCAAACAATTTCAATGTACCTCATCCATTTCACTGAAGCCCAAAGCGTTGGAAGTAATGTTATTGATTCTCTCGCCTTCTCTCTTGTCGGAGATGTACTGGACTCCCTTGGAAACGTAACCCAAAACCGTTGCAGCAGCAGGAAGAGGAATCAAGGAACCGACAAGAGTAATCATACCAGCGGCTTTATCACCGGCACTGTACTGGGATCGAGAAACCATTCCACTCTTGATTGCCTTGGTCGCAACAAAAACTTCATTCATCTTGGAAAATACCTTCTTGTAGAAAGCATTTGTGTTTGGATCAGCCTCGATGTACTGCTTTTCACGAAGGTTTTGTTGTTTCTCTTCGTATTCCGCCATGAGCAATTGAGAGTTGGCTTGAAGACTGTACACTTGTGAGTAAATATCCTCAGACCATTCTTCCTGCTTGGCGACTTGTGAGCGGACTTGATCAATCTGAGAATCGAATTCTTTTTTGCGGGCGTGAGCTTCCTGTTTGAGCAAATTGATTTGACCAGCGAGTGAAGAAGTTTCGATTTTGAGGTTGGCAACATCATTTTGAACGTTTTCAAGACCTCTTTCCAAGAGTTCCTGGTCTATACGTGCGTTGTTGTTAAGGAACGGTTGTTGGAGTCCGACAAAGAGTCAAAATTGGGTATCGTTCTTACAAACCTCTCACTTTCTTTGCATCAAGAAGACGATTTAATTCTTGGATTTTAGAATCGTACATGTTGTTCATTCGGCGGGCGTTCTGCTCTTGTAGGTTGACTTGGTTGTCCAACATCTTGAGCTGCATTGGGTTGTTGGCATGCATCTTTCTCTGGATATCCATACCCATCTTTTGAGATTGAGCAAGCGCATACTAAAAGATGGATGTGAGTGAGAGTGGGTGAGTGTATTGGTTTTAGGGCAACTTCAGTGCCTTGAAACGAGTGTCTCCACGATCAACTGAGAGTACCAACCATCTGATCCTTCTCCTTTCTCATAATGTCGATAGCTTCCCACATGTCTTCATTGCTGTCGTCGATCGTATAGGATCGTGAAACAACATCCCTGGCGTTCATTGTAAACAAATTGTTTCTTTTCCAAACAGAATTTTACTGTAAAAGGGAGATTTGGGTTGTTTTACTTTTGTCTCATCAGCCAACACTACCACGTTTGAGCCAAGACTTATATCTCGTTGATTGAGAGATAGCACACAACAGTTCACGTCCCAGTGTCAATAGAATATTAAATAAGTTAAATTAAAAAAGAATGAAGATCGAGGCGCCCTGCGATGACTCACCGCTAGCCGCGCGCCGCCCGCCGCCGCCGCGGCCAAGCAGCGACCGCGCGTTCGCCGCCGCCGTCAAACAAACGAAGGCGCTGCGGCCGCCGCCCGTCTTTGCGCTCAGCGCCATCGAGGCGCACTTCGACCGCGTCGACTTCGACCACTGCGCGGCTGCGTCGCGCGGTGGCGCAGGCGATGGCGCAATCGGTGCGCTGCGGGAGCAGGAAGCCGCTGCGAAGGACCGAGAACGCAGGCGCGCGGTACAACTGCGACCTGTCTACTGCCTGAAAACTCACCCCTCTTCATTCAACAGAAGGAAGAACTGATCGAAGCAGTGAAGGCGCAGAACGATGGCCTCATGGCTGTGAGTTGTCTCCCTCAATCACGGTCGTTAGTGACACTCCCAAAAACCAGTTTCTGGACCAAAAACTCAAACAGCTCAGGATTGAGGCCGAAACTAAAACCAGAGAGCTCGAACGAATTAAAACGGAAAAGGAAACTGCGGAAAAAGAAAGGGCGGAAAAGGATCGCGCAAAGGCTGAACTCCAAGAACAGCTCCGACTCCAACAAGCGGCCGAACGCGATGCAAAGAACAAAGCTGCTGCCGCTGCCACTGCTGCTGCTGCGACTGCGGCGGCAGCTGAAGTAAAACCACCTCCTCTGCCACTGGCACCGTTACAAACCCAACCTGCCCCTGGCCCACCCCCACCGCAACAACCACTTGCCGTTGTAGCTCGTGTCTCGAATATTCCTGTTGGTTGAATTGCTTCAGTCTAGACTACAACAAAAAACACTAAATTTTGTCCCCTTCAGAGAAATATCATTACTTCTGAAGAAGCTTGGGAGTCGGCTTCCAAGTTCCTTGGTCTAATTCAGGTAAATAATTGAAGCTTGAATGCCCGGCAGTAGTCTCAGCCGTTTTTTTCACAGGAACTGAAAGACGTTGTGAAGCCTACAATAATCGATTCCGCATTTCCCACATTCCAGGCACACAAAAGGAAAATAAAAACAACTGTAGGTCAAGTGACAAGGAGTCGAGCCAAGATTTTTTATGTCGTGAGTATAGCTTTTATTTTACTCTTGAGTTTACCATCCGTTTTGCCAGGCTTCAACTATCCACAAAATTCTCCAAGACGCTTCCAAAATATCTCCAAACTATTACCGCGTCCTTCTTGACATAACAGCAAAGGCGCTTGCTCTCCAATCCGATGCCGAACTTTCAGTGCATCCAGTCAAGGCCCCTGCTCTAGCTCAAGCAACCACTCTAATAATCGAAAAGCATCCTGATATTCTTGTTATTTTGCTGGGTCGACTCATGAAGCGATGCCCGTATATTGTGCCCATGTATTTCAAAAAGGCAGAGGGTGAGACCTTGGATGAATTCAACAAACGAAGACGTTTCAAAAAGAGCGATGATGAATGGGAAACAGAGGAGAGGTATAATGAGAGAATGTGTGGAATGGTTCGCTTTTATGCTGGAATTACTCAAATCAAAAGTAAGTTTTGAGTATTTTGTCTCTCGTTTTTTTTCACATGTTCTCATTTTTTGTTTCTTTCTTTCGGTAAAGCAAACACCCACATGTATGAGATTGATTTCGGATGGCAATGGATGGCTCGCGTGTTGAACATTAATCCACGAAAGATTACACCTCAACTGATTTGCAGTTTCCTTCAGGTTAGTCGGCATTAATTCTTGATTCTTTCAATTCTTTCAGAGGGATTTAACAACCAATGACCTAAACACCACTTCAAGATTGCTGGACACAGTCTGCTCGAAACCTACAAATCCCAAGCTGTCAAACTATTTGTGTATCTCTACAAGGTGTTTCTACCAAAAATGATGACCCTGTCTGTTCCAAGTGCAATGAAGCTGCAAATCTTTTTGGAAGAGGACGATAATTTTGTGAAAACTGGCAAAATGCCCTTGTTGAAGGGATGTGAGTTGGAGCCTTGAATAAAAAAGAATTAACTCCATATTATTATACAACAGCGAGACAATCACAAGAGATCACAAGTGTCCCAAACACTCAAATCGTTTTTTTTTTTTTACTTTCAATTAACAATCTGGTCCCAAAAGAAGGCTATAAAAAATGCCCCAGCGTTCCAGATTCCCTGCGTAGCGAACCCAATTCCCATTGTCATACTCAACCAGAATGGAATCTGTACTCCAGGGATTAATCCCATGATTCGGGCAGCTGTTGCAGGTGTCCATGAAATAACGAACCCAAACGCAACGATACATGTTTTCGCGATAAGCTTGCGACTTGATGATTGTAGTTTGGCTTCTACCGCCTTTCCACCTTTTTTAGGCTGAAGCGGGACTGGTGGCGGTGGCGGTGGCGGCGGTAGTGGTATCGTTGGTGGAATCGGAGGCATTTTCGGCAGTTTATTTGAGCATGTATCGAGTTCAGTTTCCGAGCCCATAGTGGAAGCAGCTTTAGTAAAATTAGAGTAGGATACTGGTCTAGAAGCGCCCGTCGTCGCCGTCGTCGTCGCAGGAGGAGGTGTCTTTGTTCCATTCACTTGAATAAGTGAAGATGTCGCCAAGTTTTCTTCGCTGACCAAAACACCGACATGGTCATTGGAATTGAAGAGAGATCTTGAACCGCCGCCGCCGCCGCCGCCGCCTTTGTAACTTATCGACATTGCACTGCCATAGGCGGTGGAACTCGCAATCTCGCTTGTCGCTTTGTTGATCATTTTGAAGATTGATATGTAGAGGATTCCGATAATGAGAAAGTGGATCCATAATATCGGGTAGAGCAAGGCGACTCGTAGGTCCTGTATTTTTTTTTTTTTTTTGGCGCGTATTATATCAAGTTAATAATTATGTGCAAAAAAAAGTGCGCCGCCAGTTTTTTTTTTTACCGCATATTGAGGAGCAATCCAGCACTCAAACGTGGCATCCCCAATAACATTCCCCCGACGTAAAACAGCCTGACAAACAAACATTGCAACCGTGAAAATCGTTGGAACCCCCCATCCATACAAATGATACGAAATCCAATGACTCTCTGCAACTTTACTATTATACTGGATCGTCAAGAAGCAATAGACACAGCACAAAAGACTCCACGTCGAACTCGCGTGTAGACAAAACTGCATAAATACTCCTACAACCGTACAGAGTGGTATATTGGGGACAATCACGTTTCCAATGCTGAATCCGATGGAGCAAAGAATATCCATGATGGCTAAGGAAAGTTGCATGTAGCCTATAGATGTCCGTCGCGATTTTATCAGGAGTACGCATATAATGAGAGCCAGGTTCGAGAGTAATGGTATCGGGGCGATCGCGCGCATTACAATTTGGATGCGGGCGAGTTCATCTTGTGTTAATGAAGCCATCATTCTTTCCTCCTCAAGTTGCATTGTCTGGATTTTTGGAATCCAACACAATGGGGTTAGGAATGGCAAAAAAACAATCAATCGGACCATGGAAAAAAAAAGTGGCTGGGCGTTGAGATTGGTTTTGACCAGTCTTTATGGAGTAGCTCGCTTTCCCCTTCTCTCCATGTTTTTATAAATTTTTCTTTTTTGGATCTCAAGTTCTCAACCTTTATATCACATCAACTTCCAATCAACGTATTCCAATCAACAATAATAATCCCATATCAAACCAATAAGAAACGCGCCACTATTCCATAACCCCGACAACGCGAACCCAACAGCCATAAGAATCGACAACCATTCCGGAACAACCGCGCCAGGCACAAGTGACAATATCCTGCTAGCCGTTGCCGGCGTCCATGAAATGATGAATCCGATTGTTATGATACTCGATTTTAGAATCAGTTTCTTGACTGTTTGGTTTAATCTCTCTTGAGGGCTTGATTTCAGGGATGTAACAGTGCTCCTTTTCCTTACGCTACTTTTGCGTAGCACTGGTGGGGGAGTTATTGTTGGTGTTGTTTGGTGACTTTGCGTTTGACTTTGCGATGGATAGACAGTGACTGAGACCCGGTCATCAGTTGCTGCATGATGAGTTGTATTTTGGGTTGAATAAGTTGAGATCATCGTCGCTGTTTTGTCATGGTAATTAATCGTTCGTGATAAAGAGTTGTGCGGATGATGTATCGACTGTGGTGGAACCTGGAAATAATCATCTTCACTCCCATTTTCAGAACGAGACAATTTCGCCGGATTAGGAGGAGAAACAGAGTGAGAAATGCGGGGCGCCGTTATGCTTTGTTTAGATGCTTCCGACGCGCGGAGTTGCCGTCCGTGATGATGCGCATGGACACCCCCAAAACTCACTGTAAGCTCCTGATTTGTAACTTGAATCACAATAAAGATTCGGATATAAATAACTAGAATCACGCAGAAATGAATCCATAATAACGGATAATAGAGAGCCACACGAAGTTCCGGGTATTTCGCGGATATCCAACACTGATACGTTGCGTCTCCCAATAAAGGATCCCCCCGGTTCATGATGACGCCCGAAATAAACAAGGCTATTGTCAAGAGGAGCGGGATTCCCCAGCCATACGCGTTATACCACTTCCAATATGAATCTGCAGTCTTTTGATTGTGGAACACGATAAAGTAGCAATAGCAGGCAATCAGGGCACTCCAGCATGAACTCGCGTTGATGAAAAATTGGTTCAATGTTCCAACGGTATTGCAAAAGGGCTGATTGGTTGCGATCTCGTTCTCAATAATCCATGAAATAGCCAACCATATGTCACTTGTGGCTAGAAAGAACTGCATCCAGCCCAGGCACGATTGCTTCTTCTTGTGATACACAACCCAGATCATGACACCAAGATTTAGAACTATGGACATTGGGCAAATAATACGCAGCAGAAGACGCAGATCTTGCAGTGGAGGCATATCAATCAGGATATGCAAGACTGTTCTCTCCTCTATCTCTCGCTCTCTCTGTAAATCCCTTTGGAGATCTTGGCCTGGTCTCGAGCTGCGAAAAAAATCTTTCTGAGCACAGGGGAATAGATCAGTGCAAGTTTCCCTATCTTTTGCATTTGTTCCGTTTGTATAGCTTGGTGTTTTTGGTATACAATCAAAATAATAATCAAGTCACTCAAAATTGTACACAAGTATTTCACTTTTCTTATTTCAGGAAGTCTGCTGCTGCTGCCAACGATCCCACAAAACACCAATCAAATATGCCCCACTATTCCAAAACCCAGAGACTGCGAACCCAGCACCCACAAGAAAATACAAACTCTCTGGAATCTCTGCAGCACCACCACCACCACCGCCACCCCCAGAACGAAAATCGGATGAAAAAGAAAAAGTGGATATCCGAAGTACAGTTGCCGGAGTCCAAGAAACCAAGAACCCAATTGCAATGAAGGCCGTCTTGACAATTAATTTTCTTCGCGTGTTTTCGAGCTGTTCGTGAGGCGGAGCCGCTGTTTTTGTAGATGTAGTTGCCGCCGTTGATTTGCGTACATGCAGGTGTTGTTGTTGTTGTTGGTGAGATGCTGAATAGTGGGAAATTCTGTCAATTGATTTTTCACTTCTCTTGAGTGTTGGGAACGATGAATGTGTTTGTTGCTGCTGTTGGTAAGAAGCAGGAGACGGATGCGGTCTCGAGAGTGATACCTGCCGTTGCAATGATGCCGTTTTTTGATGGTGGTTGTCAAGACAGTCCGCGCTCACATGCAGTACTGGGGATAAAGTCAAATCTCTCTGTTGCTTGTTGGGGACAATATTCTCTTGTATTGTGTAGGGAAGACTAGTGCTAACAGATCTTCTGATTTCATTGTTTAAAGGTGCCGGGTGGGGCTGCTGCTGGTTTCCTGGTGGCCGATTCGGCCTTGTGGATACTGTTACAGCGCGGCGTAAGCTTGGTTTTCGAAGATTCGTCGGATTGTTTGATGGAAATTGGTTCGAAGTTATCGAATCAGGGGTTGAGGTGTCAATATCACTACTAAGGGTTCCTGTCAAACTCTGCTTCATCGCGTTTGTGGACGTGCAAATGCTTCGAGATCGCCGAATATTTGATTGATGTAAAAAAGATATGTCGAGAGAGCTTTCAATCTGTTGAACTGCGATTGTATCTGAGCTCAAAGCTGCTGGTCTGCTTGTGGTAGTAGCGGTAGAAGGGCCCAAAGGTCCACTGACTGAGCGTTTCATTCGTGAAACTGTTGCGTAATCATAAACTGAATTTTCGCACACGCTGTTGCGTTGAGAAATCTGGGGTTGTAGTGACACAGTCACACGGACTGATTGCATCAACTCCTTATTTGTCGTTCGAATCATACATCCAATGCGGCCATATATAGCAATAGTTGCAATAAAGTGAGCCCATAGTACGGGATAGTAGAATACAAAACGCATTTCGGGATAGCTTTGAGATATCCAAATTTCGAACATGGCGTCACCAAAAGCATTCCCACGATTTAAAACGGCCTGACCTACAAAAATTGCGAGCGTCAAAAAAAGAGGAAGACCCCACCCGTATGCGTTGTAGTACTGCCAATAGGAATCGGCGATCTTGTTGTGTAACACTGTTGTGTAACAGTATACAGCAATCAAGAAACTCCAGCAGGAGCTGGCGACGAGAAAAAAATGACCTAAGGATCCCAAAGTCATAAGGAGCACCTCGTGGGTGTCAAGCTGATTGCCGATTATCCAACTCGTTGAGATTACTATATCTGAAAGAGCCAAGTATGATTGCATATATCCCAGCTGCGTTCGTTTTCCCTTTTGCGCAAGAACACAGTAATATATCACGACAAGATTCGAGAGAATAGAGAACGGACACACGAGTCGTAGTAGAAGTCGAATGTCGTCCAGCTGCGCAGCTGCCAATCCCATTCTTTTTTTTTTGTGACAATACGGAAGGCCGAGTCATTCGGAGTCACTGACTAAATATTGCATACGTTCTTTCTTTCATAAAATGATGTCTTCTTCTTCTGAGTGCACTTTGATATTATTTTTATTCTCGGTCCATTATTAAACTTACAAAGAACGCCAGTGGATTCCACAATGCAGCTGTTGCCAACCCCGCTGCAACCAAAACATTTAACCAGAAGGGAACGATAGATCCCGGTATGAAAGGAAGAGTCCGCAATGCAGTGGCCGGTATCCAAGAAATAATAAATCCAACAGTAATAATGAGAGATTTCACCAGCAACTTGTTTCTGGATTTTTGAAGCCTTTCCACCGCCATCATGGATGCAGGATCAATGGTAGACGACCTCCTTCTCGTATGGCTGATTTTCGGGGGATTGCCACTACTCTCATCTGATGACGTTGAAATCGAATTTCGCGTCGGTAGTTGTGGGCTTGGCTTAAAATTATTATTGTTGTCGGTGGTTGTGATTGACTTTGTTCTCTGAGTAGGTGGCGGTACCACTGTGGAAATATGGGCCGCATTTGCGATTTCGTCGATTCCTCCTTTGGTAGTTCTGATGATGAAAAAGATGCGGGCAAACATGACAAGAGATAAGAGAAAGTGGAGCCAGAGCGTTGGAAACCACAAGCCTATTCTTATTTCCGGATATGCCGCGGAGATCCAACAAACAAATGTAGCATCGCCTATGAAAGTTGTTTTGAGTGTTTTTCGTTTTTTGCTACTGTGAAGATCCTTTTGGTTAAGCTTACCTATTACATTTCCTCGTCCTAGACCCGCTTGCAGCACGAAAAGAATAGCAGTAAATAAAAAAGGAAGACCGAACCCATAGAGGTAATAACGCGTCCAATATTGATCTGCCGTTCGGTTGGAATATGTCACTGAAAGAAAGCAATACAAGGAAACCAGAAAACTCCAAGACGATCCCACATAGAGAAAAAACTGATGCACAGCTCCTATTACTGTGCATAGTGGTTCGTTTGAAGCAATTTGGTTCCCCAAGGCGAAATCGATCGACAAGGCAATATCAGCAACTGCCAGAATCCCTTGCATCGTTCCAATCGATTTACGATGACGCGCTTGTCTGAGGAGAGAAACCAAGAGCAAAATATTGGCCAAAAGAGCAACTGGACAGACGACGTGCATAGCAAGCCGGAGTTGGTTGTTTTCATCTGCTGTAAATCCCATCAGATCTTGGAGAATAACAAATAAATTGAGAAATCAGAAATAAATCAGGTATGAGATGGTTAGAGATTAACCGTTTTCTTGTACATTGCACCAATATTCACTTTTTGCGATTTGACCAATTTGAAACTCATGTAAACTTCAACCGGCAAACTATTAATGCTGGAATGACGGCATCAAAGTAAACGAGAAGGCAAGACAAGAAGACGAGTGGAGTTAAGTGGTCAAGTCTCTCATAAGTTGTCTATTCAGGCTTCTTTTGTAACCTTACAAAACATCAAAATGGTGAGCACACCCCACCCATCACCACCACCACCAACAGCCAGCACCGGGTCCAGCGACTGTTGATCGAAGTGCTGCTGTCGCTGCAGCAACTGCGCCGTCGCTGATCGCCGGATGATGGCTGGCTGGCGCTGTCCCTCCGCAGATGTCCGCGCGATGTGTTCTAACCGCGCTTCTCTTCGCCAGGCCGCTCGTCCAGTCGTCTCTATCTTCTCCAACTCCGGCGACAACTCTGTCGTTGCCACCGCGCCCCTCCCAGCCGTCTTCACGGCGCCAATCCGTTCCGACATCGTGTCCTTCGTGCACACCAACATGGCCAAGAACAAGCGCCAGGCCTACTCCGTCAACGTCGAGGCCGGTCACCAGACCTCTGCCGTCTCCTGGGGTACCGGTCGTGCCGTCGCCCGTATTCCACGTGTGTCCGGAACTGGTACCCACCGTGCCGGTCAGGCCGCCTTCGGTAACATGTGTCGCGGTGGTCGCATGTTTGCGCCAACCAAGACCTGGAGAAAGTGGCACGTCAAGACCAACCAGAACCAGAAGCGCTTCGCCACTGCCTCCGCCGTGGCTGCCACTGCCCTTCCATCCCTGGTTCTTGCCCGTGGACACAAGATCGAGAAGATCAACGAAGTCCCACTTGTCTTGGACACTGCCGTTGAGTCCATCTCCAAGGTTAAGGAAGCTGTTGCCCTCTTGAAGGCCATCAACGCCTACGACGACATTGAGAAGGTTGTCAACTCAAAGAAGATCCGTGCCGGAAAGGGAAAGCTCAGAAACCGTCGTCACCGTCAACGTCGTGGTCCTCTCGTTGTCTACAACGAAGACAACGGTCTCACCAAGGCCTTCCGCAACATCCCAGGTGTTGAGTTGGTCCCAGTCTCTGCCTTGAACCTCCTCCAGTTGGCTCCAGGTGGTCACGTTGGTCGTTTTGTCATCTGGACTCGTCCAGCCTTTGAGCGTTTGGACTCCATCTGGGGAACCCAGACTGTTGCCTCTGCTCAAAAGAAGGGATACAAGCTCCCATCCTCTGTCTTGGCCAACCCAGACTTGCCACGTTTGATCAACTCTGACGAAGTCCAAGCCGTTGTTCGTCCAGCTGGACAGAAGGAGACCAAGCGTCCATTCACTCAGCGCAAGAACCCACTCAAGAACATGGGTGTCCTTGTCCGTTTGAACCCATACGCTCAAACTCTCCGTCGTGCTGAGATCTTGGGCCGTGCTGCTGGTAAGGTTACCAAGAAGGCTCACGCCAAGAACTCTGCCTACATCAAGACCCTTTTGTCTGAAGACACTGCTTAAGTTAAATTTTAAGTTGTTGGTTTCTTTGATTACGGTTTTTTCAATAAAACGCGGACTTTTGTTGGTCCAAGAGTTTTGTCTTTGATCTGATCTTGAAGAAAACCCAGGACGTGCAAAAAAAGGCGGATTGGGGATTGAAATCTAACTTTTTTAGTTGAAGCTCTTATTCCGAATAGCTCTATGAATTTGATTAGGGCAAGAATGGGTGTTTTCCATAGCATCCCCAACCAATACCCATCCACACCGGGAGCAGTTAATTTCGATTTCAGTAGCGTTTAAAATATGATGAGCAACACTTGCAGGTGTGACACAAACATCCAAACCCGACGGCACACAGTGTACAAGAGCGTCCCACATCGTTTTAGTAACTTGTTCAAGCTTGACATACTTTTCAACAATTGCGCGAGCAGGTTCACAGAAGTTGCTGGGTAGTGTCTCCTTATCGCACCAATACACCATAATTTCAAATAAAGTGTCTGCAGGAGCTTTGTCTTCCACCAATTCGTCGAAGAGGAGACAGAGTGATTGTTCTGGCAAGTATTTTGGTGCGAAATAACCCATACTGATAATATCTCTCCAGTTTTTGGAAAAGAAACGAACACACGCGTCAGTCAAAAATTGCATTTGAAAAAACTGCGCATTTTCAAAGAGGGGAATGAATTGCCTGAGGCTAATGCAGTTATAGGCTTCTGCTGATGCGTAATCATCAGGTTGATCTGCGTCATAAATTAACTCGATAATTGTACGGAACGCATCGGGGAAGGGAGGGAGAACGTGGACAGTAGTGATGCTTCTCGAAGCAGCTTTTGTCGATTCGAGAAAGTTGAAGTGGGATTTGAAGTATGGATTGGTCTTCAAGCGGTCGCTGTGAGCAAACAGCGAGTCTCCATTCTTGAGGACAAGGAGAACATCCGCGTCTTTAACACATCCGATCATGTCATCATCTTCATCACTATCGCTGTCGTTGAAGTCGCGATGATTGTTGTCTTTGCCGTGGTTGTTGTTGTTGTTGTTGTTGCCACCCCCAGCGGATTTGGCTTCATAGACAACAGTGATGATTGAAGACTTGACATCAGCTGTGACTTGCCAAGCTGCACTGCTGGCAGATGATGCTGATCGCTTCGGAGAAGATAGTTTTTGATTGCTTGCAGTTTCGCTTGTCATAGTTTCTTATTTTTTTTTTTCACTAAATAGTGATTCTTTTGTTTGGTTTGAGTAAAAGATTCATGATGAAGAAAAGGATCAATTGCTCGGATTCTAAGGCTCTTTGCTGTTCGGTCATTTTGTTGGTTGGCTGGAACAGATTATTGGAACATCACGCCGTGTTTATAAACAAAAAGTTTCGAAAATCAGGTCATGCTGCTTGGATTGACGACACCATCATTCAAGCATTACGGTAATAATAGCCAGATTATTTAGATCAAATCCCTTTGAATCCTTACTTATTTTTTTTTCGTCCCCGTTTGAAGCTATCGCTACCAGCTTGCTCACTCTCAAAGCAATTGCACTAAGTCTCTCAATCTCAGCAACTCGGGTAATCACTGGAACTTTCGCAACACCTGAAGAGTTGAGTGGTCTTATTTTTAATTTCTTTTTTGATCTCAAGTTAAAACCTTCATACAGCAAGCTGTGGCCGAAACTTCGGAAATCCAACAAAAAATAATAACAACAAACGCTGGATTCAGGTTCTTGCTCGTTATTTTTAAATTATTTTTATTATTTCTTTATTTATTCGTATGTGAATGTTTTTTTTTTTATAACAGAGATTAAACGCGTGTTTATCGCATGACATTGAAACCACGCCTTTCCTTCTCCTCATTGGACTTGTATACATCCTCTCAGTAAACCACAATGATACGAACGAATCGGCGCGGATTTTTGGAACCCTGGTTGTCGGTCGTGTTGTACATACAACTTCGTACCTGCTCGGCCTTCAAGCCTTGGCCGTTCCTAGGGCACTTTGCAGCAACTTTTGTGGGTATTGAAATGGCTGTGAAAGTATTGGTTCATTTCTTGTTGGAATAGATACTTTTTTCCGGGATTAAAACGCGTGTTTATCGCATGGCATTGGAAACCACGCCTTTCCTTCTCCTCATTGGACTTGTATTACGTCCTCTCAGTGAACCACAATGATACGAATGAATCGGCACGGATTTTCGGAACCGTGGTTGTCGGTCGCTTTGTGCATATGATTTCGTACCTGCTCGGCCTTCAAGCCTTGGCGGTTCCTAGGGCACTTTGTAGCAACTTGTGCGGGTATTGAAATGGCTGTGAAAGTATTGGTTCATTTCTTGTTGGAATAGATACTTTTCGGGGGGCCAGGCGTATCATAAAGTAACAGTTAGATTTGTATTTTTAATTGTTGTCAAAGAGTCCAGCTCGCGTTCTAAGAAAGATAACGGATAAAAGACTTCAAAAAAAAACCGGGATATGAAATAAAGGGGCAGCAGAGATTACAAAGAAAACAAAAACGGTAGGATAAAAACATGGTTCGAAAATGGCAAAAAAGAGAACGCATAGAGTGATAAAACAAAAGCGATGGAAAGAAAATAAAAGGGGACAGGAAAAGGGGAAGAATTTTTTGGGGATGACAAAAAAAAAACGAGAAGAGATCGCAGGGAAGAGCGGAAGCGAAAGGAAGGAAGTGCGAATAAGAGGTTCCATGAGAGTGGAGAGACAACGAATTCTCCGAGTTTTTTTTTTTTGAAAACGTCTCACTCCGCCTCATGCCCATCAAATCCCCCCAGCATCATGGAGGCGCGAGCCAGAGCGACGTTCGCATTCACAGCCTCGACACCTTCAATCACGATATCAGTGTCGAACTCATATGTTGACATAACATCCTCCACATCGACTTCAAATCGACCCACAGAACCACGTCTGAATTCAAGCGCTGAATCGAGACTCATCATTGACGGACGCGTACTTGCGATCGACCTTGTTCTTAGAACATCGATAATGCTTTCATTGTTTTCAAACGGGAACGGGGATTGCTGTTGCTGCTGCTGCTGTTGTTGGGTATTGTTGGAGAAAAGGCTCATGTCTTCTTGGAGATCTCTCGGTGCTGTTCCAGGGAGAGGATCCGTAATGGCAGCGGTGGAAGTGGATGAATCCGAATGATGTGTATGTTCATCCGCTTCTCCACCATCTGCACCAGCGGTTTCCTCTTCCAGAATCACAGAAGATGAGTTACTACCACCAACCAGCAAATTCCTCAACTGTGGTAACTGAAGATAGTCAATCATACTTTGCCTCCTAGACCCATAGTTATTCCCGTCTTCTCCTCCTCCTCCTCCTTCTCGATAATTTGGTGGGGGTACTTCCACAATCTGCGCCTCGCTTTCGTAGTAAAAGTCGACAACGGTTTTAAGGTCTTGGACATTGTCAATTGCTCCTTCGTCGTCGCTTCCTTCACCGCCAACGATAATGACGCCGTTTACAAGTCGAGCACGGCGCCGCGGTTTCGTGTTCATGATGGTGAATCCGATTGCGAGAACAATTGCAGCTCCTACTATTCCAGCAATAAGAGCAGTTTGGTTGGGCGCGGATGATGTGGTTGAATCTGAGGCGTTAGTGGTGGGGTTGTTGTTGTTGTTGTTGTTGTTGGTATCTGGCTGCCGTTGGGAAGACGGAGAAAAAGGAGCTGGGACGGGAATGCCTCCGGGCTGGGCTTGAATTTGGGTATTGTTGTTGATATTGTTGTTCGGTTGATCCACGACAGCTGAAGTTGGCCTCGCAATGCTGCCACCCTGCGACGGAGCCACCGTAGGAACAACGGGAGGAGGCGGTGGTGGTTGTGGTTGAGGTTGTTGTGTTGGCTCGATGGGATTGGGGGCAGGCGCCGGGGCCAGCACGGCGTAGGCCGAGTACACTGGCGCGCCAGCGGCGTCCCAGCCGCCGCACTTTGGCGCAGACGACGGGATCGGCGCTGTGGTTGCCTTTGTTAGTTGGCTAGTTAATAAGAAGACGAAGCACGACGCACCCCCGGGACACGGCGCCGCGCAGCCGCCCGCCGCTGCCGCCGCCGCCACAGAGACGCACACGCACTCGAAGCGCCACGCGCTCAGCGGGCCGACCAGCGCCACGCCCGCGCCCGCGCACCGCGAAGTGCAGTCTTCCGGCATCATCGAGTCGGACTCAAACACCGCCGCGCTGCCCGCCGGCGCCCGCACGCACCCGCTGCTGCGCTGCGCAAGCCCCGGCGCGCCCGCAAACGCGATGCCCAGCAGCAAGAACATCCGTGATCAAAAAGTGTGCGAGGTGAAAAAATTACAAACAGGCTTGTGCATTCATTTCAATCCAGTCTTGTCACTCGCGCCTAAAATACTCATTTGCGGAGTTTGTATAGAAAGAAAACAAGGCCAGTACAGTCAATTTGAAAAAAAGTTCTATTGGCTGTTCTAAATCACAAGTCCCTTTGCTGCGTCTTTGCCCGAACGAGGTGGAGATGAAGTTGATCTCAGGCTTGACGATGACAACACTGGAGACACTGGTGCTGATACATCTGCTGAATACCGACTGTGAGCATACGGTCCACTGACTCCCGTGCTTTGGCTTGTTCGTGGCCCTCGATACATGTCAATAATCTTGTGTTCTGCGCTTCCATCACTGCTGCTATCCGTCGTCGTCGTGGTATCACTTTCGCGGTGCTGACTTTGCCGTCTCACACGTTGTCCATCAGTAGTTCTCTTTTGAAGCCTTCCAACCATGATTGCGATAAACACTCCTACAAAGATGAGAGGTCCCACTACTGCGGCAATAATGAGTGTCAATTGGTTGGGAGATCCGCCACCACCAGGTGTATCTTTCAGTGTGTCTGAACCGGTCGCTGTTGAACTTGTAATCGTTGCTACATTCTTGATGTTGGTTGCAATGGTCGTGGTGGTGGTAGCGGCACCATTGATTTTTCCAGTTGTGATTCCACTCTGAACAGGAATGTTTGTTTGTGATTGTTCAACAACTGGTGGTGGAGGTACAGGCTCGACATCAACCGTAGGATTGGGAATAATAACCACTGTTGTTGTTTTAACCGGAGGAGGAGGAGGAGGAGGAGGAGGAGGAGGAGGAGGTGATGGTGAAGGAGGTGGAGGAGGTGGAGGTTGACGTCCCGTTGCATAAAAGGACCACGCAACGGCATTTCTCAAATACCCACCACACGCGGGAGCAAAAGCAGGATTTGGCGCTGCCAGGCAACAATTAAATCAACCCAAAATCGATATCCCCCAAACACAAACCTCCAGGACACAATAACAAACAACTTGCTCCAGCCGAAAATCCTGATGACGGCAATGTGTCTGAGCACGCACACGAGAATATCCATTGGTCGGCAGGAGTAGGACCAATCATTGCATATCTTGAGTTGCATTGTTGAGTGCAATGGTCAGGCATGATACTGGATGACTGGAAAACGACATTTTGTTGTGGACTCTGGAATCCCGCGAAGCAGCCCACAGCTTGTTGTGCATTGACAAGTATTGGCGGCGCCAGATGAAGCCAAAAGGCCAACCAAATAGCTGCCATACTTCCAAAAAAAGTAATACTTCAAAGGGGTTCTTGTTCTAATATGAATGCGTCTGAACCAAAAAACAGAAAAAAAAGTGCGATGCGTCTATTCACAAAAAAAAAAAAATAAAAGGAAAAAGAGATCTCTCCTACTTATCAAAAACACCTTTTCTTCTTCATCCCCCGGCCAACCCCATTTCTTTTCAGTCTTGCGATTCAACAATCTCGTCAACAACATTCAGCTCCCCTTCTTCCATCGCCATATCAAAGCCCCCATGCTCCTCCTCTTCTTCTTCTTCACCATCTTGACCATGATTCAAGTTATAATTTTGTACAATGATTTCCATATACATTGATGACGACGCAGTACTCTTTGCGACCCCACTCTCTCCACCACCGCCAATCAACCCAACCGTGGCACTACTCCCAGATTCATTCAGTTGATACGAAATCGCTGAAGACGTGCTTCTGAATGAAATATCATCATCGCTTTCGTAGTATTCGTCTGTGGTGGTCGTGGAATGGATGTTGAGTAACGGCCATCGAGGGCGAGGAAGAATGGGATCCGCGAAAGGATTCTGTGTCGTTGTTGTTGTTGTTGTTGTTGCTGCTGTTGATTTTGTTGTTGTTTGTGGTGACTTGGAGGAAATGGGAATAAGTGGCGGGACCGACGATTGTTGCTGCTGCTGTTGCTGTTGCAATAAATCTTCCCGAACTCTCTCCGACATGGCACCAAGAGTAATGGATTGTCGCGGTAAACTCATTCCATTGTCGTTCCAGCTTTTCTGATCAAATCCAGTAGAAGCACCAACACCAATTCCACCACCACCACCACCACCGACAGAAGGAATCAAAGTCACAGGAACGCCTTTGATTGTTGTTTTCGATATCATTGCTGGGAACTGACGCGGTAAAGGTTTTGGTATAGAAACAGAATTATATGAGGCGTTGTTGTTGCTGTTTTTGCCGCGCTTCACATCATCCATAATGAGTAGCAGAGGTCTTGGTTCCTTGGGTAACGGGGACGAGGGCGGCGGCGGTGGCGGCGGACGTGGAGTTTCCATATTATCCGCTGTGGCACCTTTCCGCGGCAAGTCCGCATACACATCGACAATCAAATCCATTCTGTCTCCATAAATATCATTTCTATATGCTTCATTCGATGATGATGACGCCGTCCTTCGCCGCTTTTGGTAGTATGTTACAGCTGCGAATCCAACAATGAGGAATATGGTTGCCCCGACTGCACCTGCAATCAAAGCTGACGAGGGCTTTGAATGGTTATTGTCAATGTCTGATGTGGTTCCATTGGTGGTGCTTCCAGGGCCGCCGCCGCCAGCGGGTGGCAATACAATGATCACAGAGTTATTCGAAGACCCATTCATGTCGCTTGGATCCAGTCCCATGTCATCCTCCTCACCGCCTGGTATCAGTGGCGGTGGGCTGACTGTTTGGCCATTTGACAGTGTGGGTCGGATGCTGACTGTTGAACGAACCACCGCGCGTGTAGTAGTTTGTCGAGGGACAGCCGCTGTGGTTGTAGTAGTTGTAGTCGTTGTTGTAGTCTTAACTGGCGCCGGCGGTTTTGGAGCAGATGTCGTTGTTGCCTGGCCTTGCACTCTCACCGGTGGTACTGGATAGTATGACCACGCTATATACCCAACCCCAAGATCGTATCCTCCACAAATCGGGGCAAACGCAGGCTGGGGAGCTAAAATAAAAAAAAAGGGGGGAAAGGAATCGTATTGGAAACAGTCAGTCCGAACCAAAAAACCCACCTCCCACACACTATATCTCTTTTCAAAAGAACTCACCTCCAGGACATTTGAACGAACAAGACCCAGAGCTGTACCGAAATGACGGCAGTGCAGTCGCACAAGCGCAATAGAACTCATACTGGTTCTGCGGGGTAGGAGCAATGATGGCATAGTTTGAACTAGAACACTTTGCAGCGCAGTGTTCAGGCATGATGCCGTTGGACTGGAACTGTATTCGAGGCGCTGCTGTTATCGCATAGCAGCCAGAGGAGAGGAGGTCTTGCGCAGAGATGGTGTTGATCAAGAAACCGAGGACGATAATGATCGTTGTCCCTAGATGTTGCTGCCAACTGCCTTGCCGGGCTTCCATTTTTGAAGTTGGGCTGCTCACGATTGATTTTTTTTTTTTAGGTGGAGATGTTGTAGCGAGCTAAAAAATGCAATTGACAACGAACCCTGGGATGTCTTGAATTCGGAACGGAACCAAAAAAAAAATTGATTAAAAACAAACCCGCGAAGCACAAGCCTTTCAAGATTTAGATCAAACAAAGATTGAAGGAAAAGATAAACACTGCGTCTTAATGCCGAAGTGGAAAATAATGAATTCTTCCTTTGTCTCAATTATCTTTTTTCTGTTATCGAATTTCAGGCAGGTATATTAATGAACGCAAACCAAACAAAAACAAGAAAAAAAAAAAAAAAGTCTCATCGCCTCAAAATTCCCATTAGCCCACGACGTGATAAGTTACTTGAAGTATATGAAGCTTTTGTTGTTCTAGTGGCTTTGGGAGCCTGCTCCCTCTCTCCACCCACAACATACACCTTCATTGGAGTTTGCTCTTGAAAACCTCCCGCCGAGCTCGGACTACTACGACTATTATTACTCACAGAGGGAACCAGCCCGCCAAGTGGTGGTGGTGGTGGTGGGATTTCGGAAGAAGGAGGCGGTGGCGATGTCACGTGATTGAGACAAGCCTCATCCTGTTGACCTTCCAAGGCTGCATCCCGCCAATGAGGAAACTCGCTGGTTAAAGGATCGATATGAGAGTGTTGATCGGCTAAATATCTCTCCCGTAGTGGGCTTGTCGAGTTTTCCTGTTCCGTTCGAGACCATCGGCGACGATAGTGAGCCAGACCAAACATGCCGATAATGAGTATTAAAGCAGCAGCTAATGCGAGACATATGAGTGCGATATTTGATTGGGCTGGTGGTGGCGGGATATTGGTGATATTTGTTGATGTTGGGCTGGCAACTGGTGGAGGTGGCGGCTTGAGACCTGCAGTTGTCTCCGTTGGACCAGAGGGTATAGACTCCAATGTGATATAAGAGCTTGACGGTGTTATCATAGACACTGAAACCGTTGTCGAGTCCGCAACATCATCAGACACTGTATTTGAAAACACACTCGATGTGGTGATTGTATTGACAGTTGCTGGAAGTTGAAATGTCCCATTAAATGTTGAAGTCGAGGTTGGTGCATGCACAGTGTACATTGACCAAACAAATGTACCATTCCGTAACCTTCCACCACAACGGTCATTCGTTCCCGGACAGAGATCAGTGCAATACGCATCTGCGATTGGGTAACTTGAAGAAAGGTTTCCGCAAACGCAACCAAACTTGCGATTCTTGATCGTTTTGATGGTCCAAGGTCGCAAATAAACAGTTTCTGGACCACATGCAATGTGGCAGAGATCTGTGGTCATTTGCACATCAAGAAGAAGTGGTTTCGTAACGGACGGTTGAAGGATTCTGACGCAGCTTGTCTTTTGAATCCAATCTTGAGAGGCCATTTCGAATACAATTTTTTCAAGGAAAAAAAAATTTGAGTTTACATTTTATTTATAATCCTTTTTTTTTTTTACTCTAGATTGATAAGATTCTTAAGCACTATACGGATGAATAGACAGCCCGCTTTCCGGTTTTCTCGCAGAAGAAGATCTGGGTGGTCGAGTTCGCGAAGCAGGTAACGAAGCAGGAACAGGAAGCGGCGATTCCGGGGGAGAAGGCGTCATTCTACTATACATTTCAATATCAAATTCGACATCCTCGACGTGCTGGTATTTCATGGGAACAGGAGGAATAAATTCCCTCCTTTCCTGAACACGCCGGTTACTACGCAGTTTTGCAACGACTGCAACCCCAATTGCAAGAACAACTACTGCTCCAACGCTTCCACCAATGATGATGGCAAGATTCTGTGGACCACCACTCGTTGGTTTCTGGGGATTGCCATTCGTTGCGATCCCGGCAACTGTCATTGGTAAATGCTGCGGGGTCCCACCAACGGGAAGCGCAATGTTTGTGAAATCAGAGGTGGAGTTTGAAGAAGACGCGAACGATACAGAGGCTCCTCCACTCTCTGAGGCGGCCTGTTTCGTGGCGCTGCTGTCACCATCTCCATTTGGTAGAACACTATTCTCTGGATCCAAGGCAGTTTCAATCGGAATCTGCGGCTCCACAGGTGGGTTATTTGCCGGGTTTTGGGGCTGTGGGCCCACTGGTTTCGGTGGTACAGTCGTTCGCGGAGGGGGAGGCGCTGGTGCAGCCGCTTTGGTTGTTGTACGAACTGGTGCTGGGGGTTGTGGAACGACTGCATTGGTGGCATAGACAGACCATGCAATGTATCCTGCCCACGAGTCATATCCACCGCACGGTGGTGGATTCCAGGACGTGGCTTAAAAGATGTTTTTTTTTGGTCATCAAAAAAGTGTGTGTTGAAAAGTGATCAAAAAAATTTGGAAGCTCTCTCACATCCAGGACATCCAAAGTTGCAATAACTGGAACTGTATACAGCCGATGGCTTAGTGTTTGCACATGCGCAGTAGTACATGTATGCATTGGACGGAGTCGGTGCGATCATGGCGTAGGCGTTACTTCCACACCAGCCTATACAGTCTCGTGGCATCAAGTTTGGACTCTGCGCCACAATGTTGGGAGAGTATGTCATTGCATAGCATCCGGAAGGGCTTTGTGCTTGGACCACCTTTGCCGCAGTGAGGGCCAAGATCAGGATAGCACCCCAAGGTTGCATATTTTTTCCACGACGATTATCAATTTCATTTTGGCTTTTTTTTTTTTTTTTTTGCAATGTGTGGCTTCCAGACCAAATGCGTCTATTTAATCAAAAAGGACACCATCTCCACAAAAAAAAGTAAATTGACTCAACTGAACCCTGCCTTTGCTTTTCTTTAACTGTCAGCATCTGCGTTTTTTTTTTTGAGATCTACAAAGTACGCATTTCTTCCCCTGAATGTAAAAATGGTAGACCGTTGTGAATCTTCAAACTGTGTCTAAGCATTCATGAAATGCTTGCACTCAAACAGGCTCAACCAATATCATGAAAACTATATATAGTTTATATAATAATATAAAAAGGAAATGATTTGTTTTAATTCTACTACTCATATAGGCCAAAAAGAAAAAAAAAACTTTTATAATACTCTCCCCCCAAATCCGATCCTCTCTTTACACAGTTCCGCGAACACTAGAAGCAACACTATCCTGTCTTCTAGGATGCGACCGCACTCCGTTCCGTTGAGAACGAACCGACGAAACTCTAGCCAACGGTGGAAGAGGAATCGGCGAACGTGGAGGCGGTGGCGTCATTCGCCTGTACAAATCAATATCGAATGCATCTTCCACACCGCCTTTATCATCCGCTTCTTCTTGATAGTTGCCTACAATGTCATCAACAGTGCTCAAGCTGTCATCACCAACACCACCACCACTACACGTAGCACGACGACGACGATGTCTTGTTACAACTACAAACCCAACAGCAAGCACAGCAATAACGCCCGCGACTCCTCCCCCGATAAAAAGAGTCAAGTTCTGTTGACCTGCTGATTGGCTTGTTGTTGGTGGTGGTAGTCCACTGACTCCTGTCCCACTTCCAGGTCTTTGGACTTGTCCAACAACAACACCGGCACCGGCGCCAGCAGCAGCTGGCAATGCGATGCTGCTGACGTCGCTGGAGATTGGGTTAGTTTGGTCAAAGAGTGTAACTTCCAACAATGTTGAACCACTGTTGTTGTTGTTGGTTGCGCCACCGGCGTTGTTGTTGTTGCTGTTGATTGCGGCGCTGCCGTCTTGCTGTGTGTTTCCAATAGATGGTTGGTTCGATGTTGGTGGTACTACCGGTTGATTCTGGTTACTGCCGCCTTGCTGTGGAATAACTGGTTGTGGAGCTGGAGGTGCATTGTTTCCGCCTGGTGCAGGTACCACCGGAGGCGCAGGAATAGGTGCTGGTGCTGGAGGAGCAGGAGCCGGTGCTGGTGGTGGCGGCGGTGGTGGCTGGGGTTGGGGTGCAGGGATTGGCTTGACCGGGACGGGTGCAGCAGCTGGCTTTGGTGGGATTGGACCACCCGCGTAATACAAGGACCAAGCTATGAAACCGGCGCCAGTGTCATATCCTCCGCAAACGGGAGTGTACCACGGAACGCCGCCTGTTTTTTTTTTTTTTTGAATACATGTCAATGAGAACCGTATCATAGTTAGGGTGGGTTCAATAAAGTACTTACCGAGAGGACAAGCAAATGTGCAAGAGTTGGACGAGTCGGCGGGTGCAGGCCAAGCTTTAGAACAAGCACAGTAGAACATGGATGGGTTGGATGGTGTCGGGCCGATTAAAGCAAACGGAGAAGCACCACACCATCCCACACAGTCGTTGGGGGAAATCTGTGGTGATTGAGCCACGATGCTGGGAGTAGCTCTCAATGCGTAGCATCCTTCTGGAGTTGAGGCGTTGACTGCCGTGGTTATTACAGCCGCCAGGAGAAGCTGGTGAACGTGCATTTGTTGTTCTGACGCTTTTTTTTCGGGACGAAAGGAAAATTTTTTTCGGGCAGCCAGCCGCCTTTCGACAATTTTTTCTCTCAATTGATGCGTCTACAATGTTTAATCAATCCCGTCATTATCAGTGACATTCCCTCTGACATTCCTCCTCCTTGACAGAGAAAGAGATTGAGATTGTGCTTAGTACTTGCGACATGCTGTCACCATCGGTGTTTTTTTTTTTTTTCAAGTTTACCCTTTCCTTCGGTTTATTTGGTGCAATTTGAACGACTTGTGAACCATATTTAACAGTTGATAAGAATCATGTTTAGACACACAACACAACAATGAAATATAATCTTACTTTTACACTTTTGAGTCTTTATTATATAAATGTATAGATTGAAGAGTAGAAACAAAACCATGGGGAGGCGAGGGTTCGAGGAACACCAGCAATAGAGCAACCAAAAAAAAACAAGAAGAAAAACGATAGAATCAATCACTGAAAGTGGATAGCAGTACTCCCGCCCACTCCAAAGGTGTATGGATGCATGCAGACTCCGAAAAAGCACACGAAAAAAAGAAAACAACAACGAAGGGCAGTCAACAAAAACAAAACAATAAAAAAAACAAGTCTACTTTTGGAAGCGTGAACCTCCTCTGGGCCGATCGGCTCCCAGAGATCTGTTCAGCGGTGTGGGCGGGCTGTTACGGGCTTGGAAGCTGTCACGGGACCTTCGCGAAGAGGAAGACATGCGGGCACTGCTCTCAGGGGGACTCACAGGCACGATCAGCACTGACGGGGCTGCAAAGGGGTCCGCAGTGTGCGCCCTTGTGCCGGCCGAGCGGCTGTATTCGGGGATGGAAGTCAGGGCGGGCGGCGACTCTGCGTCGTGCGGCCTGTGGTAGCGCGGCGCCTGGGCGTCGTCCTCGTCGACGCTCAGACTGAAGGCGGTGGTCAGCGGGTCTTCGCCGTGGTCTTCGAGGTAGCGGTTGTGCAGCGGACTCGAGTTCATTTCGTCGGCGGAGCGCGACTTGCGCTTGCGGAACCGCGACACCGTGAAGAGCGCCGCCGCCACGAGCAGCGCCGCGAGCAGCGCCGCCGCCACCAGCGCCGCGTTGGCCGCCGGCGGCGCGTCGGCGCCCGGCGCGCCAGGCCCGGGCGATGCCGTCGGCGACGGCGAGAAGCCAGGCGGCGGCAGCGCAATGCCCGTGGGCCGGCCCGTGCTGGCGCCGCCGCCGCTGCTTCCCCCGCTTCCCCCGCTGCTGCCGCCGCTGCCGCCGCCCGAGCCACCGCCCGAACCCGAATCCGACCCCGATCCCGAGGAAGCCGAAGCCGACGCAGAAGCCGTAGCAGTCGGCGGCGGCGGCGGCGCGGCCGTGGGCGCAGTCGTTGTTGCAGGCGGCAGCGCGGTTGTCGTTGACGAGCCGTCCTTGTTTTCGATGCTCGACGTGGTCGAAGTCGTTGAAGCGGCCGACGCCGTTGTCGTCAAAGTCGGCGGCGGCGGCGCAGAGCCAAACAGGTACTGGCTCCAGTAGATGCTGGTGCCGTTGAGGCCGCCGCACCAAACTTCGTCTCTGGCGGTGCTCGCCCGGCAAGCCGTGCTGCAGAGGCCCGAGTCAACGACCGCAAGAACGTATTGGCTGCCGCAGAGGCATCGGAACCGTGTTGCTGTTGCTGCCGTTGTTGTCGTTGCCGTTGTTGCTGCGTCCACTGCCGGAGATATGTGGATTTCGTTGTCTCCGCAGCGCAGGCTGCACTGCGATGGCGTCATGGGTCCCTCCAAGGCTGTCACGATCGGATTGAGTCGCACGCATTGCTGCTGTATGACTACTGCTGTCACTCTGCTTATCACCACCAACCCAAGGGTCAACACCAGGTGCATCGATCTTGAGTGAAAATTTGCACTGCTTTCCTGCTTGCGGCTTGTGCCATCCCCGGAGATTAAAAACTAGGTCTATTTTTAGAATTTACAGGTATCTTGCTTTGTAAGAATTCCAAATCAGTTGGTTGCTTGGTGAAATCAAATAATAAAGCTGCCAGAAGCATCAGCGATATGAAAAGTGGTAGTTAAACTGTAAAATGTGAAGATAGTTTACTGCAACACTGCCACGTAAAAAGAATTACTTGAATATAATGGGAAAAATCAAATTTGGTATATAATTATTATATAAATGTATGGGAGTCTATGGTATATGTGTCATTTCCTGCCTCGGCCATCGCGGAGTCGACCTGATGCCCCCAAAATCCTGTTTGTTGGAGTAAACCCCGTCGGTGAATTATTCGTCGCAGTCTTATCTTGAAGAAGCTCTCTTGACCGCCTGACACCCGTACCGGCCAAGGGTCGAGCACTACTCTCTGGTACCGATACAGGCGCAATAATAACAGCAGGTGAAGCAAATGGATTAGTTCTTGTCGTTGAGCGCGTGCTCTCCGAACTTGATGGTATTGAATTCAACGCTGGCATGAGTGACTCCTGATTTTGCCGCCTTCGCCCCTCCTCCTCCTCCTCCTCTTCTTCTTCTTCCACATGCAGACTAAATTGTGCAGTCACTGGATCCTCCCCGTTATCTTCCAAATACCGATTCTGTAACGGACTCGAATTCATTTCATCAGAAGATCGAGAAAGTCTCTTGCGGAATCGAGATATCGTAAACAGACCAATCAAGACTACAATCGCGGCACCCGACAATATCGCAATCAAGAGTGGACTGATTGTCGGTGGCGGTGTTGGTGAAGAGGGGAAATTGTCCTTGGAAGATCCAGTTTGAGTGGGTGATGATTGTGGTGGCAAGAGTCCAGGGTTTGCTCCCCCTCCTCCACCAACACCACCACCTTCTCCTCCTCCTCCTCCTCCAACAACGGACGTGCTTCCTGATAATGGTTCTCCGGATATATTATTTCCATTCAAAGTTCTTGTAATGATATCACCAACGGCAGTATTACTGACTGCCACTAAAATCGATGTTGGACCCGGCGGCTGTACTGTAGAACCAGACCCTGGAATCACAGGAGCAGGAAACCTTGTCGAAACTTGTGAACTTTCAATAGTTTTCGGAGGACCTGGGCGAAGCGGAGGTCCAACACCGCCGCCAATATTCGAGGTTGACGGGAAACTTAAAGCCAACGACCGAGTCACTACTGTCGCCGCCGTGCAGCAGTACTAGAATCGAAGCGGTAAAAGCTCCAATAAAACCGATCCGTGATTCCACCAGCACCAGCGCTGGTCTGGTGGGGATCCCAGTTGGACATTCAACGTTACAAAAGCTTGATTTTTCCGGTTTGACGTTTGCTTGTGGTCCACAGACGCATGCGAATACTCTTGTTCCGCCGGAGTCGGCGGGGTTTACTGGGAAAGGTGCGATATAGACCAACGAGTCTTTGCAGATGGAGCTGCAGTAGGAGGGGTTGAATGGACCATAGATGGTTGGTGGGCCGCTCAGCTGTAGTGTCACGCATTCGGTGCTTACAACAACGAGTGCGGTTGACGCTGAGGCTAGGCAGGTTGCTGCTACCAGTAACAATTTCATCTTAGGACCCAGAATTGGCCTATTATCGCCACAGTTGGAAAATTTCTCTTATATGTGAGCGTGCACATTGATGAAATTAAATTTCCGAGGGGAGGCTTAAATTATTGAATGATTAAATCAAAAATGGAAAGGAAAAAAAAAGAACAACGAAGGATTTAAATAGTATTTATTCCTTTATATTCATTTTCCTTTTAAGCGCAAATAACTTTTATATACAAATTCGTCGAGAGTCTGCCCTCACTCAAAAGCACGTGTTTCAACAAGGAGATTCATATATACAGATGACGGCGTTGGACTATCAGATTCTCTATTCCCGTTTTCCCTGCCGATACAACTCTGCATCTCCGAAAGACTTTCAGTCGTCCCCTTGCAGTTGTCGAGGAAGACTGAGGGCGAAGGAGAACAGGATCCAAAAACGTTGATATAGAGGAATACCGCCGGTCCTCGTCTTGACTGCTGCTGTCAGCCCGTAACAGTGTATCAAGCGTGATTCCTGGAGTACTAGATTTTTTAACGACAATGACAGCTGCTGCTGCTGATTGTTGCACTTGCTTTTCTTTGAGAGACTTTTGGATCCGATTTTCATCGACGCTGATGACCAAAGACTTGACTCATTGTCCGCGCCATACTCGCACCACCACCACCACCACCACCGCCGCCGGCGCCGCCCTTCATGAGAGATTGGGCTCTTGGTCTTGTTGTTGATATTGAATCTCGTGGTTTATGGCCGCCGCCGATCAAGTTGTTGCTTCGATTACTGGCACCGCCACTGGCACCGCCACCAACATCAATCGATGCTCTAGACGCAGCAGGTGTTAAATAGCTTTCAACACGTGGATGGTGTTCATGGAAGGCGTCGTGGTGATGCTGTGCCCCATTGTACCCTGGTTTTACCACCACCACCACGCGGTGTCTTGCAGATGGTTCCGAGTTTGACCGTCCGAAACTTCCAAAAGACAGAAAAGACGGCCAGTTCCTCTGACTGTTTGGGGGGTGGTTGTCTCCTCCTGCGTGTTCGAGAAAGAACTGTGGTGGTGGGCTCCAGTCGTTTGTTAGGGCTGGTGTTGTGTGGTGTGATTCCATGTGGGAGGGGAGGGCTTGGGGTTGGTTGAATAAAAAAAAGGAGAAAAATTTATTGTTTCTTTTTTGTTATCGTTATCAACCAGCAATCAATCTAAATAGTACAGTTTCGCAATATAAAGTACTCTATAATGGTAGAAAAGAGAAATGACCGAGAAAATGAAAAAATGCTCATCCAGATGCCTTTTTTTTTTTTCTTCTAGATTTTCAATTCCGGAACCTTTTCAGTACTCTCCAACAAGTTCATGTACACAGATGATGCATTTCGGCGTTTCTTGCTTGTCGGATTTACATAGACATCAGATGCAACACTGCTTTGATGTGACAAGAGAGATTCCGATCCATCCGCAAACTGACGGCGACTGACTCGTGCACTTTTTACGGCAGAAGCGCGTCCAATCGATGGTGGAGCTGCGTTTGACGTCGTTACTCGTCGACGGTATACTTTGCTTCGACTGTTGTTTGGATCCTGGAAGTGGGATGGGTGGGATGGGTTTTGACCAAACAATCCAGTGAAGGGCATGATAGTGTCAGTAGCTATTGAAAAAACGATAGATTTAGTTAAGAATAAAAACAAGAATTATACATTGTCAAGAACAAAGAAGGGGCACGATTTACCTGCTGCAGTAGCTAATTCGTCCTGTAGGCCACTGGGCATAGCCCCCAAAACAGGAACCGCGTTCGCTTCATTTAAGCCCATAGCACTCGAAATAGACTCTTCTTTTTGCATTGTGGGCGTTCCAAATCTGCCTGGCGGCAATGCAAGAGGATCCGTCGCAGCTACCGTAGCAAAATGATTCAAGACTTTCCGTTTCAAATCCTCCTTAGCCGGCGCTTGACCCGCAGAACCAACCAACAAATCTTCCGAATTCGGGGGGAAATACTGGAACTGGCTCCCCGTTGTTAGGGAATACACCGAAATGCGATTATTCTCCACACCTCCTTCTACAAAACCATCCGTCTTTGAAGAAGCATGTACAGAGCGCCCAACATTCGATTTTTTTGAATCTTTGATGAGTCTAGGAGCGGATCCATTCAACCCCGCACTTGGGGGGCACTCTGTACCATCATCGGCTTCACTCTCCACAGCATTGTTTCGACGTGTTCGCTTATTTCTGTAAATCAGAGCAAAGCCCCCGATGGCAGCAAAAGCGCCAATCCAAATCCCAATAATAAGTCCCACGTTGGTTCCACCACCGACAGGTGAAGAAGGCCCATTCGATGGCGCGACAGGGCCTGTGGGCGAGGCGGCGGCGGGTGAATCCCCACCGGATTGCTGCCATACTTGAACAATGATTTCAGTCTCCATCGTTGTGTCATTTGCGACAAACACGATCGTCTTTTTTGTTGGGACCAAGGTTGTGTGGAAAGGTTTCAGTTCTGCTGGTACTGATGGTACTGATGTTACAGTGGATGACAGCTGAGTACTTTCAGCCAAAGAAGCGGAAATAGAAGGTATGATTGCTGTGGCAGTGGTGGTGGTGGTGGTGGTGATGGTGGCAGCGGTGGCCTTTGGAGTGATTGGAGGCATCGGTCCAAACATCTGCCATGCCAAGAGACCCAGATCGTTATTGACGCCTCCGCAAGAAAAAGTCGCTTTGCATTTGATATCGCACATTGACTTGTCGTTGGTGACTATTTCTGTGAACTCATTCACTGGAGATCCACACCCACAAAGCACTGCCGCAACAGCTCCACTTGCTCCAAACTCGGGCGCCAGAAACACTGTTGCAGTTTGAGAGCAGGCGTTGATGCAGAGTGTAACATTGGCTGTAGCGATAGTGAACTTCATGGCTACAGGCAGTATCTGGGTTGGGAACGATACACATCCGTTGGTGGCGGCGGTCTGGCCAGAGACTGACTGTGCCATAGTTAGCAACAGTCCTCCAATCGCTGCCAACGCTGGCCTCATTTGCTTTCGTTGGATACAAAAAAATTGTTATTTCCGTCACGTGTTGACATTTTGATTAAAAACAATCAAATAAAAATAATATATCTAAATGGTTTATATAAGACAGAAAGAAAAGAAAGGAGGGGAAAAAATCATTCATTGTTTGCAAGTAGATTCATGTATACCGATGAAGCGTTTCTACGCTTTTTGTTTGGTTGCGCCTCTATGTCCGTACTCACAAATACATCCGATGCAGCATCATCACTACCACTCATATAAGATACTATTGAATCAGTTCCATCTGATGGACTTCGGGTGTGTCTCCCCTTCATGCTCATGTTGGTTGATAACTCCATAGTCACCGACAGTCGTTCGACTTGTAGGTCTTCGAGTGTTGCGAAGAGATTCAGCGCGTGAAACAGCAGTGACTTTGCGACGAGTTAATGGTGTCTGAGAACTGGGCCCTGCGCCACCAACTGCGGGTGTGGCACGGAGGACATTTGGGTCGTCAAACCAAGATTGTTCGAAATTTTGAAACCCAACGAAAATGGAGCCGTGTTCTAAATTGTTGATTGGGTTTTTAGATTTCAAACACATGGAAAAAGTCTAAAGAAGAAGCAAACAGGCAGATTTACCATCTGATAGCAAATCGTTTTTCAAACTGCTTGGCATGGCACCCAACACAACACTACTGGCGATATGACTCGTGGTTGATTCGTTTCGGCCCGTTCCGACACTAATTCGGCCGCCACCGCTTCGGGGAGAAAATTGAATAGACCTTTCAGTTGAAGTAACAGGGTCAAAAAGCTTCCAGGGCAAATCAAGGGAAATTTTAACAGGTGCCGGCGCGGCGGCAGTATCAGCATCATCAGGTGTCGGATAACTTTTCAAAAAAAACGAGTGTTCAGCCAAACGAAAACGATGATGGCGTTCTTTGAAAATCATACCGAAACGCTTCCCTCGCGGAAACTACATCTGACTCTTCAGAGTCCCTATTTTCAATAGGTTCAGGTGGTAATTTCTCCATAGGAGGAGGAGAAAAGTTGGCGGGATTAAACTCCCAAACAGCTCCTCCAGCCACACTATTGATTTTTGACGAGAGACGACTGGTTTGTGAAATTTGATGTTTGCTTGGTGTGCCTTCGTCACTCGGTGCTGTTTTCGGCGGTGACAATTTTACTTCCTTTGGCTCTTGATCCCTTCCTCGTTTTCGATTGACTTGAACGATTGCAAAGAAAGCTACCAAGCCTATGGCGCCGACTCCAATCAGGGAGCCAAGAAGCGCCGGATCCAATTGGTTCGATGGCCCCGGTAATGACGGTTTAGCTGTCGATGAGGGACGTGGTAGTCCTGGCGCAGCAGTCACAAGGATTGTTCGTGTCAGAACAACAAGCTTTCCGTTTGCGTCCGCCACAGTGACAATCTCTCCGTTGGAATCAGTTACTGGTATAACTGTCACGAAAGGACTAATTGTGGATTGTGACATAGTCGCAGTTGCTGTACTGGGGTCGATGGTGGCAGTAATGGTGGCAGTTGTGTCGGTTTTCTGACCACTTGATTCAGGAGTTCCGTATAGACTCCATGCTACAATGTTTCGAGATAAATCAAATCCCCCGCACGGGTTATCATCCAAGCTGTTTGTTTTTGTGGTGAATGTAGCATTTTACACCTTATCAATCTTCGAAACCAACCAGTTCACGTTGCATGCTCCTGCTGCTGGCCGAAACTTGAATCGTGGTTGAAATGGCGTTGCTGCAGGCACACTTTGTTCCGTTGACTGCCCCTTTGACATAGATTGGAGCAGCATAGAAGGCGGTGTGGTCCAAACACTTTTCCTGGCATAGACCCAGATCCAAGGCTCCAGACTTACGGTAACTAACAAGAACAATCGGAGGAAACTTTGCTGGAACTGGTTCGAAGAAGACACAGCTGTTGTTTGATCCAGGGGCTGGCGGCCGTATCACCTGTGGAATCCGAGTCCAGGGCTCTGCGAGGAAACCACTGCCAACGCACAGACAAGCAGAAGCAAGCTGCAGCCAGAAGCCGTGCTTAGCTTGCTGCAGCACCATCGGCAATCAAGAAAAAAGTGAATTGGTTTTTTTGATTTATTTAATCTAAATGGACCTTGTGATGCACAAGCCCAACTTGCTTCAAGTTGCTTCGTTTGCAATGTTGATTTCAAGCGCTTCCATAAACAGCGACGAAGACGTCCGCGAAGAAACCAGCCCGTTGCCGCTGGTGAATTCCAGCCGCGTGCCCGCTTCGTCCCCTCTACTCCCACACTCTTCATCATCGCTTACATACTCAGCCCCCTTGCCAACAGAGGAGGGAATAGTGCTTCTGTCAACATCTGCACTCCTCCTAGAAGCATCCAAGTGTCTATTCAAAGCACTCTGCAATTCAGCAATATCGAACGCGGGAACGGGTGGCGCCTCGGTGTATAACTGGCCTCATAATTCCCAAAGGGGTAGCTCCCGACGCAGTGGGTACCCCCCCAGACTTTTTTGAGCCGGGGCGCTGAGGAGTCCCCTGACTGGTAGACACCCCTATATCGTACAATTCATCGTCGACAGGTTTCATTCCCAGATGATACCTGCAGAGTGTGGCATATGCAACTTTGCACTCCCTCTTCCAAAAATCCCACTTCCTGCCGACGAGGTTGCTATACCAGGTAAACTCTTGGATTCAGCAGAGGTATATTTTTTGTTGCTTCCTGTGAGGCTAGAACTGTTGTTGTTGAAACTATGGACATTGCTGCTATTGGACGTGGTGTTCCGTTTTAGAGATCCACTTCTGCGACCCACTGGAAATTGTTGCTGTTGTTGATGTGATGGATGGACCGGGTGCTGGCCATTCCACAATCGCACTAATAACCCCCAACTGATTCTCAAACATCGGCCCGGGTGGTAGCGGCGGCGGTGGTGGTATTGTGGGAGGATTCAGGTCACGTGTAAACGGAGATTCGATCTTGTTGTCGTGAAGATTGAATATTGAAGGCTTCTCAACAGCAGTCGCTTGCGTTGCATTTGATGACGCGACTGGATCATGTCGATCAGTCATCTGCCGAGTGGGTATTGTGACTTGGATTGTCAGAGTCGTTTCGAGAGAGATGGCACTCAGCCGCTTTCTGTTGTTGCCGCTTTCATAGACGACTGCAGAATCCGCATCTGAAGCGTTATCGGTGGGTATCAAATCAGTGGAAGTCGGGCTTCCTCGGTCCTTCGGGCGGCGTTTCCGGGTACAGCAAATGCAAGTAATAACAGCGACTAGACATAGCGAAAAAACTGTTGATGCGACTGCTGCTGGACTGAAAGGCGATGCCTCTTGATGAAGAGATTCCATTGCAATTGCTAGAGTTCCCAAAGTGTCTGACTTCATTGGAGATGGTGGCATGGTGATGGTTGCTGAAGCGGCAAGAGCCTGGCAGTACATCGTAGACTGACCAGAAGCCGAGGGCTCCCCCGCAAAGAGACGTTGAATCCGAGCAAAGCTGTGTGCATGATGTCTCTGGTGCAGCCGTTCCGATCCAGTGATTGCTGCATTGACAAAGAAATCCAGGGGCAATCATAGCAGCAGTTTGAGGCTTCTGCAGTAATCTTTGTTGTTGGATGCAGTGGGATATACATTTCTGCGGAGTCATCGTATCCGATGTTATCTGACTGTCAAGCTGAAGGGATGCCGAGATAGAGGCGCAAGAGGAGCTACTGGCAGCTGCTACTCTTTCGACTATGTACACTAGCAGCATTCCTCTAAGGTAGCTGACTACCGATACCCCTAGCCGCATCGCTGTCCAATTTGACTTTTTTTCGACTGTCAGGTTTTTCTAACTGAATTTTCTTTTGATTGAAAACAAAAAGAGGCACAATTTTGAATTGCTGCGGGGAAGGCTCCAAATATGAACACATCTCGGAGGTGCATCAGTTTTTAAGAGATATCCCTTAAAGATGTGACCTGGCCGACAACAAATTCAAGCAAATTCAGGTTGGACTTCAATAAGGCTGGCTACAAATCAAAACCGCATCGGTGCAAATGAGCCAACTCCTTTTAAACGGTTATTCATTTTCTATTGGTGGCGAACCAAGCCTTGCTGTTCACCGGCCGGAACGGATTTTTAGAATTTTGACTTATCATCCCGAACAAAGGTGATGAACGTTGCACCAGCTCTCGTGACTTCCGAAGCAACACATCTTGGCTGCTTCGCTTTGGCCAACTCGACTCTTTCTGTTCCTCAACCAGGGGCAGTTCTCTCCGTCGAAGCCTGCTATACCCGATGCAACTACCAATTTGTGTCATTCAATAAGAACAGTGCGACCTGCTGGTGCAATTTCTACATGCCCGATCTCAATAATGCCCTTCCCAGCGAAATGTGCGGACAATCTAACTGTTCGGTCTTTCGGGAGGACTCTTCGTGTGCAATGCCCATCTACGGCCCCTTCTACATGTTTGGATGCGTTTCCACTACGGACATTGCGCAAGAACAATGGAAATTAAAGAGTACGGGTTTGGAGATGATAGCGAATCCTGCTCTTTGCGTCGAGCGTTGCCTGGTTCATTTTCAGCTCGAGGTCGCTTTCATCTCCATTCCTACGGACGGGTTTACATCTGGTTGTCTATGTGGCCAAAACCTTCCATCTAATGCAAATTCAACATGTTCAAACTCGTGTCTTCCGTACGGGTTGCCTTGTGGCGGAACGGATGTATTTTCAGTATATCGTGGCTTGATTAAGCCATTGATCACTTCTCAATTCAAGCCTGAAACTGACACAGTACTAGAATCAACTGCTTTGGAAGCTACTGCCTCCAGCTCTAGCAAACCTGAACTATTCGGAACAACGACGGTGCAAGCCTCAAATTTGGAGATTAGCACTACTCAAGCTGCGCCACAGCCTGCCCCAATACTAGAAGCACCGAGCCAAACATCCCCAATACCATCATTCGACTCTCCTTTGATGGAATCTTCTACAGTTTTTGCAGGCAGACCGCGTTTGGAACCTACTGTTGCGGACTTGCCACCAAATAACTCTGTGGGTAGGAGCCAAGGTGGAGAAATTCCCACGAGTACTATTTACATGGTTTTAGTGGGAGTGACAGCTTTGATCGTCGTGGCCGCATTGGGTGCATCGAGGCGGCGAACATCAAGGTCTAACAACACCTCCAACACTCCAAACTTCCAAGATCCGTTACATTTTTCAACGGATGGTATTAAACCTGCACCAAATCAACAATTTTGGACAAGTGAACCGATGTTATCAATGGATCTCTCCGAACCTCCCAGGCTTGCAAAGTTGGATGTAAACGGAAACAACGGTGTATTCAGAAATACTAGCTCTAAGAACCGGTCCAGTGAGAAATCCTTGCCTACTTTACCGAATTCTGTTGTTTCAGCCACGAGTTTGTCGCGAACTGTTGCTCCTCGACTTTTTCTTGAAGCATCTTCTCCCAGACAAAGTGCGTCTTTTCCTTCTAGTGCAGTAATCTTGGGAGTGATGCCGACAAATCCGATTCTCAGTATTGAGGCTTCGTCGTTAGATTCTCCAATAGGTACACTCCTGTTTTTTATTTTGAGTTTGATACAATAGTATTAATAATAATATCATTTTTTTCCAAACAGCTCCGATAGCTTCGCCAGTTTCGGCTTTTCAAGGTCGGTTTCCAAGTTTACCACGAACAGCATCATCAACTCCAAGCTCAGGAACTTCATCAACCAGCACACCACCACCACGAGCGGTGGATAAAAAGCGTGCAGAATCATCGTTATTCATGCAAGTAATTGCAGATAACGCTGATCCGGATTTTGAAACCGATTGACTCATCCCCCATCAAAGAAGAAATAAGTCTTGTACCATTAAACCACAGAGTATCTTTATTCAACTTTCTTTCTCATGAAGTCCACATTTTTTTGAACTCATTCTTCACTTCTTTCTTGGCTTCTTTGACTTTTTGCATCTCCCTCTTGAACTCCGTTTTCACTTCTCCCAATACTGCAGCGACAGAATCTTTTGGTGATGTGTGACTGCTTATTCGCGTGCTGTTGTTGGAACGGCAACATGAATGCGTTCGTGACTCATATCCGTCCATTTGATTTGCAATGGCAGTTTTAACACGACCAAGAACATGATCGCTTGTGTAGGTGTAAGGTGGACCTGCTGTTCTTTGATTTGGCTGCGATTGCTGCACTTGCGGTGGGTGAGGGATAATGATGTACTGATGTTGATGTAGGCATTTGATCGTAAACAGCATAAGGAGGAGGGGCATCCTGTTGTTTCTTGTCGGAGGAGCTCATTCTCTTGCGTTAGATTTAATTTCGGTTCACTTTAGACTTTTTGAAGTTAGGTTTGCGCTCTTTAAGTAAGCCAGGCGGCGCTGATCGCGCTCCCCACGAAAAATGCTTTATCGAAGGTTCAAACCTCACCCCACGAATTGAAAAACAACAAAACAGTCAGTTCATTAATCATCTCCAATCACAAGTCCGACTCCGTCCCATGCTACTTTATCGAAGAGTCGAGAATCTCTCGCAAAGTCAATATCCTCAAATTCGTCCCCAGCTGATTGACTCAACAAATCTTCGTTTCGGCCATCACCAGATATTAGCTCATCATTTTCAAAACCAGAAACGGCGGCCATTTCTTCCGTTTCATGGACCGGCTTCACACCTCGCACATCCTTTACAAATTCCAAAAATTCATTTGCAGCATCCAAAGTAGCAAATACGATATCCCAAAAATACTCTCCAGAAGTTGCAACCGGAACCGAAGAAGATGGCGATGATACCGATGCTGATGATGAGGGTGAATCAGCCATTCCAGAAACCTTATGAGATGTTGTAGATTCGCTGGATTCCACAGGCTCTTTGAAAACCATCCTAACCCACCAATCCCAACCAGATGTAGCCCCTGCTCGGCGCGCTTTTTCAATATTACTGCTCACTCCACTGGATTTTACACCACCAATTGGCCATTCGTCTTCAACGACTTTCACCACTCCAATCGCTCCGTTTTGGATCAGAGCAGCTACTTTTTGTTCAAGCAAGGATGCTTCCTCCACTTGTGTTATCTGTTGACCCAACTTCCATCGCCAGGTTTTCCACCGCTCGCAGCGAACCAGGTCCCGAACGCGGCCAACCCGCAACGGGGGAGAATATTGTGGTATTTGTGATGCCGAAAGACCTTTGAAGGGATCGGGAATAGGTCTATCGTTTGCTGGCGGCGTTGGGGTCGAAGATAGACTGTTGAGAGAAGGGGACGAGCCACTTCGCGGAAGAGTAGCAGCCAATGAAGCCGCGTGTTCAAGAAATGGCGCATTTACAGTTGGCGCCGGTAGAGTTGATGCCGGAAACAGGGGCGGCGGCCAAACATCAAATCGCTCAGACGTTAAATAAATATAGTCTTTTGTCGCTATCAGAGAGACGCTATTCACAGTCACAGATAGGGAAGGTGCAACCCTCAATTTTGATGGCGGGTGTTGAAGTGGGCGATGTGGAACTATCCAACCAACCAAGAGATAAAGTTTTAAGAACTCGAAGTTGACCTAAGTTCAAAAAACCTTGTCATAAAAAACCCCCCACGCGATTTAGAAATTACCTTGTTCAAAACAACTGTGTTTGAAGTCGCAGAATCACAATCAGTGTCATTCACAATGGTTCGAATTCGAGAAACAGGAGAATTAGTTTGCTCCAAGGATGGATACGCTGGCTGTCGACTACCGGATGACAAAGGAGTGTTTAGCAAGTCACTAAACCATCCCTTTCCTCCAGATGAAGGGGGTGCTGTACTCTTGTTTTGCTTTTTTGCAAGAACGTCCCGCCAATCGAACTTCCCATCCACATCCACATCATTCAATATGACGTTCACGGAAGTTCCTGGTGCCAACAAAACCTTTTCCCGTAACGCCGTTAAGCTCCATTCCACGTCTTGGTTCACAATCTTGACCTTCCCATCTTCTCCTCTTATAGAGAATTTGCTGCTTCCTGGTTTACTTTCATACAAAACTGGAACCAAAGAATCCAAAATCCGACTCGTTCCAGATCGATCCCGCGAAAGAAAAACCAAGGACCGTATTCCAGACAGTGGATTCTGCGTGAGACTCATACTCGACTTTTTTCGAAGAGGCTGACCCTTTCCACCACTTTTCAAGCTTCCTTCAACGCCAATACCACTAACCCGCCTTAAAGTCGGGTTTCCTGCCCTGTCTCCTGTTGGTGCAGTTGCAGTGCCGTCGTCATTGGCCAAAAAATGGATCCCCAGAAATTGACGGTTTGGCCCAACGTCAATTCGAGCTGAAACACAATGAGCTACAAACTTCGTGAAATGCAAAGAAGGTATTGAGTTCACCTAAATGAGACAGTGGTATCTTCCTGGCTAGTTTCAAAATGCGGCTCGGGTCATCATAGCGAACCTGCGCAATAACATTAGACAGGTGGGATGAAGCTGCAGAATCCGTCGCAGCCAATGAAGATGCCGTTGCATTCGTGTTTCCCCTTGAAAATGGATCGTATGGCATTTGAAACGTTGGTGTGAAAATATAGAGTCCTTTGTCTGTCAACAGAAGATATGATGCTCGCTCAACTGTTTGCATGCGTTCGATTGTTAAGCGCGTTGTTGAGTCTTGAGATGTGTCCAGCTGCGTCGATGCCACAGGAGAAAGGAATGTTGAAATAAACGATTCGTTAGACGCGGCAGCATTAGCAGCTATCCCTTGTATGTACGGTGATACTTGTGGAACAACACTTCCAGGAACCCATGCCAAAATCTTTTCCTGATCGTTCAAAAGGACTTTGAACTTCAAATGCAATTGAAGAGAGTTATTGATGGAGAGAAATGGAATGTTTGGGGTGCGGGGAAATGGAAGCGACTGCGAAAGATGCCTTGAGCTATTGTGAGAAGAATTTTCAGGAATTCCAGACACTCGAGTTAGCCCCGTCAACCCACTGAAGACAGAAAACCTCCCACTATCTCCACTAAACATAGAGCCAGCGATAGTTCGGTTTGATTGCCTTGGATGGAACGCTGAATACACAGAACCACTTCTGTCTGACCCCGCCTCTGAGTCGTCTCCTTTCACCCTTCTTTGGTGGGTTACCATGGGATTTGCAACTGGTCGAGCTAGTACCAATCGTGGTGCCATATCAGCCCCTATGCCTCCTCCCAATTCTCCCGAAGGATCGTTTCCTGTGGGTCTCCTCACCCCAACGGCTGCTCGCGGCTCGTTCGACATACTACGATAACTACCGAGAGCTAAGCTGCGTGACAATGACGAATGCCCAGCATCACGTCGATTTGCTCCTCCTGGGTTCGATATCGGTAACGACCCTACTGTTCTTCGAGCTCCTGACCCTGTCTCACCACCTTCTGCAAACGTAACATGAACATTTCGAGACCTCACACTTTCTTCATCTCCCCCGTTTCTAGGCTCGAATTCATACACACGGCGGTAGGGTCCAATGGAGTCCAGCGCCACAGCAGAAGAGGGGCCAGCCACACTTCCGCCGAAAACAGAAGAACTTCCCGAATGATATCCGCCAAGCCTTCCGGAGCTTCCGCTGGACATCGACATTCCACCACTGGCCATTAGCGGCTTTTGCGGTGGTAGATGCGAGACAACCAGTGCTTCTTCAAACCCACCAAGAGCGCCAGTACTTCTGCTGTTGACACTCTTCGCCGGCCCAGCACGCTGCGAATTCACGTTCAGATTATTTCGTTCCTGCTCTTCAGCAAATAGTTGAGCTTCGCGACGCCCAGGCCTCATGAACCTGTGCCATCTTTTTATGCCATTCAGCTGTTGCAACAAAGGCTGAGTTTGGCGGCTTCATAGAAGCGGTTGCAATCGGATCAGTCAACTTGCGCGAAGCCGCTGGTGTATTCGATAGTGGCGTCATTCCAGAAGACGATGCCGAGGACGAGGGTTTTGTGGAGAATTCAGTTGTGAGAAATTGGTGATGACGATAAGGGTGATGTTTCAACAGCTGTTTCTGTAAAAAATCTGTCAGCAAAGACAGCAAAATTACATTTTGTTGTACCAAATTGGTTTCCTCGAGTTGTCATCTTTGGAAAATTGGGTTTCCCTAATGGGATTTGCTGTATACGAAAAGCCGCTGATGAAATGCTCTCCGAAATCAAGGGCCTGTTTTGATGGGACTTGGATGATAAGGCGATGGTTTCTTCGATCTTCTCAAGCCTTCCGCTACTTCCTCTAAATGGGGATGGTCCCAGACCATGTGGACTGCGTTGAATTGCAGGTTCCCCTGCTCCATTCAGTATCGGACTTATTTCCGTACCTCCGACCCTGGGAGGGCTCACATTATTCCCTATGATTGCGAACGACGTATCACTTGGTAGACTTGTGCTGATTTTTGGATCCAATTCATCTTCCGATGCAACACTGCTATTACTACTGCTAGAGCGCGTTCCTGCGTTACTGCTGCTTGACACAAAATCCTGATGCGCATCAAAGTATTTGCTTAGACTACGCTCTTCTCTTTGCGGGAGCCCACTAGTCGTTGAACTGTTTCTTGATGAACCCAGTATAGGGGGTGAAGTGAAAGATTTGTTGTTTTCCGTTGATGTATTGGCTTCTGCTGACTGAATGCTGGTTAAAGCCGATGTCATCGGTGCGTCGTTATGGTTCCAGTGGACAGGGGACATTCTTTGGGAATTAGGTGTGACACTTCGCTCATCCATGCTCTCCATTAGGAGGTCTAATGAATCGGGATCAATGTGGACAATAGGAAGTTTGGCCGAGCTCTTGTTCATGCTTGTTTCTGGAATTACTGTGTTTGAAGAGCCCCCTACAGAATGAGGTGTGGAAACGAACAATCCTGTAGGTTGAACTCCATCCAAGTTTTCTTCTGGTGCTCCTCCAGAAAGATCTTCAACAATGGCAATCGCACGACGACCTTTTCGTTTTGTGTTCGAAGTCGCTGATTTAATTGGAGACGACTTTTTCTTTTTCAATTCCGATTCCTGTTGAGACTTCGCTGCGATTACGGAAGACGTTGCCGCAATTGTCAATCCTGCAAGAATTTCTTTGCTTTCAGCCGGAGAAGGTAGCATTCCATCTATCTTCAGAGAAACGGCTTTGGACTTAAAGTAAGTATATATATTCATTCTGTGTGAAGGCTTAACAAAAGATTTGTTTTAGAACCGCAAGTAATTCCACGATTTGTTTACCTGTTTGGAGATCCCGTTGCCAGCCACAATAAGGTCAGAGCAAGAATCCAACACAGATATCGCTTTCAGCTCAAATACATCCAATATATTGTTGAAGCTCAAATCCAGCGTTTGTAAGACGGGAAAGACGCCACTCCAATCTCCAATCCCCTCTATAGAATTATGCCGAAGAATCAGACAAACAAGAGCCTTGAAATTGATGGTTGTGTTTTGATTTTGAGATTGTTTTGGGTTGAATTTGGACACAGAAGATGCAACCTTCGTTGATCCTTTGAGTTGGATGTCCAACGAGTGCAATTTGTTATGGCTCAAGTCAAGAGTCTCAAGGTGTGGTAACACAGAAAGATTCGATGGAAACGACGCGATATTGTTTCCGGATAAATTCAAATAAGTGACGTTGGCCAAATGGGGTATGATTGTTGGTGATATTTCAGTCAACTTCGAGGATAGAACAGCAACTCGTGAGAAAAGCAGACCCGACGAGTACAAAGGATTCGAAACAATTCGCAGTATGTATTTTCCAAGATGGGATATCGATAGATCAGATGCGTCAGTCTCTTTGATGGAAGAATCGGTGAGAAACAGAGTTTGGATAGAAGCCTCTGGAGGAAAATCGCCTAATAGACACTGATTTATCCCTGATATGTGTAGTATTTTAAGCTGGGGTACTGAGTCCATATTGATAATCGCTTGGTGGTTGTCCCCTGCTGGTGAGCGAATTGCTTAGCACAAACCACAATAGACGAACAGTCACCTTTCAGACACAGCGATTGAAGCTGAGCTCAATCCATCTGAAATTATTCTTAGACAGCTGTTAAGAGACTCGGTTGACGGATCCGGTGCTGTTGTCCAAGCTAAACCAAGGTAATTCAGGATGGAGGTATTAGACTGGCGTTGCTGCAGCTGTTTGTCCCCTGGCTCCACTTCTGTAATCGATGCTTTTAACTTATCATATAGGGCAAGTTCGCTTGGCGAAACCGTAAGCAAACACGTTGAAGTTGTAGTGAAGAGGGTTGTTGGGCTCAGATTCGATGCATTTTGGATTCGATGTATTTTCAATGCGAGTTCTCTGATGGTCTCAAAGTCAGTCTCTGACATAGATGGTAATAGATGATAATGGACGTAGTTGTTCTGAATGTCTTTATTCTTAATCAAACTGCAAAGAAATAATATTACCAGTGGTTGATTCCACACTTACTCTTCCCGCATTGCTTCCGCCGTTTCCCACAGTGCCGCTCTAGTCACAGGAACGGTCAAAGTTAAAACACCTCCTGGGGTGCTCAATTGCATTTTTCCTGTGAAACCCCAGGCAAAGCTATAGTCTTTTGAAGTGTCGACTCCATTAACAAGATAGATAATTGCGTCCGATTGGCCAATCGCAGACAGGTCAATGAGACTTGTAAAGTTGGAATGGTGACTTGAACTTGGCTCAAAGAACCGGACCATACATCGACACCTGCGATCGTTGCCTTAAGGATGGCGTAGATGCCTCCAAGACAGATAGCGAGACCAAGAAAGGCGGACAAAGTGATATAAGTGCAGCGAGAAATGCAGCAACAGCAGCATTTGCGATGGCGAGTTATTGAATCATGGTTCCGTACAGCGGTGGTTGTTTGGTTGGAATAACCAAAGGATTCAAGAGATGCATCGATGTAGCTTGCTTTCTGATCATTTATTTTTTGATGTCTATGTCATTTTGGGGCTTCGACCATTTATCCCCGCGGCTTTGTTTTTGATCACCATTTTTGGAGTTTGATCACCACCTTCCATAAATCCAACCACCAGTTCAATTGGTAATCGAAAAATGCACTTATCAAATTTCAATCTAGAAGGCCCGTTTTCGTGCAAGTTTTAGGTTGTGAATTTCTTATTGGGCCAATCACAACTTGAACAGTGAACAATGAGAGAAGAATTGGAATTCACGGAAGTGTCAAGCCCTCTCCATGACCGCAATGTTCACCCAAACCATCGAAATGAACCTAAACTATCTGTATTTGAGCTACCTGTTCTCTCCCTGAAACAGAAGAATAATGCCTCCTTATGTGGTCCATCTTACACAGGCTCTTTTGCAGCATCATTTAAACACACTATCCTCCCCCATTCGATGCCAATTGATCACAGCAAAATTGGATGGACTGCACTTCCGGACGTTATAGATCATAGACAAACTCAGATTATTGGGGTCTTGACTTGCCAAGGGGGCTTGTTACCCAATCTCCATTCCATCAAACCAACAGACAAAAAAGACGCAAACAAATTGAGGGACTCATTTGTTTCAAAGGACGCATCAATTCCACCAGCGAACTGTTCGAAACGAGAGTCGCGAACAGAGATGCTCAAACGGGCATACGTAGGCTCCAAAAAAACTCACCATAAAAGTTCACATTGGGAATCATCCGGAATCCTCAAAGGGGTTTGGACATCTGGGGTTGGATGGAAGCAAGTCAAAGAGGATTTGAAACTGGCAGCGAACAAACAGTTTGCAATCGATATTTGTGACGAAGTTTCGAATATGGGCGTTCCAGTGAAGCTGTTGGAAACAAAAGATCTCGTAGCAGCCTCTGTTGCCACATAATTCTCCAGAGGTTGCTATAAATGCGGTCATGAATTGTTTGACAAAAGGCAGGAACACTATGTTAGCCACACCAGCCAGTTAATGAAGCGAAATTCGAAGAAAGATCTGCGACAAACATCCCAGCAGCGCAGTATACTTCCAGCAATCTTGACTTCAGAATCATCCCCACAAGAAACAAGAAGTTCCTCCACAATTAAATCAAAACGTATCTGTTTTCAGCGAAACTTGGACTCAGCATCCGCGATTTCCGATGGAAGCTCGCGATTTTCCAAACGCTGCAGAGACTCAATACCAGGCAAAACCGTCTTCATGTCCCTCATAGCCACAAAAAGAAGCTCAAAGACATGAATGCTTCTCCTGTAGATAACTTTGATAGAATGGCGGACTTTTTGGACTCCCCCTTACCGTTTAACATACACCCGCCAAGGTCTAAACTGATGCTAGCAAGAGGCAACAATGAACATGAGGCGTTAAATCGCGAAAAAGAGGCATTTATTTGGGCAATGAGAATTAAAGAGCTTCTTGATCGGCGGAGCAGTGTGGTGAATCGGAAAGGTCTGGATGGACCAGTCTTTTCGCGATTTGAAGAAATTGAAGAGTTGGACTCCTTGCTTCAAAAAATTCCGTGGTTTTCCCAATTCAGTGAGGTGAGACGGAGAGATTTTTGTTTTTCTTCGTCATTCGCAAAGCTAAAATCGAATTGGAAATAGGATTTGAGACATGGAATCTGTGATGTGGTTCAAATAAGTCACCATCCCAGAAACACTGTATTAACAAAATACAAAAACCGACATCAAACGTGGTACATCCTTCTCACTGGATCCATCAGCAAAACAACACCGCCACAAAAGAAGGTGCAGAAGCTTTCGCGCCTCCCAGAACATGTTGTTCAAACGCTCTATGTGAATCCAACAAGCACAAACCTCCCACCACCCGCATCGCCCACGATATCAGATCTCGGAAGGCACGATGATAATGCAAGAGCAAGTTCCAACCACAAAGAAGGCTATACCAAAGCATCAAATCGCACCTACCCCATGTCAAAACGTCTCATGCAATCTCAAACCCGAATTTGTCGGAATTGACAACGAGTATCAGATATACAACACCTGGAACGTCCATGACGCCGTTTCAGAATTTGTTGGATCCATTGGCATACACGTGTACCCATCCGGCCTCTCTGAAAACAGATACACATTCTTGGGTATTGAGTGTGGACCGGAGGGATTTTATCAAAGTGGTGGAAGAAGCAGAATCGGGGGTTTATAAAACGCTTAAAAAGCTATCAAAGGTCCAGGGAATCGGTGAGCCTGGCAACGGGGTAGACGGGGTGGTGCGAAGGGATTACTTGATGGAGTTGGTCAGGAAAGGAGAATTGAGGAAAATCGAAAGTGGCGCGGTGTTTCCGGAGGGTTTGATCCAGAATTATCACTTTATCAGTAAGTAATTTTTCGGCAATGACACGTCCAATGAACTTAAAGGTTTCCTTATCCAGTTCTCTCCGGGTCCGCCACCATGCAGATAGTGTCGATTGGAAGGGGATTTAGATTCACAAGTGGAAAAATACGCAAACCGAAGCTATCAAGAAAGCTTGCATTTGAACAGACTGTGCCGAAGATGGTCCTCTTTGCACCTGAGACGCAGTGGAATCTCCCTGAAAAGTGGAGGATTCAGTCGCAAGATTTTATTGTTCGAATTGTGGCAGGACCGTCTGGCTGCGTTATTCATACTTTTTGACCTGAACGGAATAGTGCGATTCAATTTTAATTTTTTTTTGGGAGGGGAATTGTCAAATTTCTTGTTTTGGTGTTTCTTGACCAGAATTGTCAAAGAACGCTCACATTTCCCCTCTTTGTTTGTTGAACGCTGCTTCAAATTTCTGATGATCGGTAGTGTAGTTGGCCACTCTGCTATCGCACTGCTAGGTTTTGGCTGGACAGTAACAGCAGCGCCAGTCTGCACATGGACAAAAGCACCACCAACTCCCGTCAACGAGGCCACCCAAGCCATCACTGGACTGTCAATTACATGCACTGGAGTATCTGCCCAAACCAACGCGATCCTCACAAGCGACATTGACACAAAACTGTCGCTTTCAGTTCCGCTCTCCAACGGAGCTGCCGTTTTCCCGTCATTTACCCTCCTCAAAGGGGAAACTAAAACCGGCGGCACCCAAACACTCACAGTGACAATTAATGGAGTAGCCGCCCTCACGGGGAAAACCTATCTCATCCCACAGCAGATTGACATTGGTTTCTTGGCCAACTTTGATGTGCCGTCTGGGTGGATGGATCACAGTTTTCAAGCACTTGTGTTTTCCTATGTTCTGAACCAGGAAAAGTTTTTGCTAAACACTCAAATCAAGGTTGATGTGAAACCGTCGAATTGTTCAGTTACTATCTCAGCGGCCAGTACGTTTGCTATTCTTTCTAACCCGGATGTTTTGGCTATTTGGGGTCCTGATTGTAGTGGTACTGCCATGGTTGATTCACCAGTTGGGTTTCTTATATTTTACTTTTGTTATACTGCCTCTTATGTTTCTTCTTATGTCGTAAAATTTCTCTCAATAATTAATTAGATGGCTGCAGCCTTTGGTGTTCCCGTTGTTAGTGGAACCAACGGAAACCCGACTCTATCTGACAAATCCGTTTATAAAATGTATATGAGAACAATTACAAACAACAATGGAGAAAATCTATTCCTCCTATCCATGATTCAATATTACGGTTGGAAGTATGTCAACATCATCACCTTCGACTACCTCCCATTCGGCGACTTCATGTACGCTGCATTGAGTCAGCTTAATGTGACAGTTGTAGGTTAACTTGATTTTGCCCTCTGGAAAGCTGGATTACACCAGTGAATTGCAACAAATCTTGAAATCGAAAACCTGCAGTTATTCTGACAAACATTTACAATAACGATGCTCTCACATCTGACAACTTGTACAAGTCGGCTCTGCCCTTGGGAATGTTTGATAAGCCGTATGTCTGGCTGTAAGTTTCCTTAGATTTCATGGTTTTAAAGTTCGATAATGTTTAACATCATCATATTCCAGATTTGCAAATCCGTCTGGTGACGATTTCCAGAGTACCAGCATTATTCCTGACACCAAAAAAGCGGGCCATATTTATTTCGCTAGAACTCCACCTCCAACAAACATGCCATGGAGAGAAAAGGTTGCAGCATTGGTTAACAATGATACATGGGTGTCAGCCATGTATGGCCCTGCATACTTGACACGAACTAAACCAGTTGTAGCGAATAACCTGGATCAATTTGGCTTGTGGAATATGAATGCATATCTAACAATTATTGTTCGTATCTCCCCTCCGTTTTAGCTTCATTTTTTTGATGACTCATGACTACGCTTCATTATCTCCTCCCAGACCTGCCCTTCGCAACCTTATCTATGTCAAACAAGTTGACTTTGATGGAATGGGGTTATACCAAGAAATGCGAAAAATCGACATTATTGGAATGGAGGGCCCCTTAGCTTTCGACGCTAACGGCGATGGTTACAATGTTCCCGCGGCCGGTATCATGTGGGTAGCCAAAAAGGGTTGGACCACGATGGGAGACATTCTCCCCGTCACAACATCCGCCTTCTTGCAATACACACCAATAAACAAGAACCTCGTCTGGCCCGGAAACAGTACGCAGCCGCCCACTGGTTTAATCTGTGACCATGAATGTGGTCATGGTGCTTGTACTCGACCTGGTACTTGTATCTGTGAGCCTGGATGGGTTCAAGACAAGACTCTGTTTTTGTCGGGTGGACCTGATTGTACCATTGCAATCTGTAAGGCCTGTCAAAATGGACAGTGTGTTTCACCAAACGTTTGCCAGTGTAACCCCAACTGGATTGGCTCCGACTGCAGTATTCTATCGTTGCCCATGCAGCAAACCAGTTTCAGCTCACCTGACCAGGTTGGATCTCAAGTCGTTGCGATTGTAAACCTGGTTATCCTGGGCCTCACTATTATCTCCGCCATCTTCCTCACAATCAACCGCAACAACAAGCAATTCAGAAGTTTGGATATCTCCTTCACTGGTATCCAATTGATTGGAATCATTATCGGACACGTCGGCCTCATATTTTCAACCGCTGGTCCAACGGATATAAACTGCAGTCTACGCTTGTTCCTTTTTGTCGGGAGGCATGATTCTCCAAATGACTGCCTTGCTTCTGAAAACCTACAGATTCTACACAATCTTTGACAGCACAAACCCAAGCGCCAAAGGAAACCTCCAATTCTGGAAACTAGGGCTCGTGATTGCAATCTTTTTCTTTATCACCATGATCATGTGTATTGTGTGGGCTGCAGGGGACCAGCCATACTACACTGTGTTAAAGAACGTGGACGGAATCAACTTTTACGGAGCCTGCAAGAGCTTGAGCAACGGTGCGGGTTACGCTGCTGTTGTTATCCTTGGACTTCTTTTCGGGTTCGTGTCGTCAGTCATGATTGTCTTGTCTGCAGTTGAGTCAAAACATTCCCAAAGAGTATGCTGACAATAAGCTTGTCCTTCGATACGCTATTTGCACCATTTTCTTTTCTATTGTCATGGTGGTTGTGCAGTTCCAGAACTTTAATGAGGTTACAAAGACTATTATTGTCAATGCAGTTGGGATCCTGAATCTGCAGGCTGGTCATTATATCTTGGTTGTTCCCAGATATTTGAAGGCTGCAAAGAAAATGTCTGTGGGTAGTAGTCAGACTTCTTCCTCTAATCAAGGGGAGGATACTGCCGAAAGCGGGGCTGGGTTCAGTCCTGTCTCCAAATCGACTTCGGATATGGTTTTGCTGCAAGTTTGTCACTTGAAGCCTGGTCTTTTGTCGAGATGGGTCAAGAAGATGGGAATGTATGACCGCAGAAACAATATTCTTATGGTTCAAGCCGCCTCCAGCGAAACTCAACCCCACACGCCTATGGATGCCTTTTTGCTCAACGTTAGTCACTCGAAAATTGTGGACGTTGATATTCCCACGTCTGGCGTTTTGGGAAGTTTTAGCATTGAATGTGGCAACATTTTGCATCAGTTCCAATTGGCTGGAACTGGTGATGAGAAAGTCATCCAGGACTTTGCTGGTCTTCTCAAGTCTTTGAAGAATTCATCATTCACTCAATCCAGTATGGCCAAATAGATGTTCAATTATTTTGGCTTTAATCATTTGAAATAAACACATTCTTCATAAAACGGACACATGTCTAAATGATAATCCACGAAACAGTAAGGCATCCCGCTGAGTGTCCACCATCAGTGCCTTCTCCTTTCGCGCGAGCTCGACCTTGTCAAAAACGAACGGTTGGTCTTCAAGTTCCGCATCTGAATCCGTTCCTTGTGCTGGAGTGCCAGTTCCTCTCTTTCGCTTCCCTAAGGAGCCTGCCGATTTCTTTTCAACTCTTGTTTTCGTAGACGCTTTTGCGCCACTTTTGGAAGTTTTTCCAGTGTTGGAGCGAGTTCGTTTTGCGGCAGGCAGCTCTTCTTCGTCAATACTCTCGTCTGCTTTGTTGTCTTCATCTCCATTCTCATCATCATCGCCGCCATCATCTTCATCCTCGTCATCATCATCACTATCCGACTCTGCAGTTTTGGATACAACAGCTGCTTTCTTGATTGATGCTTCTGATTTCTGAAAGTAAGTTGCAATGTTTCCATTGCGCATTTTTTCGGCTGGATCATCGTCAGGCCTAAAGCAGGAGGAGTATAAGAGAAGAAAGGATACAAGACGAGACTTCGCTTATTTGTGTACCATGTCACTTGAGCACAACTCCTCTCCAGCATTTTGGCACATGTGGACCAAGAGAACCGAATCATGTCGGGGAATCCGAAAATGGGATCGATATTCTGTTTGAGCCACTTTTTGGTATTTGGGTCTGACAATAATTTTTTCAGATCAACTTGAGAAGCTCGGAAATGACTTATTACCTCCAGGATATCCAGATCCGAAAACTCTTGTAAACGGCTTGTCAGAAACGCCTGCTTCAGAAAAGATCCAGTTTTTCATGACGCAGTCACGAATCACCTTGATATGAAAGTCGGCATTCAATAACATGATCTATATTGAAGCAACCACCGCCTTCGGCAGTATGATTCCTCCCTTGCTAATAGAAAACATCGACTACTGCGGAAGAAGCAAAGAAATGACCGCCTGCGGCGGTGGGTTCGCAAAAAACAAAACCCAACCTTTGCAAAAATACTAGCAGCAGAAACAATAGGAAACTTTGAGTCAGCCTTTGTAGTGACAGTGATACTAATACCAGGAAAATGTCTCTCAAGAACTTCCTGGTATGGTTTTTCTTTCCCAACTGTATCGACATAAATCTCAGTCACATTGACGCCCTTTTTTAGAGTATCGCGTATCAACGCGATAGTAGTATCGTATGCTTGCTGATTCAAGTTGTATTTCGTCCTGCATGATTTCACCGTATGCCAATGACTGTCAGAAGGGATTGGACTACTACAACCGCACACACCTCCTCAGCATCCCCTCTGAAATATCGCGTGGACTGATTGCCGTAACGGCAAAGCCGATCCAGTCCTTGTATTCCGTAGTCATCATTTTCACAAACAGGGCTTCTCTGTCCTGCTCCGTCAGCTTCTTCGAGTCGTCGACGCCAATGCCCTTGACGAGCGCCTTCTTTACCAGCGGCGCGAATGCGCACGCGTAGACCATCGGGCCTGTTTGTTGCTTCTGTTATGACTCATCGCGACTCATCGCTGACTCACCCAGCACCGGGCCGCGGCCGGCCTCGTCGACGCCGAGCACAAACGGCGCGGCGGCGGCGAGTTCGTCCGCGCGCGGCATGCCGGCGTCCAGCGAGTGGTGCGTCCACGAGGCCCCGGCGTCGACTGCGACACGCCGTTCGCTAGGCCCAATCGTTGCTTCGTCCGAGGCAGAGAGGCGCAGCGGACACTCGGGCAGCCCAGCGACAAGCGCCAGGACGCGTGCTTCGCTGGATGGTTCGGGCGGTGGTTGTTCGAGTTCGGACATGAAATTGCAAAATAATGAGAATAATAAATAAATAGAGAAAAACAGGAAGAAAGGAAGAGGCACGCGCTTTTCGGTACTTTATATTGCGTGGCGTGCGAAACAATGTCCACGAAACAATAGCTGGACATTGTTGCACAGAAAAAAGCATATTTGCCTTCACTCGCAACTCTGGAAAAAGCCTATCGAAACAGGAATGGGCGGCAAAAACCAAGATGCGGAATCCGCAGTTTCAAAATTGAAAGACTTGTTGCTGGGCGAAACTACAAATACCATGCCTTTCGCTGTCCGCTTCAAGATTCTCATTTCAGCAATCGTCCCAATTACTTCAATTATAGTTGTTGCTGGACTCTTGTCCACCGCCGTCAATGAATCCTCTCCCAACAAGGGCGAACATGGCCTTCAACTACCGCGACTACTTGTCAATGGATCAGGAAGCTCAATGATGGCCAACACTTATTGGCGCTCAATGGCCGTGTTTTCTTCGTACCTCCAATTACAGCAATCGCCCTTTGAACTGGATGCTTCGTTTTTGGCTGCCGGTAGTGGTGCCGGAAGGTCCGACTTTTTTAATGCCTTTGGTCTTTTTGGTGCAACTGATTCGGATGTATCTGCATCCGATTTGAAATTCTTTCTTCCTGATACGAATAATGAAGGGTCTGATTCTGGATATAGCAGCGCCACTAATGTGACGACATTTGTTGATTCGAGAGCTCCCGCTCATTTGGGCATCATGTTGTTGCCTACTGTTGCTGGTGCTCTTGCAATTGTTCATAACCTTCCGGGATTGCCTGATGGAAGGTGGGTCGACTTTACCGCTGTGGTGGTGTTCTATCACCAACATATTTGCGTTTTTGCGGGCTTTCTTACCCGCCAAAGTTATGCCATTAGACAATACATTCTAAACACATTTCATACATTAGCCAACTCGCCCTAAATGCAACCGTACTGGGTGATATATTTTGTGGCGCGATCGAGTATTGGAACTCATCAGCAATCCAAGCCTTGAACCCAGGCCTTCCTTTACCAGCAGCCCAAATAAAACTAATTGGCCGAGGAGATTCAAGCGGAAGTACACAAATCTTTACAAGTTACTTATCGAAATACTCGACCAAATTTCAAAAAGCGGTCGGCGCTACTAGTCTCCCTAAATGGCCATCGTCCGTGATTCTCGGGAACACTGCCAGTGAACTGATATACGTTTCTTCAAATATCAAGTACTCACTCACCTATGTGCCAATGGAAGCGGTTTCGCAGGCGAAATCGCTGGGGCAGACACCTCAAATTACGCGTTTGTATAATTCTTTGCAAGAATTAACGATGCCGGACTCTCTTGAATCGGTCATCAATGCAATGCAGGCTGCGGCGCTTAAATCGCCATTTAGTCGACATGGGTATTTAGATATTTTTGATATTCAAGAAGCCCATGCATATCCAATTGCGTTGATGTCCTTCATCTTGATTCGAGAAAACTATTTTTACTTTTCTCCTGGCTCCCAATATGATTGCGACCGAATTAAAGCCATGGTTAACTTTTGGTACTTTTTGGTGAGATTTTTTTAGGTTCACTTACAATTCTATTTGAAACTCAAAGCTTATACAACATACTAGTTTACAGACACATATGTGATTAACGAGAATTTAAACCAAGGATGGGTTTCCGTCTCTGGAGATCTCTTGAAAGATAATTTAAAGCGTCTTGCGTTAGTCACTTGTAATCGAAAGAATATCATGGACGATTTGAACACTGATTTCGAGAGAAAGGCATTTTATGCAAAGAGTAATTTAACGTTTCTTTTTTTCCGGTATTTATTTTGTACTTTTTGGTTGATTCTGTCTGCACAGGAAAAAAGTACTATAATTGGGACTACTCAATCAAATTTTGGGATAACCCATCGAAATTCACTACATCGCAAGTGGGATCATCCATGTACTTGATTTACTACGCATCTCTTATTCTCTGTAACGTGATCCCCTTTGCATTGAACATGTATCAGTACCACAACAAGGGCGACAATAGTAGCCACTCCAAAAGCGCAATCCGCGCCAGCTTAAGTATTCGAAGCGACTCGGTTGTGGTAAAGAGCGTATTATGCGACCCAGTAACGGGAGAAGACATCAGCAACGAAAACGATGAAAACGACGACGACACCAAAGAGGAAAAAGCGGCCAAAAGAGCCGGGAAACTGAAATTTACGTTCCAAAACCGATTGGCGATTATAACACAATACGTGACATGCTTTCAAATCCTGTATCTCTGTCTGAGCAAATCGATTGTGATTCAGCATGATAGTATTTATTTGGATGTGATTTCGTATTTGGGAATTATTCCGGATTGGTATCCGTATTATGTTTTTTTGCTTATAATGGTGGTATTGTGGTTGGGGTGTATGCTGTACGCGACGTATATTTACGGCGTTTTGGAGACTTATTATCCAAGGAAATTGCTTACAATGACGCATTTTCATGCGTTTCTTGCGGATTTTCTTCCAGTAAGGCAGAAATTCCTTTATTTCACTCTTCTTTTGATACTTTTTCGTGTATTAGAACTACGCTGTTCTCATGTACAGCCCAAGTGTAGAAATGTTATCCAAAGTATTTGATTGTCGATTGTCAACACATGAATGGATATTCCACAATAGCTTGGATGACATTTGCTTTGTAGGTCCACATTGGACAATGTCAGTGTTGTCCCTTGTGTTGGTGTGTTTGTTTACGAATTCTGTGGTTCGGTATAGCAAGATCTTGAAGGTTTGGAGTATCTCATCTATTTTTTTTGCCTGTTTAATCCCGTCCTCTCGCCATACAGCTGCTTCGAAAACATTTCGATTTTAAGGATAAAGAGTGGTGTATTTACTTGGACTCTGTCTCGAAAACATTTATTCTCATATTGTATTTCAATATTGGAAACAAGGAGTTTCTTCAGACAACCACTGCTTTACTCGCGATTCTCGCCTTGTGCTCGCTCATTGGAAAGCCAAATGACATATTCTGGTACAACTACTTTCGTGGTGGGATGTACGCCTATTCTGCTGTGATTTGCGCAGTTATTTTGGCCATTGAATTGAAAACGAGTATTTCGGATTATCCTGGGCGGGAATCTATTGGTGCTACAATTGGTTTTGCTGTTCTATTGGGAACGAGTTTGTTGTCTGTGGTCACGTACTTGTTTATTGCCAGTCAGTATAAATTGGGAATGAGTCGAAAGGAGTTGAAGAGAAAGGAAGAGGAGCTGAAGAAGTTTTTCGCAGCTTTTGGGTAACGCTTTTTTTTTAATTTTCGAACAAAAAGATTGTAACAGGGGAAATCACAGAGATGAGGAATCACAGGAGGCTGAATCGGCTATGGTTTCTGAACAACAGCAACATCAACAACTTGAACTGGGCGGTGGGTCTGTCTTGTCAAGCAGAATGAATTCCAGTCACATGAACAGTCAAAGTCTTGCGACTTTTGAACCGGGGCAGTTTTCATCTGTATGTTTTTTTCAGAGCACGTCTCCTTTCTTCTGTGAAGTTTGTTGATGAATCTCGTGTATTGCAAAATAGACGCAATGGCGGCAATTTGACTCAATGATTCAAGCAGCCAAGAAGATTGACTTGCTGAAAAAGGAAGAATACAAATTCATCAAGCTGGCAATCAAATATGAAGGTAAAATGAATTTGATAAATTGACCTCGCCAGCTCCAATTGAATGGGAACAAAAAAAATTGACAGACCCGATAATTCCTCTAATATTCTCACGCTCCGGAAGAAACCTGAATCGTTTCGTTGATCATTTGAAATTGAAAGTGTATCAGGTTTTGGCAAAAGACAACACGATTCAATCGACGTGGTCGAAACCAGCTCATCCCCTTGTGGGTAGGCAGATTATAAATAACCCTACCGAACGCGGTCCGAGTCATCTGACTCCCTTGGTCAACCATACCATCACTCATAGTTCCCTGCATTCATCGACTCCATCTTCGCGGCCATCACAACACCGCACTTCTCATTCGCAATCTCAGCACGTTATATCTCATCTTCATTCAATCAAGCGCTTATCAATGGAACCAGTGGAGTCCCGAATTTCGCAAGGAGTTCATTCTGCCCCATGGACACCAGCTTCACCAAGTCGACCCATTGCAAGATGGTTCAAACAACCCGGGATTGGGACCTCAGAACCAGCGATTGCGACCAGATCATGGACCATCATTGTCGACGCGTCATTCGCGCCGCGTTTCTGAAAACTTGGGCGCGATTGGTGAAACTGATTCAAAGCTCGGTGAAGATTCTTGAATACAATTTATAGTAAACAAATATAATGCTGCAAAGAATTATAAGCTACATTTTGGTATTTGCTTGGTTGGCAGATGGGTGCAGGATTTTCGCAAAAGTTCCCATTGTTTGTGAAGTCACAAATAACAAGGCACGCGCGTCACATCCCTGCACATATTCCCAGCCACAATGGGATTCTTTGTCAGGGAGTTACAACAAAAAACGCGTCATCTATCGTCAGGGTTCAGTCTGCAGCTGCATCGGCATCAGTCAATATGGGCAGATTGAGTGAAAAAAGCTCCACGATATCAAAACTTCGAGACGCCATCGTTGGAGATGATACAAGTGGTTTGCCATTCTACCTCAGATTCAAGATTGCTTCAGCCGCGGCTGTTCCCCTTGCGATAATTGCAGCAATATGCAGCCTTCTGTCGAGCTACATCAACGAGTCGTCGCCAAGCAAGGGAGAGCACACTCTTCTACCGCACCTCCTAGTGAACGGATCGGGCAGCTCGATGATGGCCAACACGTACTGGCGGTCGCTGGCGTCCTTCTCGGCCTACCTCCAGCAGCAACAGTCCCCGTATGTGTTGGATTCCTCGTTTCTTGCAGCGGGAAGTGGTGTTGGCCGCTCTGATTTCTTTAACGCGTTTGGTCTCTTTGGGGCAACTGATTCCGATGTTTCAGCATCGGATTTGAAATACTTTTTGCCCGACGACGGCTCGGGGTATTCCAATGTTACTAAATACATTGATCCGAGGGCGCCGGCGCATTTGGGTGCGCTGCTGTTCCCGACGATGGCGGGCGCTCTGGCTGTTATCCATAATGTGCCATGGATTGCCAGACTGGAAGGTGTGACTCATAATTATTTGTTTACTTGTTGGTTTTGCGTTATTAACCAATTTATCAACAGCCAATTGATTCTGAATGGCTACTGTACTGGGCGATATGTTCTGTGGGGCTATCGCATGGTGGAATGCGACAGCAATCCAAGAGTTGAATCCAGGCCTTCCCCTGCCGGCCGCGCAAATCAAACTGATTGGACGTGGAGACTCGAGTGGAAGTACTCAGATATTCACTAGTTATTTGGCAAAGTACTCAAGCAAGTTTAAATCCCTCGTGGGTGCTTCAAGTTTACCCAAATGGCCGTCCTCCACAATTCTTGGCAACACTGCCAGTGAATTAATTTATGTCTCCTCCAACATCAAGTATTCTCTGACATATGCTCCGATGGAAGCGGTTTCCCAAGCAAAGAGTATTGGTCAAAATCCTCAAATTGCCAGCCTATATAATTCAAAGCGGAAAATAACGGCTCCTGGCGATATGCAATCGATTATTTCAGCGATGGATACTGCCGCTTTGGAGGCTCCATTCAGTCGTCACAGCTATCTGAATATTTATGATATTGCTGCAGTTGATGCTTATCCAATTGCACTCATGTCTTTCATACTAATTCGAGAAAATTACTTCTACTTTTCTCCGGGCTCCCAATACGAATGCGATCGAATTAAGGCGATGGTGTATTTTTGGTACTTTCTGGTATGAAAAACAAAAACACCTACAACTTGTATTTTGACTCTTTCTTTCCAATTATTCTTTAAGTTTACGGACGCTTCTATTGTGAAAGATAATTTAGCTCAGGGTTGGGTGCCCGTTACAGGAGACATGTTGAATGATAACATGAAGCTTTTGGAACTAGTTACTTGCAACCGAAAGAGCATAATGCAGGATTTAAACACTGATTTTCAGCGGAAGGAATATTATGCCAACAGTTAAGCCTACGAGGCCAACCTCCGTAAAGAAATCACTAATTAAAAAATAGGAACCAAATATTATGAATGGGATTTCGCAATCAAAATTTGGGAGAATGAATCAAAGTTTAAGACTAGTCTCGTGGGCTCTTCGCTGTACTTCTTGTATTATGGCGTTCTCATTCTCGCAAATGTAATTCCCTTTGCTCTGAATATGTTGAAATACCATTCAAAAGGAGAAGATTACAAACAAAAGAGTCTTCGATTAAGCACTGGTATAAAAAACGATTCTGTGCTTGTGAACAGCAGAGGTGAAAACGCAGATGACGATGAGGACGAGGAGGAAAAAGAAGAAAAAGCAGCAAAGAAAGAAGGAAAAGTCAAATTTACCAGCCAAAACCAGCTGGCAATAGTAACTCAGTTTGTAACGTGTTTCCAAATCATATATCTATGTCTGAACAAGTCAATTGTGATTCGTTCGAACGCTTACGTGGATGCAATTTCATATTTGGGATTACTACCAGACTTTTATTGGTATTATGTTTTGCTGTTGGCGATGGTGATGCTCTGGTTAGCGTGTATAATCTACACAACGTTTCTTTATGGTCTGCTCGAAACGTATTATCCTCGGAAACTTATCAACATGACGCACTTTCACTCATTCTTGGCTGACTTTTTGCCAAATTTTGCGGTTGTCATGTATAGTCCCAGTGTCGAAATGTTGTCTAAAGTTTTTGATTGCCGCTTATCGAGTCACGAATGGGTTTTTCGGAACAGCCTCGAGGACACATGCTATACAGGACGGCACTGGATGCTTTCTGTACTTTCTATTATTTTAGTATGTAGCTTCACAAACTCAGTTGTGCGGTATAGCAAGATTTTAAAGGTACGCAAGCTGACAACTTGATGCGTGAAATGTTTATTTAATTTATGTTCTGTTCAGTACCTTCGAAAAAACTTCGATTTCAAAGACAAGGAATGGTGCATCTACTTGGATTCAGTGTCCAAGACATTGATTCTGATTTTGTATTTCAACATAAGCAACCAAGAATTCCTTGCCACAACAACTGGCATTGCTCTTTGTTTTGGCTCTTTGTTCGCTAATTGGCAAACCGAATGAAGTTTTCTGGTACAACTACTTTCGGGGTGGGATATATGCGTACTCGGCATTGATTTGTGCCACGTTATTGGGCTTTGAGGCAACGATAAAACAGTCAGAGTACCAGAAGCGAGTGTTAATAGGAGACAACTTCACTTTGACAGTGCTGGTGGTCACTTGCGCTGCTTCTTTGTGCTCATATGCATATATTGCCGGACGGTTCAAGTTGGGAATGAGTGAAAAAGAGATGCGAAAGAAAGAGGAGGAGTTAAAAAAGTTCTTCGCAGCATTTGGGTATATCTCTACTTATAATGGTCTTTTTTTATGGCTAATTGCAATTCATAGAGATGAAGATGTGCGAGATGGAGGTGATGGGATTCCAGAGATACATCCCACTGTTGAGAGCAAAATAGACGGACTCGCTCCCCCCTGCAATGTCCAATGCAGTGATTCAATCAAGCTCTAGCAGTAGCTCAAATAATCTGCGTCATATTAGCAGTCTTGGTCATTTTGAGTCCAATCATTTTTCGGCGGTTAGCTTCGATGTCTTTATAAACAGACATTGAAACAACTTATTTAATCAGGCACAATGGAAGCAATTCGAAAGCATGATATTACTCGCCAAGAAAATTGATATCATCACGAAAGAGGAGTACAAGTTTGTTAAGCTAGGCCATTAAGTATGAGGGTAGGATTACTCCTGGTTTCAATCACATCGGTTTTAAAAACCAGCAACAGATCCGATCATCCCCATCATATTTACGCGTTCAGGAAAGAATCTTCATCGATTCGTTGATCAATTGAAGCTTAAAGTTTACCTTGTCCTGGCGAAAGACGCAAGTACGCCAACAGCTTGGTCTTCACGCCAAACAAATCACGTTGTTACAAGCCAAGTTCACATGAATAGTGGACAGATTCATCTTTCAGAGACGACACCAAAGCAGTCATCAACGGTTTTGCCAAAACGACCTTCTCAAAGGGGAGTTTCCAAAGCTGGGTCTCAAAGACCAAGTTCGGCAATTTCCTTGACCAAGAAAACGGCAGATTTTCGTGATTCCATAGATAGAAAGCAAAAGAGCGACATGGGACTGATAGGTCATCACGAGTTATTTCTTGAGTTGCCGGCAAGAGAGGAAATGGCAAACGATGCAAATGAACATTTATCGTCATTACGATCAGACGCGTTACAAGCGTCAGCTATTCCAGCGTCCACTTGGCGTGACTCTCACTTAGACGCCATCGGGGAAGCATTGAGTCCCATTGAGGATGTCGAGAAAGAATGAAAGAATAAAGTTATAATAAATCACAATCATTTATCGCGTAAATCAAATCCAACACCGGCACCGACACTATAATCCAAATGCAAATATAATCCATAACCATCATCCAGCAATTTTCTTGGTACATCAACCCCAGCGATTTCTACACCACTGCTCAAGTCCACCAAACAAACCCGTTTAGCAAATGCAGATCCATCTAAGCACATTGTATGGAATTCTCCGTTCTCTCCGCATAAATCCACTTCAATATGATGCTTGTTTGGCTTCCCTGCAGTTATCCCTTGAACAATTAATCCCGCCTTGACTTGTTCATTATGCTGTTTTAGGATCGAAATCGTGCTTTCGTCCAGAAATCTTCCAATCAGCTGCTCAGCAATATTTTGAGGGACGTGAGCCAAAGAAATCAAAGTGATCATTGGTTTAAGTTTATACAGTTGAAACTGCGAGAGGAGAGTATCGCGATGAATTCCAAATAATGGACTAAATATTCTGAGGCCAGTCGGATAGGCAGCTTTACCCATGAAATTGTGCTAACGTGTGTGTTATTTTCGGGAGCAAGACATGACCAGCATATAACTTACGGCGACATCTTCGATATCTCCTGTAACTAAAGCAGAAACTTTATCTTCAACGTAGAATCGTTTCATATAATTCCTATAGCATTCCAGGTACGATGGTTCATTTGAAATAGTGAGAGTTTCACTGGGAAACCCCAACGCTGCGGCCTGGACTTTGATGAATGCATTCGGATGAGCCAGCGACGTTATTGGAAAGAAGGTGATGAGCCTTTTGATTGTGATGTGGGGCATGGTGAATTTGATGAGGTGGAAAGCAAGGATGGAGTCTTTGCCGCCTGATCCAAATGTGAGTTAAACACACACATCGCAGGCACGTAAAAGATGCGTTTTCAACCAGTAAAAGAGATGTGAACGTTCGTTGGGGTCTCGATCGCTGTCAAACAGGGCAATCCCACTTCGTTGAGGTCCTGCATTTTGGAAAAATGGAAAAAGAGAAATGGTGTGGCTACCAGCTTCTTGGTATTGTACTCATTCTGTGTTTTGGTACTTGCAGCTCATGGACCTGGTTTCTTGGGCCAGTGTCTTTCATGCAATTCACTCCCTATTCCTGTTGGAAACTTAATCTCCAATGCGGATTATAGAACAACGTCTTCGGATGATGGTTTACAGAAGGACCTCGAACCTTCCAGCTAAATCGAGCCACGTGAAAGTTTGAGTCGCCGTGTGTCGAGGTGACTTTGCCACAGTTTGAAATGTAAGGTTCAACTCCTTACAAAACGAGCATAAAAGGAAGTGACGCTTGCACAGTTTTCCTTCATCAAATCAAACAACAACAACCAAAATAGTCAGAATGTTCTCTCCCAGCGTAGTCGCCTCCATGGTTCCCAAGGACCACGTCTTTGTCCCAAAGAACGGCCAAGAAGTGTTCGGCCTTCCAGTTCCACGAACAAACACCAACGACTCGACAAGCTCAAAAAATAGCATCGAGTCATTCAAGGCTTCCTGTGAAAAATCTCTTTAAATAGTCACTCATTGTGGACACACATCCAATGAGCACTTGTTTGATATTCTTCTCCTGCATTGATTTAAGCCTATATAGCATATGCATTATTATTATATAAATACCAAAAAATAAAGCTATATAGAAAATATGACAACCTTATATATATCTATTTCGTTTAAATTTATTACTATTCGTTATTGATGTGGCACCACTTCTATTTGTTATTTGTTTGTGAAGTGGATAATTCCTTTGAAAATAATGTCGTCAGAAAACCAAGAAATCGACACGTTGGATTCCCTTGACTATTTCACTCTTTTGGATGGTTCAGTGATATCTTTTCTAACCTGCGACTCACTCGATGGCCCTGTTGTATCGAAGGATAGTAAGGAGCATTTTGACCTTACTGGCCTGTTTGTGTGGGCAGGGGGAAAGCTGATGGCGCTTTACATGCAGAAAAACCCACAGCTGTTCACGGGAAAAAGAGTTGTTGAGCTGGGAGCGGGTGGTTCGGGACTGCTCGCCGTTCTTGGAGTGAGGATTGGGGTCAAAGCCTGGATAGCTACAGATTGGGGAAGTGACACTGTTCTCGAACGGTTAAGCGAAAATATTGCTCGAAATGGCGTCGATTCGACGGCAAAGGCTGCTCCTTATCGATGGGGAGATCATGCATTGACAAATATCCTGGCCAGCAATTCAGCGATAGAAGCCCACGACGGATTCAGCACCACTATTCCTCATCTCCTCAATCTTCTTGTTGCGGCAGATGTTATATACCCATCAATGTCTTCCATTCAGATCTGCGACCTTTTGACTTCATTTAAAGTGCTCCACAAGTCGCCCGAAACCAACATCAATGAGTTTTATTGCTCTTATATTCATCGAGACTACAGTGGCGAAACATTGAAGAGAGTTTTGAATGCAGTTCTCGAGGTTGAAGGATTGATGGTGGACGTTGTTGATTTTGAAGATGATGAGGCAAAGAGACAAGGAGGCTCCATATTCCGCTTCTGGTTTGGGTCTGAACTGGACACGCGGCAAAAGATGGTTCAGGTTGTTGGGGAAAGGGTCATGCCAAGTATCTGGGAGAAGAAGGAGCAAATTGCCGAAGAATGGAGCTTTCCATTTCAATACGAGCGAATCTGATGATGATGACGATTGAGTAATTAAATATCTATAATATATATTCGTTAGTTCTATTTTTATGGTTGAAAAACAGACACTCGATGTCAAGAAGAAGAGGCGCTTCTGCCTTTCAATCATCCTTGGATCGGTTTTGGCCATTGGCGTGTTGATTGCTCTGATACTTGCATTTGTTGTGTTTCCGCGAGGCTCCAGCCAGTCAATCACCTCTGCTTCTGACACAACATTCAAGCCAACGTCTTCAGCCCAGCCAGAGCAACAACCCCTTCCTCTTCCTGCTAATGCAACTGTGTCTGCCTCATATTCGGTCCAGCAGTATCTATGGCCAATGCCTCAAACGGTTAGTTCGTTGGGTGTTTGACAAGTAACTGACGCCATCCCATCAAATAGGTTGGCAACTTCCAATCTGCTTCTCTCTTTCAATCCCTCTTCTTTTATTGTCAAGTCATCAAATCTCGAATGCTGGACTAATCGAAAACTGCCCTCAAGCACCTCTTACTCTCTTTGCAGTACTAAGATCGACTGGCAAGGAGACTAAGTATATCTATCCCATCTACATACACGTTTCGGCGAACTCTTCAGGTCAAAGAACCAAAGGATCTAGTAGACGCAAATGAAAGCTACACTTTGAATACAACAACTTCAGGAGCTTTCATTGAGGCCACAAACAAGATTGGTGCGATCTATGCGCTACAAACACTTTCACAGCTTATTACTTCAACCTGGGTCAATTTATCTCGCCAACATCACCGATTTTCCCAAATTCCCTTACCGCGGACTCCTTCTTGACACTGCACGAAACTTCTTTCTCCCCACTGATTTGAAGCGCATCTTAGACGGTATGGCGGCATCAAAGATGAATGTTCTTCACTGGCATCTTTATGATTCCCAGTCGTTTCCTATCGAGTGGAAAGCACATCCTGAAATTCACGTCAACAGTGCTTATCGTGATGCTTCCGGAAACCTTAAAGTTTACACTGAAAAGATGTGAAAGATATTGTGGATTATGCCTTCCACCTCAATATTCGCGTTATTCCAGAGTTTGAATTGCCTGGTCATAATGCTGTTTTTGGCCACGTAGATCCCAGCTATATTGCAGGCTGGAACCACACCCCGTGGGATGAATATTGTGTTCAGCCGCCATGTGGACAACTGCTGGTGGATAAACCGAAATTCGACTTGTGGACGAATTGATAACAGATGTTGGTTCTTGGTTCAAGGACCCTGTTATTCATGTGGGACACGATGAAGTCAGTAATGCACCTTATGGATCTCGTAATGTCCTTGAAATGATGAGATCTTTTGAAACGCAGCTTGTTGCTATCCTGCGAAAGAATGGGAAACAATACGCTGGATGGGATGAGATTTCCGATGTACCGTCGTTGTTTCTTTTGTTTACTTATATGACAAGTTTCTCACATGGAAGCGTTTTGATTTAGGTTTATGGGATCCAAGATTTAATTCCAAAGAATGCAATTGTGACTGTTTGGCGATCTCCTGGTCTCGATCGCATAAAGGCTTCTGTGGCTGCGGGATTTCAAAATATAGTCGTGGGTCCGAGCAGCCATTGGTATCTTGATTGTTCTCCAAGTGCGGAATGGTGTTCCCAGCCTTTTGAAAGAGAGAACCCTGCTACATCCTACAACGCGCCTGGATTCATAACAAGATCTGCTGGACAGTGGCATCGCTGGGAAACCGTGTATGGTTTAGACATTCTTCAGGGAGTTGAGAATCCAGATGTGATCAAAGGTGGATTCGGCGCTTTGTGGACAGAGACTATCAAGCGGCACAATATCGATCGCTACCTATTTCCTCGATTGAGCGTGATTGGGGAGAGACTGTGGAGCTATAACAATGTTGCTTTCGACTCTATTACCACTAGCCAGCGCTTAAATCGATTCCGGTCAAGTTTGGTGAATGAGTGGGGGATTGACGCTGCAGATATTGGGTACACCGGAAACTCTGAAGGTGTTGTGTATAGACCCGAAATTTGTGATCGCATTTCAAGTCAGGCAGGTTGGCAGCTGGGAACTATTTTGGTCGGCAATCCTTCCACTGGAAATACCAACGCGTATTGCCCAATTGCAAATTTATACAATACGAATCAATTAGTGCACCTTGTTCCAGAAAAGGTCAAGCTCGATTTCTGATGGCTTCAGGATTCAATGTTTTAGTTCTAAGAAAATAAAAGTATCTCATCTGAACGAGATTTCAAGGATACAGAGTTCCTTTGTTGGTATTGTTCCAAAATCGAGGCCAAGGGCTAAATCCTGAAAATCACGTGCAATGGACATTGATGACGTTGACCTACACGTTATAAGAGTGATATTCCGAACTATAGGTCCCATCTCTATACTCCTCAATATCGCAGTAATCGGTAGCGTTCTGTCTTTCAAGGGAAAGAGGACTTTGATAGGGGTTATGCAGTCGTTCCTGTCCATATCCGATATCTTTGTTTCAATCACGTTCATGATTGGTTCCAAAATCGCGTCTAATCAGTCCATGTGCACTATTGTGGGTACCATAACAAATTACTCGCTGACCGCCTCATCGACATGGTCTTTTGTCGTTGGACTACACTGCTATCATACTATTATTTATAATCAAAAACTGGCATCTCGTTATTGGATCTTTTACAACTTGTATGGATGGGGGGTTCCATTTCTCACAACCTTGAGTCTATTCATCATCCAGGCGCTTACGAAACGAGGAAACGTCTTTGGAGATGCAACTTATTCTTGCTGGATTGGCCCCTTGTTTCCTGAACTTCGTTTGGGGATATTCTATGTTCTGTTGTGGCTTCATCATATCGGTATTGTCGGGATGTGCGCACATCTGATTTATGTTATTCAAAAGACCAACAAGGACCTGAAAAATAGTTTTGACAACAAGACTGAAGATTCCGGTGTGCAGCTTGGGGAGAATATCATTTGTGCTCCCATTCCTCATTTACGAGATATTCCGCCACTGCCACAACGCCCAGCGAGCTATCACGATCCGATATATACACCAAGTATTTTGGATCGATCATCGCATTCCTCAGTGGCCGTCAAAATGCAACGTCCAGCAAGTCTTTATGATTCGCGCTTTTCGCAAACATCAGCAACAGAATCACCGCAAACAGACTCCAAACGAAACACATTCCAGAAAAATCAGCATTCGCAATATCAGCAACAATCTCATGCTCATTCAAAATTTCACCATCAAAGTACCTCTATTCAAATCGCGACAACGGCAACCACAGCCTCAGAATCTCAAACAGGAATAGACTCCCTCTTTCAAGATTACGTAAGAAGAGCCTCACGAAAATCAGTGGCCAGCGTTGCGATCAAATCGAGCCCCGCACTCACAGCAATAAATACTCTTGAAAAGTCACGCAACAAGCTCCTCATCAAAACAAGCGTCATTGTTTTTGGGTTTGTGATTTCGTGGATTCCGGCAACTGCAAAAAGAATTACACTACTGTTGTATTCTTACGAAAGGGTTCCAGGGTGGTTGTCATTGCTGATGGGTGTTGGACTTGCAGTTAACGGGTTTTGGAATTCAGGTGTGTTTTTCTTGGGAATGTGGTGGGATCATGTTTTCGATCGGAAGGGGAAGGCTTGAAGAGATCGATAATAATAAAGAAGAAAAACAGGAGACAAACATGGACCAATGGTGGAGAACGAAGAGCAGGCAGACTCTCCATTGTTTCTTGGAGCATTTTAGAAGAAGAACTCAGATTTGAGAGTAAACGACAAAAATTGCGGACTGAACAAAAACTGAAATTGATGATCAGCGCAGAGAATCCCACCGACGGGGCCGACAGAGTTGCTGTTGACGCCAAAGGAACGCAAGTCACAGTCGATGTTGTGCTGTCCAAGCTGACAATTGGATACGAAACAACGGTTGCGTCTGATGCAGCTAGGGAGGAAGGCGCTGAGGACACAGGCGGCAGTGCCGATGCCGCAGTTGGCTGCGTGAAAGGCGCGGATGTTCTGCTTGTGCTTGAGACTGGCGAGTCGCTCTTTGCGCACAGCAAGTATTTGGCGAATAATCCGTACTTCGAGTCGCACTTCAGCTTTCTTGAATCGAACGCTGCCGCTTCTGCCGCAGCTGCGGCCGTAAAGACTGTCCGCGTCCTTCCTCCCTTTCCCAGTGCTTTCCGTTCAACCATCGAGCTTATTTACAACTTCAGCGGCAAAACACCCGAGGAGTCCGCAGCTATCGCCTTTGACTCGATCAGCACGAAACAGCTTGTTCCCCTTTTGAGAAACGCCCAGTTTTTCCAAATGCAACCATTGATTGACGCTTGCACTCGCTTCTTTGTGGCCAATTGGAAACCCATTATTACTCGAGACTATTTCTCACCGAAACATCTACCAGAAAACTCACTTTGTCCTTTGCTGGATAAGTTAGTGGAATTAAAAACTCCGGCAAACATCATTTTGGAAGTTCTTGTGTTTTGGTGCTCAAACGAATCTCGTGAATTTTCTGAAACGGCTCAACCAATTGTTGAAAAGTATCTCAACCTAGAGAAAGTTTCTAGAGAAGCTTGGGAAAACTTGGCACTCAAAGCGCCGACTGGTTTGAATGTCTGTGTTTCGTCGGTGGGGGTTGTTAAAAACGCGGTAAATTCTGTTGGTTTGGAAGTTAATTGCTCCCGGTGTGGATGGAAGTCCGTGGCGGCGATTATGAAAAACAATGGGTATTGCTCTGGAGAAATCCACAAAGCCATTCGAAACAGAGCCGGCGAATAATCTTTTATTTTCGTTTGTTGAGTCGAATGGAGTAAAATCGTTTTTTTTTCAAACCAACCCAGAAACCAACCATGACCATTAAAACGCGGATGTTCTCCTTGTCCTTGAGACTGGAGAGTCACTGTTTGCTCATAGCAAATACCTGAAGGACAATCCGTATTTCAAATCTCACTTCAACTTTCTTGGATCCAGTACAGCTACTGAAAGAATAAGAACTGTCCGTGTTTTCATAGCCCTCAACTCCATCAGCATGAAGCAATTTGTTCCCCTCTCCAGAAACGCCGAGTTTTTGTTTCTTTCTTTGCGTCCAATCCGAAAATCATCATTGCTCAAGACTACTTCTCTCCAAAGTAACTCCCAGAAGATTCGCTTTGTATTCTCTTGGACAAATTAGTGGCGGATGAAGCTCAATCAAGCGTTCTATTCAAGATTATTGTTTATTGGTGCTCCGAGGAATCCAGTGTTTTCGCTAGCACTGCGTATACAATGGTGGAAAAGTATGTAAAGCTTAAAAAAGGTATCTAGAGATACCTGGGAAGATTTGGCACGCAAAGTTCCCAATGGCTTGAATGTATGTGTCACACCTGTTGGGGTTGTTCGAAGCGCAGTGAACTCTGTTGGTTTGAAAGTTTATTGTCGGGAATGTGGATGGTTATCAGTTGGGGCTTCCATGAGAAACGCTGCTGGTTGTTATGACTCAGTTCATGAAGCAATTCAGAACAAGAGTGGCAAATGAGCTTGTGTGTTTGTTATAAAACTTTGAAATCTTTGGAAAAAGTTTTTTCTTTTTTCTTTGAAGCAATGACTGAAGGAAGAGGAACAAGCTTAACGCCTGCAGCTGTAACCAAACTCGCTTGGCAAGTCGCAATCGATGCCAAGCTCACTATCATATACGAAACTGATTCAACTCGTGAAGAAGATGCCGATCCTGCAATTGCAAACACGAATGTGGCTTTTCAACTTGGATGTGTCAAAGACGCAGATGTCCTGCTTGTTCTTGAAACTGGCGAATCTCTCTTTGCCCATAGCAAGTACTTGATGAATAATCCGTACTTTGAGTCTCACTTCAACTTTCTCGAATCAAATGCATCATCTCCTCAGTCTCTTCTTTCTGCAGCTGGAACTATAAAGACTCTTCGTGTTCTTCCTCCCCTTTCCCAGCGCTTTCCGTTTGACTATTGAGCTCATTTACATCTGCAGCGGCAAAACCCTTTTAGAGTCTGGAGGCATCGCGCTTGACTTTATCAGCACGAGGCAATTTGTTCCTCTTTATAGCAATGCCGAATTTTTCCAAATGCAACCATTGATTGACGCTTGCACTCGCTTCTTTGTACTCAATTGGCCAGCCATTATCAAGCAAGACTATTTCTCGCCAGTGTACATGGCGGAACACTTGCTCTGCACACTTTTGGACAACATGCAGGACTATTTAGCTTATAGCAGGATGCCACCAGAAACCCTTTTCGAGGTTATTGTCTGTTACTGGCGTTGTGAGGAAGAATTTGATGAAAAGTTCTCTGAAACTGCTCGTGCAATGGTTGCAAAATATGTCCAACTTGAAAAGGTGTCTCAAGCCACTTGGAATAGACTTGCAAAAACCGCGCCATTTGGTATGAAGACTTGTATCTTGCCTGCTAGCGGTGTTCAACAGAGGTTTTCTGCCTTGGAAGTTTATTGTTTAAAGTGTAATTGGCAATCGGTTTCGGATGCCATAAAAAACGATGCTGGGTGTGGTGAACATGTCCATCGATTTCGAACCGCACGCAGTGCGTAAGTTTTGCTTCACCAAAAAAAAAACGTGGGGACATGATTAAAAGCCTGTCTTTTTTATTTCCGCCTGGATCAGAAAACAACAGAATCCCTTATTGCATCAATAAAGCTAATTGTTACTGACTGAGTCACTTCAATATCACTTACTGCAATGAACACAATCAACGATTTAAACCTCGCGCAATCACTGGAAAGTATATTAATCTTGAGAACGCGTCCAAAGAAAGGGCTAAATTTGTGTGTTTCGGCAGTAAGAGTTCTTCAAGTAAACTCTGTTCAAATGGAAGTTTATTGCAAGAAATGTGGATGGAAAGCTGTGGGTATTACAAAGAAAAATGCTGCTTGATCTGAGGCAATTCACAAAGCCATCCGAATTCTCAGTAACCCCTTTTCTTGTTTATAAGAATATATGGTCACTTCTGTTTCACTTTTATCAACTCGAGTTTACCCAAAAGAAATCTATTCTAAAAAAATTGACAAGATCCCTAAGCCATACTATAACCACCAAGACTCACCCTGGATTTTCTATCCATACTTGGCCGCACAGGAGGCCACACGTCTCTATCTTCATCCGAAAGACTCGCACTCGTTTCATCCCGAGCAACGTCGTCAAACTCGTCGTCTTCCTCAAACACTACAACCTCCTCAATCTCATCATCGTCGTCACCACCACCGCCGCCATTCCCGGCACCAACTTGATCCCGATTCTGCAACAATGTAACATCATCTCCCGTCAAATCCATCAAACTATCCTCAAATTGATCAGCCCCTTCTTCCTCTCCCTCCCCTTCACCACCGCCACCACCAATCGAAACTTCTCCCACATCCGGTAACTCATGATAAACACTCTCACCACTTTTCCCTCTTCGTCCTCGCCTCATACTACTAGTTGCACTCGCCACGCTGTTCATTCGACCACGAGAGATGGGCGCAAGTGGCACAGTCGCAACAACAGCGCCAGAGGCATCGACTATCAGCGTCGTTTGGACTGTTACCGCCGCCGCTGCTGATTGTGCTGAAGTGGACGCGGATTTCAAACTCATTGTGCTTGAACTCTTCAACATGCCTCCTTTCGACGTGCTCCTACCACGACCGCGACCGCCCCCTCCTCCTTCACGCGCGTTTCGGTGTAGAGAGCTGGATCTACCGCGAGGTCTTTCAGTGACGCTGATGGTGGTGTTTGTTGTTATGGGGGTCTGTTCTTGTTGTTGTTGTTGTGGAGTGTAATGTGTCGTGGCGGAAGGTTGTAGTTCGGCGTAGGACATTGTTGGGGTAACGGCTTTCGAGACACTGCGTCCACGTTTTCGAAGGTGTTGGGGTGGCAGGTCTGTGTATGGAAGAATGGCTTCTTCGACTTCTTCTGTCATTATGGTCGCGGTTGGTGTTGCTGCAGTGGTGGTGGTGGTTGTTGTTGTTGGTGTAACTGAGCCAGAAGATCGTGGAATGAATTGTTGTGGGTCTATGGGAGGGGCGGAAGGAGATGTTGGGTTGATGCATGTGAGGAACGCCATGGGGAGTATTCCTTGGATCTCTGTGGATTGATTGACTCCAAGAGGCCCAACCTTTTTTTTTTAAAAAGAGTAATAGAAATTAACTGAAGGGATATTGATGCGTCTCACTTATAATCATAAATGAAAAAAAAGGACACCCACCATCATCAAAAATCTTTTTGATTCGAATAATGTTTCCAATGGATATCGACAACTCGTCTTTAAACGCAGGTTCGTATCCCTTAATGACCACGAAAACATATCCTGGAATTTCCCATCTCTTTCTCCTCCGTGAACTGCCACTTCCAGTCAACCCATGCGCCACACTGCTGACCAAAGAGCCCACAAATCGACTTGGCGCACTACTGTCGTCCCATAAGGACTGCGACTTTGCCAATTTAATGATTGGTTTGTGAAGATTGGCAGTGTAATGTTCAGGCGTTGTTGCTGAGTTGTGGTGGTGGTTATTTCCTACACGAACGGGCGATGAGCTGGAGCGAGAATGTTTCAAGTATTCTGACGCAGCATCCATAGTCTGTGGACTGGACGATCTTTTAATATCGGCATTTTGCACAACGCTCCCAGGGATACTATTTGGTGTGGTTGACGAAAAGTGGACTGAAGGAGGAACAACCACAACATCACTTCTGGCATTATCCAAAGTCGTGACTTTCCGTCTTTTTTGACGCAATAAAAAGAGGGATCCAATAGCGATAAACAGTTCTCGAACACCTTCCAGCACTTGGTGCACACGAACGATTCCTTCACTGCCTGCATCCAAATCAGCGACCGGTTTTCCATCCAAAATGCAATCATCGCGATAATCAATAAGGACGCGACGAAGGACGCGTGTCAAGAGGGGCCAGACAATTCCCAATTCAATGATTGTTGTATAAGTGCGGAGTGTTCTGACAATGACAATGGGCCATTGAAGTGGGTTGACGATATTGAGAATGATTCGAGGTACCAACGGTGGTTTTGGTGGCACAATTGGTTTGGATGATTGGAACTTGTGCAGTTCTGTGATTGGTATGAAATGAATGGTTTAAGTATATGGTAACAAAAAATACAAAGCCTGCGGCTGGGAAGCGAAATGTAAAAAAAAGAATACACAGCCTGCGGCTGTCAGATGATTCCACCAACGGTGGACATGAAATGAAAAAAAAGAATACACAGCCTACGGCTGTGAGATGATCAAAAAAAAAGAAACGAAATTAAAAAAAAAGAATACACAGCCTACGGCTGTGACAGACAGCCAACGGCTGTGACAGACAGCCAACGGCTGTGAGATAAACAGACATACAAACACACCATTAGAACCCGAATCCAAAAGCCACAATTCCTTCCCAAACAACAAATCGGCAGGAAAATTATAACACTTTATGCCAACTTTCAGAACAAGATCCCGATCGGCCGCATGATTGAGAAGAAAAGTGACAGGAGTGGTACTAGAAGAAGCAGCAGTTGTAGTAGTAGTAGTATTTGTAGATGGATTGAATACTTGTAACTGTTGCATGACGAAGAAAGGTTAGCAACACCAAGCCCATAGTGACACTAAAACACAGTATACAACCTTCAAGTAATCTTCATGAGGAATAGGATGCGACATCGACTTGAGCCCATTCGCCAAATTTGCCCGATCTAGTAGACGTCTTGTGTGAAGCGAAAGACACCATACGCAACAACATCATGTTTCAAGCAGCCCCAAGGGACCCCCGAGAGACTACAAGGAGACGATCAAGTAACAAATGTTGGATCAGCATGTGGGACGAATACAGGCGGCATGATCAGACAGAGACAGAGACAGAGAGGAGAGTGAGACACACACCTGTTGATGTGCACCAGCAGGGCTTCTTCGGCCAGCGGGGCCTGCGAGATGGAGACCTTTGCCCTGAGACTCGGCTCTGCGTGCTGCGGAAACAGCGACAGGGCGACGACGAGCACGAGCGACGCGGCCCACCAGCTGAAGCGGATGTTACGTTAGTTTATTGGGCCTAGGCTTCGGACACTCGCAACGCACCGGTCGAGCAGCTGGGCGTACAGCGCGCTGCTGCCAGCGCCAGGGCGGGCGCGCACGGGCCCCGCGACGACCGTCACCAGCCACGCCACCGTCGCCGCGAGCGCCAGCAGCGCGCGGTCGCTGACGAGCACCGAGTGCGCCGCTACGCCGACCGCCGCCAGCGCAGGGAGAACAACGAGCGCGCGGCGCGCCGGCGGCGACGCGGCGGACGCTGACGCCACGGACGAGAACGGATTCGGGCGGCGGTCCATCTCTCTTTTTGTTTTATTTCTTTTTCTTTATTTCTTTTTCTTTTAGTTCTTTATTTCTATTGATTCTCTTGATTCTACACACAGACATACACACTCATCGCCAAAGTCAATGCCACCAAGCACACTCAGCACACTCCGGCTCGCTGCGCCAGAGGACACAGCCTGCATTCGCCTTGCCGCCCTCGGGCACGCCGATAAACACGGGCTTCAACTCGGCTGCCGTCTTGGCCTTGGGCTGTGGCGGTGGTGGTGCCACCGTTTCAACCGGTGCCTGGTGGCACAACTGCCTCTGCCTCCTGCTGTGGTCTCAACAGCGGCTGGCGGCGGTGGGTCGCTTGTGGCCACGGGAATATTAGCTACTGGTACCGGCGCTGGATCTGTGAAAATTATAAATAAAATAAATAATAAATAAAACCAGAAAAAAAAATGAAATAAATATAATAAATACCAATCAGAGGTCCCGCTCAATCTTCCATACGACGAATGGATTCCAAGAGAAACACTAGGATCCGCTGAAGTAACAACCGCCCCACCACTCTTCACCGCCCACATGAAGTTCAATGCTTCTCCAGGTGCAACTCCCAACCCCTCCAACGGTCTGGAAAACACTACATTCCAATTCCCAGACGCATCCACTCCAGTTCCACTCAACAACTGTAGCTGGTTTGGATTCGACGGGTTGAAACTGGCCGTATGGGCTGCCCTGTCTCCATATCGATCGCTAATGACAAACTGACTTCCAGTATTCCACATCATGTGCAACTGCGATTCCCACATGTTCTTTCCGAATCCAATGCCAACCCATGTCGTTCCTCTATTTTTGGTTTATGCCAATCTTGAGTGAGAGTTTCCAATTTACACATCAACAACTAATATCTTACGCTGGCGCTGTCACTGTGATCACTGCATGGCCATCAGCAGTTGCTTGCCCATTGAAACTGATTCCTCCTCCCGCCTGGATCAATACTGCATTCACAGTCGTCGAAAGTAGGGCAACGACCAGTGAGAGAAGTGTCTTGACCATTTCTTTCAAGAAAAATTCTAATTGGGCTTTTTTCCTCTTGTCTTTCACTCACTTATTATTCAGTCGAATTCATCTACAATCAGTGCCCCACCTTTCCCTCCTATTCCTCTCGCCGAATTATATCCCCGAACACCATACCCCAACCCCGTAACAGCAACACCCCTCAATTTCCCCTTACCATCAGCACCACCCCCTTCTCCTCCTCCTCCTTCTACATCTGAATCATGGTCTCCATAAAAAGCAGTCCCTTCATCACTCTCCCACCCCTCCTCGCCCTCACTACTACTCTCCACAACATCACCCACTGCCACCTCCAAAAACCTCTTCCGCCAACCACGCTTCATAAGTCCTCATAAAGTAATCATCCACACCGTCTCCATGAAGTCCAGACTCCACAACGTACCGGTTCTTGGTCTTGAGTGGTGTCGTGTTGAATTCGGGGACAATGCAAATCACTCGGGCGTCTTCTTCTTCTTCCTCCTCTTCGCTGTTGTATCCCCGTCCTTCTTCTTGCTGCTCGCCGCTATTTAGTAGCAGCGTTGTTGTTGTTGATGGAAGTGGTGTCGCTTGTTGTTGGTGGTGGTGGCACTGTTGTGATTGGTTGCATCAACATGGTTTCCAAGTCATCGTTTGGATCAATGGGGTTGTTGCTGTTGCTGCTATTTGAAAGTAAGTTTGAACTGCTGTTTGTTACAGTTCCAGAAATCGGATCAATGCTAGCGCTACTTTGTTGTTGTTGTTGCTGTTGTGGTTGTTGCGGCTGTGGTTGCGGTGGCGGGTAGATTTCTGGGTACACGCGATGGTGATAACATGCAATCAAAGACCGTAGGTATTGTTCCTGTGCCTATACAAAAAAAAATATAGTTCACGTTATTCTTGACAACGTGGACTCAATCTCAATTTTTTTTACCAATGCCTCATCTCCATTCACATCTGAATCCCCCGACAAATACTCTTCACACAGTTGCGGCCTCAACTGCATATAAATCAAGGTGATCACTTTCATATTACTCGACCGCCACTTCTTGCCCATGAATGGGATCTGGCTCTTTAGAAGCTTCAAGGCGTATAGTTGGAGCGCTGGGTTGGGTACTTTGATGATTCGTTTCAAGACGGCGCTGGCTTTCCATTGCACTAGGGCCATGATTCGGTGCGTTTTGCGTTTCGTGATTTTTTGGAGGATTCGGAGGAGATTGATTGTTGTGTAAAAGTTTCGCCATGAGCCTGGGATTGTGGTGGTGGTGGTGGTGGTGGTGGTGGTGGATGTTGTTGTTGTTGGTGCTTCTGATGGCTTTTCTGGTTTTTAGCTTGGTGGTATCATCACGGTTCAATTGGCTTGCAACGTAAAAGAAGCTTTTTGTTTTTGGTGAGGATTGGGTCATTCTCTCTGACAAAACAAATTAATCAAGTGGCCTTACTTCAGTTCCTGAGGCTCGTCGCGGTCTTTCAACCAAGCAGATCCCATTCCACCATGCGATCCACCAGCACCACCACCCCCCACCACCAGCAGCAGCATTGGGATTCAAAGAATCTGACCTTTCGTTATGTTGCAATCCAATATTGGCTGTTGTTGTTGTTGCTGTGCCACCGCCACCGCCATTTGTTGAATTGACAGAAGCAGCCATTGCGGCAGCCATTGGATTCTGAAACCAAGTGCTCAACATTTTCAGAATCAAGATTGCGCAGTTGTTGTCCACAAGTAGTTGGCATAGATATTCAAACTTGAGGATTTCTGTTCAGATACACATCATTAAAAAAAACATAACGACCCATAGAGAAAACCCAAAAAAGGAAATAAAAAATGAAGACAACAAAAAAATACCATCACACTTGACAGCCTTGAGTAAAAGAAGAATGATGGATGAAATCGCTTTCGTCACAACTTCCTTGTGTCTATTCGCGTCGGCGATTTCCTAGTGATTGTCTGCCAGTAGTGGGTGTCGCTGGTTTGCGTTGATTCTGGCTTCCCAGGTTCCTCCTAGTTCCTATTGTTATTTTCGTTGTTTGGTCAGAATCTCCAGCGAGAATCAAAAAAAAAACAACTTCTTTTACATTGCCCAAATTGACAGTAGTACAACAAACGAATCAACATCCCACATGTAACAATTATATTCGGTGACAAGAATCGCTAGATTGAAAGGACACGTCAGAGACCCACAATTAAAAAAAGCAGTATATATAAACCGAAAAAAAAAAAAAAACCCACATATAAATCCTCAACACGATCCAACCGCACACTCTCAAACGGTTTCTCACCACCACCACCACCACCAGTGCTACTGCTACTCTTGACTCGCGACGCACCTCCAAAGTCATACCCTTCATTCCCACCCCTCTTCTTGACTCCTTCCAGCTCCACCATTTCTCGCGACATTTGAACTTCACGTAGTCCAATGTACATGTTATCTTGAACGAGTTCTACGGCTTCTTGGATGGCGGTGGGCATGTACCCGTCCGACACGAGAATCGGTTGAACAATGGATTGCGTCAGTCCGCCCAGGGAGCCGCCGTTCACGAGAGCGCGGCGAGAGATTGTGGACAGTGGGTCGGGGATGAGTGGAGTGAGAGGGGATGGCATGAGGGATGTGATTGATGGGGTGTAGTAGGCGGGGTATTTCTGGATTGTGAGGAGGTTGAGGTTGTGTAGGTCTTGAGGCGTTGATTTGGTGTTGAGTTTGTCTGTTTTTTTTTCGGTGGTGTCCACTGAGCGAAAATGAGAAGAAAAAGAAAAAGAATTACAACGCCTTCGGCGGATGTATACCGCCTTCGGCGGTCGCGTACCGCCTACGGCGGTTGTGAACCGCCTTCGGCGGTATATTCCAAAAAGCAACTCACTATTCTTTTTAAAATCTACAAAAGGTAAACCTTCTCTCAATCGACCGTCAGCTTTCAACAAAGCCAAACAGTCATCTCCTCCACCCGATGCATCATGTTGAACCCCCAAAGACACAAGCAACACTTTTTGCAACAACAAAAGCAATTTCTTGACTGGATACGACTTTCGATTTCCTTCTGCCAATAGAGAAACCAAATCAAATAAATCAATGGAAAGAGGGACAAGTCTGCAAGTGGCCTTGACGTATCCATTATTGTTATTGTTGTTGTTTGCCCCAGAAGAAGAAGAAGCTGGAGTCTTTCCAGTCAAAGACGACGACGCATCATAAAGAGGGTAATCATCACACGCGCAAATTCTCATTCGCCAACAGTGTGAAAGAGTCTGGATGAATCATGTTGAATTGCACCAGCAAAAACAAGAGACTTAAATAAAGGCCCGTCTCCATATTCGCGAAATCAATTGCCGCTTGTCGCTCGACAGGGTGAAAGCGTGTCGTGCGGCTGTGGCGGGCTGACCAGGTATTCCAGGGTTGTTGATATGTGTTTGAGTGCTTTGCGGTAGTAGGACAGGGCATCCAAGTGCAGCAGAAGCAGGTTGTTTTCCGTCATGAGACTGATGTGGTCGTCCGTGGAAGCGTGTGTTGTTGTGAGTCCTGTGTGCCAAGTCAGAAACACTGGCGCCCAAACAAACCCAAACAAGAGACGCACCCTGCGCAAACACAAGCAGGTCCCGCGCCGCCGCCGCCCGCTTCTCCGGGCTCTTCAGCAGCAGGTGTTCGAGCAGCACGGGCAGCGCGCGCGCATCGACGTCCCGCGGCGGCCAGCGGCGCCACGTCGGCGAGCCCAAAAAACTCGTTGACTTCCGCCGCGAGCGCGTCGCTGTGCGCGTACTCGAAGCCGTACGCCGGCGGCGGCGGCGGCGCGGGCGCAGTTGTAGTGGCTGTAGTTGGAGCAGTTGAACTAGTTGAACTAGTTGGACCACTCGAAGCCAGCGACGAGGTCCGCTGCGGCACACTTCTCTCTCTTTCCTTCTCTCTTTCCTTCTCCGTCTCAGCGTCGTCCTTCCAGCCAAGCGCAATCGTCGCTTTGCGTGTCACGGGCGCAGCAGGCGCATTCGAGAAGGTCGGTGCGCACAGCGGCTTTTTCATGGCTTTGTTTATTAACATCGACTATGAATAACATCAAGCAGCCGTGATACACAAATTCAAACCAGCGGGCCCTGTATTCGACAGCATGTACCACGTACTACGTGATACCTCCATCAATTTGACGTATTTCCGAGCAACTTTCTGCTGTATCAGAGAATTCTCTCGATTCATGATTGCACCAACGCACAATTATCGTCAAAATGCTGGAAGTTCGAAGTTTCAAATCGACTAGGCAATATGGTCCAACAGAATACAAAGTGAGTGTTCTGGAAGATCTTTTGGAGAGAAGCTGTCTTTCTTGATAATGCCTTCCCAGTTTATGGCAAAGAATTGCAACACATGCGTCAATCAATTGGTTGCATTTGGAAGAACTGGGCGCTTTTCAAAGAGAGGAACAAACTTGCTTGACGCTGAGGGAGTCAAAAGCGATGGCTTTGGACTCGTCAGGGTGTTTGCCACAGAAGTTGTAAATGAGTTCAATGATGGTGCGGAAAGCACTGGGGAAGGGAGGAAGAGCCCGCACAGCTCTCACACAACAGGAGCTTGCATTTGTTTCCAGAAAGTTGAAGTGAGAAGCAAAGTAAGGATTGCTCTTGAGGCACTTGCTGTGGGCGAAGAGCGATTCTCCATTCTCAAGTACAAGCAGAACATCTGCATCTTTAATGCATCCGACCTCCAGACTGTCAAGATCACTTGAGTTGTTTAAATCTGATGCGCTTGAATCGGCGTTCTCGTCTTCGTCTCCTGAGACAGACTTCATGGTTGCCTCATATGTAATTATAAGTTTCGATCTTACACCATTGACTGTGACTTGTATCCCACTTGCTTCAACAAGGGCAGCAGCAGTCCCAATTACAGTTTCGTCTTTCTTGTTGCTTGGGCCATCCGTGCTATTCATTTTTGGACTGTAAAAAAAAGTAAAAACTTTTTCCAATCTGCAACCTTCCATCTCCTATTTTTACCAGTTTCATACAAAATAGTTGACCAAATCTTTGATTCTCATTTCTTGATTCTTGAGTTAAAAAACAATTCAAACGCATGGAAAAAAAAATATAAGGACCCTCAACAACTTGGTTTCCGACTCTTACGATTTTCGGCCACCAACTCCACGGCTGCTGCTGCCGCTGCTGCTCGGAACTTCTCCAGCTACTGCGTTTTGAACCACACCAACAGGCGTGACACACAGGTTCAAACCCTCTGGCGCATTTCTGGCCATGGCGACCCATATGTTGCGCGTTATGTCGCCAAGTTTGACATATTTAGCAACAATTGCTTGAGCCGTCTCAGAGAACCCACTCGATTCCTCCTTGGACCAATACACAATTATCGTGAAGCTGTCGTTTGCTGGACGAAACAACTTCACCATATGGTCCAATAGAATACTAAATGAGTGCTCTGGGAGATGTCTTGGCGAGAAGTTGTCTTGCCGGATAATCAGTTCCCAATTGGTGACAAAGAAACGACGGGAAGCGTCAATCAATGGTTGCATTTGAAAAAACTGGGCATTTCCAAAAAGAGGAACAAACTGCTTCATACTAATGGAGGCAAAAGCGATAGCTGAGGCGTCGTCGAGGGGTTTGTCATTGAAGTTGTAAATGAGTTCAACGATTGTGCGGAAAGCACTAGGGAAAGGAGGAAGAACCCGGAGAGTTCTCACACTAGATGCAATTTCATTCATTTTCCAGAAATTTGAAGTGAGAGGCAAAGTAAGGATTCATCTTCAGGTACTTGCTGTGGGCAAAAAGCGATTCTCCAGTCTCAAGAACAAGGAGAATATCTGCACCTTTGATGCATCCAACAGCCAACTCAGCACTTTCACTTGAGTTATGAAAGCTTGAGACAGTGACACTTGAATCAGCGTCATCTGCTTCGTCTCTTGGGCTAGACTTGAAGGTTGTTTCATACGTGATTGTAAGTTTCGACAGTAAACCATCGACTGAGACTTGCATCCCACTTGCTTCACATTGTGCCACAGTTGCAGTTACAGCTTCCTCTTTCACGCTGCTTGGGCCTTCTGTGTTGCTCATTCTTGTGGAATTGAAAAAAGCAAAAACTTTTCCGATCTGAAACTGATTCTACGTTCCATGTGATTCTGATAAATCAGCATATACAACTGATCTCAAGGATAAGCGTATCCACAGCTCTGAGAAATTGCAGGACTGATAATGGAGTTGGACTTAAGTATAGCCGCACATATGGGGTCTCAACTAGAATCAAATAATTCACGCGTCTCGATGAATTAATTTTATTCGTCGTCCTTGGTTTGAAAAGATTTATGGACTACTCCAACGCAAGACATTTTGTTTCTCACAATGTCAACAATAGGCGCCAATCCACACCGCTCGCAATAAACTTTCAACCCAAAATAGTTGATAGTGTTTTGAACAAGAGTATCAGAAGCGACACAAATATTCAACCCATTTGGCGCTCTTCGTCCAAGCCTTGCCCAAGTGGCCCTACTGACGTTTTCAAGCGCAACATACTTGGCAACTAATGCGCGAGCCGTTTCAGCAAAATCACAGAGGTTCTCGTTCATGCTCCAATAAACAATACTTTTCCAAAAGTTCGCTGTCCTCAGTGTCTTCTTCCACCAATTTTTCCAAGAGAACGCAGAGCGACATTTCTGAAAGGTACGCAGGTGCGAAATAGGCTTGAACAATGATGTCTGAAGAATGCTTCATGAAAAAATGAAGGCAGGCGCCAATCAACGGCTGTATTTGAAAAAATTGGGCGTTTTCAAAGAGCGGAACGAATTGCTTGATGCTGATGTATTGTAAGGCTTCATCTTCTTCATCCTCAGGGATTTTTTCGTCGCAGTCAATGCTGAAGTTGTAAATGAGTTCAATGATCGAACGGAAGGCGGTTGGAAAGGGGGGAAGGACCCGGACAGTCTTGATATTCGAATCGGCCGTATTCAAACCCAGAAAGTTGAAATGTGACTCGAAATACGGATTGCTCTTCAAGTACTTGCTGTGGGCAAAAAGGGACTCGCCAGTGTCGAGGACAAGAAGAACATCCGCATCTTTGACACATCCAACCTTGAAAGCAATGGTCTCTTTGGTAACTGCATCGTTTCCGCCTGTCTTTGCTTCTTGTAGCAGCGTTCGATGCGGCGTCGTATGTGATTGTCAGCTTTGGCGACTTGCCTTCGATCGCGACTTGCCAGGCGGCGATGCTTACAATCGACGCTGAAGCTTCGGGCAAAGATTTATCTTCATCTGTTCCCGCTGCTTTTGCTGTGCTCATGGCAAGATGTCTTGTCGACTTTCGATTTTTCATATTTGTTTGAATGCGCGTTTGACGCATCATGATCTTGGAAAACTCCCAAGAAGGATGTCTTTTGAGCTGGTCTATCTTGTTTTCTCCATTTTCTCGTGTTTAAAGATCCCATGGACAACTTATGAGGCTTCACAAATACAAACATCAACAATGTTTACACAATTGCAGCTGAAAAGAAAAGCAAAGAGTATGCTTTTATACTTAAAGTTTTATTAATTTTGAATCGTCCATTGAATTAGATAGAGAATTAATGCATTCGATGCGTTTTTGTCACGTTTTGTCAAAAACTGCTTCAGATTTCAACCGTTCGGACCCGACAACATTTCTTTGACTGTCTAAAACCTGTCATTTGAATAGTTTGGCAATTATGGATTTGATTCCACTGGTAGAAGAAGTGGAGTCATTTGTCTTGGTCCTTGGAACAGAAAGTTGGGTGACTTCTTGACCAGCCTTGGGAATAAAGACGTGGTCCTTTGGGGCCAAGGAAGCAACGACACTTGGTGAGAGCATTTTAAATTCTAAAGGTTTTTTGTTTTGTAAGTACACTTCCCAGATCCGGAAGGGGCCGATGACTTTTATGCATTTCCACACCGTTTTTGAACCTTCAAAGTTTCAGAGTTGTGGTCAAGTCCAATACTGTGACAAATGAAACGTGGCACGTAGAACTCTTTCCCCGAGTTCGATATGGGTGGTTTCTTTTGATTCACTGCAATCATTTCTCACACGCCGTTCACAGAACAATTCTTCCGGCCATCTTCCAGCTTTTTTTTTGCCTTCATTCAAAGCAGAACCGATATCATTCTGATTCATCCATCTTCTGCTTTAAATGTTTCAGCATGTTGTTTGTTTGACGAAAGGGTGCCACTCAACAAAATAAGAGACTCATTCACGAAATACGAAGTTCTTTTAAAATAGATTCTTTATTTTTTTGGTACTTATATAATATGCACAACGCAAGGCTTAAATATCATTATATTGATGCAAGAGAAGGATAGATATCAATCAAGTGGCTCATTCGATGTGTATCCACAATGAGTGACTATTTAAAGAGATTTTTCACAGAAGCCTTGAATGACTCGATGCTATTTTTTGAGCTTGTCGAGTCGTTGGTGTTTGTTCGTGGAACTGGAAGGCCGAAACACGTCTTGGCCGGTCTTGGGGACAAAGACGTGGTCTTTGGGAACCATAGAGGCGACTACGCTGGGAGAGAACATTCTGACTATTTTGGTTGTTGTTGTTTGCTTTGATGAAGGGAACCTTGTGCAAGAGTCACTTCCTTTTATGCTTGTTTTGAAGGAGTTGAACCTTACATTTCAAACTGTGGCAAAGTCACCTCGACACACGGCGACTCAACCTGTCGATTTAACTGGAATCATCGACGCGACCAAGTATTAAGTATATATTAGCGTTACCCATTTTAGACAAATACTTGCAAGACTTGTGGCTCATCCCAACTGGTGTTGTATAAGATAAGCTCCTTCAATTCGATCCAAAACGATATTGGTTGCTTTTAAATGCAAATTCGCGACAGCCGTCACTCTTCCATTCGCTTTTATTGGAATAATGTGTAGCCTGCCACAAATTCAAAAAGTAATCCTCAACATTTATCCAATGAAAACGTTACATCGCTTTTGATCAGTGGATCTATTGTGATTGGTGGGTGGCTCATATGAACCCGCTTTGTCCTATTTTTCTGTATACTTCAACTTACAGTCCTATATTATTTATCCGATGTGGCCGAAGTTAGATAGACTTATATGCGCTTCGGAAAAAGGTTTACCAGTTTTGACCAAAACAGGTAGCAGCCAAGGCCATCCGCTTTGACCCGTGTTTTAGAAAAAAAAAAAAAAAAATAGCGGCGCCATCAATCTCAAAACTCAAGAAAGGTGTGCTTTATGAGATTGGCACAGATTCAGATACGGTATCATAAGAGAAAAGAACAAATAAAATGCTGTCCTTGTTGTGACTGGGCCACGCATCCATGTGAATGTTCGACTTTTTACAAGCATATAAAAATAACTCCGTCCATTCAAACAACCAAAAAAAAGATTCCACCAAAAAAACCAAATGAGTTCAAACAGCAAATCCCCCAGCGTTCTTGGAACAATGGCACCAAAGACCCATGCCTTCATTCCACAAAACGGCCAAGATCTCATTGGACTCCCAGTCCCAAGAACAAGCACCAAAGATTCTACTGCGTCTAAAAGTAGTATCAAGTCCTTCAGGGTGCTTTCTCTTGGTTCGCGTTCCGAGTCGCAAGGATCCAGCCATGGTGGCAATGTCAAGGCCTTCTTTGGCAAAATATTCAAGAAGGAATAGATCGTGCCTGACGTATACATACCCCTTAAATACCACACCCCTTATATTTTCTTTTGGCCCTTATTCATTCTTCCCACTTCGACACGAACTACAAATAAACTGAACAAAGCAGAATGCTTCAGTGCCAAACTGTGTTACCAGAATCAAAACAACTATATTTTTTTTACTTTCGCGTGTGACCAAAAAACTTCTACGAGAACAAGGAAAAAATGACAGTAAAGAAGGAAGGAACAGTCTCCTCCCTACTCCGTTTGAAATTTTCAAGGCCTCTCACTCATTCTTACGCGACAATGAAGCTCTCACTTGCGCATTAACAGTCTCGTACACTGACTTCCCACCAGTCTTGACAGCGTGAGCATGCCCATGCCACATGTTCTTTGGCTCACGACCCCTCTCCTCCTGCTGGTGCTCCTTCTTCATCCTATCAAACGGCTTGAGAAGATCCTTGGTCCAACCATGCCAGTAATCGACATTGGTACGGACTTCGATATCCTTATCATTGTGATCCCTCGCAATAATCAACTTCAAAGTCTCTGTGATTGTCTTGCTTGGGTCCGACGGATCAGGAACATCACGTTCCGTAAAGAGGAAATATCTCGATGTGAGTACTGAAGAGTGGGCTTGGAGTTCTTCCCGTTTTGTATGCCAACCCACGTGTTTGAGCAAAAAGTGACGTTCTTGGTCGCTTAGTTTCTCGTCCGTGTCAATGATTAGGTATGCAAACTGGATTGCCCAGTATCGTTTTGAGTCTCCTACTACTTCCTTGAAGGTTTCGACTAGTTTGGCGATGAAGACGTTGATGAAGAAGGACCATGACGACGAATCCGTAGAGAACAAAGAGGAATCCAGTGAATCCAGGGAGTTTGGATTCTCGCCAGTGTTCACGGTTGGCTTGGGCGTAAATGTAACGAGTTGTCCAGAGTACGGCTCCACCGTAGGTGTTCCAATCGTAAGCGGGGTGGTGTTCGCCTTGAGTCTCGTATGGAATTTCGTTCATTTGGAGGAAGTAGGCGGCGGCGAAACCGGCGGTCAGAGGAATGTAGAGGGCGAGCCATTGCATCAAGTCTTCAGTTAGAATCTTCTTGAATACAACAACCAATGGACCGACAGACTTGAATCCTTTGGAGAAGTTGAGTAGATAAACCCAGCCAAGAATTGCAGCGAACGCCAAGATGATATTTTCAGTGTCAAGAAGGTAGAACCATCGCTCGTGATCAACCGCTGCGGCGATTGCGAAACGGAAGATTGGGATGGTAAGAACAAGACCGGCAAATGACCACTGAATAACGTTCTCCCCAGCACCATAACCGACAAAGTATCCAAGTCCTTGAGTGAAGAACTCCTTGAATTCTCCACCAACAAGAGCAACAACACCGAAAACAGAGATTACTTCGAAAACCAAACGCACAATTGGATAACTGTTTCCAGTGTATGCCCCAGAAAAGTACTTGCGACGGTCTTCAAACAGGTACGGCTGCAAAGCAATGGCCACAGTGAAACACAGAATCAGGAGAACAGTTAAGAGGAAACGCGAAAGGAATCGTTTTCGGGCGTATAAGGCCCACTTGACGTTCAAGAGAGGCCTCAAACAAGGGGTGGGTGATAATGTCCTTGTCTTCACGGTCTGCTGCAATTTCAATGGCAGACTTGGAAACTCGACTACTGCTGAGCACTCTGCCTGTTTTTGGATCGACAACTTCCTTGTGAGGTTGAATTGGGTCAAGATCGTCGATACAAACACGGTAGTGTCGAACGGTTACCAAACTAAAAAAAAAACGCAATCAGATCAATCTCATAAAACCAAGAACAAAAATTGATAAATTTTCCCCTCACCTCCCACTCGAGCTCCTTGATTGTGTCAATAATGTTGGCGTGACCTCGAGCAACACCCAATTGGAATGGAGTCAAGTTGTCCTTGTTTCTCGCCTTCATCAAGTCAATGCCAGAATTTCCGTTTTCGAGAGCGACTCTGTTTCTGTTTTTGATGTAGTTGAAAACTTCAATTTCAAAGTGACCATAGTAGGCCATGATGTGAAGAACGTTGTTTCCTGAAAAAAAAAGAACAAAAGCTCAGCCACAACAACAATTGAAGAAAAAGATGTATTAAGTCCGAAGGAAGTACAAAGGTACGCACCATAAATGTCAACAGCAGTCAAGTCAGCAGGATCGTGTTCATTCTCAACCAAGTAACGAAGAATCTTGTTCTTGTGAGTAGAAGCAGCGAATTGAAGAATAGTTTGTCCATAGTACAAACATCCTTGATCTTCGTCCTTCAAGAATTCAGAACCAGTGACAAGGGGACCAGTTGACTTTAGGCACTATTGTATAAAAAGTTAAAAATTTAATCAAATTTGCAGGGTTCAATAGCAGTTTTTAGGGATCATCTCAAGCTCAATGCACCCCGACCCTCCAGTTCTAACAACCTAAACTCCTCAAATACAGAAAAAAACCAACACAATAACTTACCCATGTTCAACAAGATACTTTACAATCTCCACATCCCCAATCTCCGAATTGACAACCGCAATATGCAACGCCGTTTCTCCAAAGTACTTGTGTTTCAAGTAGATTTCATTCACAAGCGACGGGAAAGTTTCGACGATCCAAAAGATCATTTCCTTGTGTTTTCTGAGCACTGCAATGTGCAGCAGTGTTTCACCTTCACCGCCACGTTCGCATTCGCCACGGAAGCCAAGTACTTCGCCGTCGAAAATGAATTGCTGTGTGGCGTACTTCTTGACTGGGGTTTGTTTGTGTAGGAGTGTTTTTGGCATGGTTTAGATCACTACACACACTCCCACTCGCCTAGGATCACAATCACCTGTCGGCAGATCGCCGTCAAAAGCGGCTTCCCACATGCCCCCATCGCTAAACAGTGCAATCTGGTTTGTGTTGACCAGGAACGTGTTTGAAGAGCCAAACTGTCTGAAGGTTGTTGGGGTCCCTGGCTTGCTCTGCGGCAGTGTCTCTCTGACCACTTCGCCGAGCGCAATGCTCTCGGTGGATGCTCGTCCGATGGCGCGGGAGCTCTGGTTGAACTTCCACTGGTTCTGCGGACGGGACATTTTGTGTTGGTTTGTGGATCAAATTGGTTGTTTTACAAGTGCGATTGGAAAACCAGAAAAAGTGTCTACTCAGAGTCTTCACAACAAACTACAAAAGAAAACAGAGAAAGGAAGGAAAAGCAAACTAAAAAAAAACACAACGGTTTAAAAAAAAACAAAAGAGCACTCTTCTAACTGTAGTGAGTATCAACATGCTCGTGCTCCTTCAGCCCCAAGTTATCACCCACCCGCTTTCTCATAACACGGTTAATCTTTTGGTACAAAGTACTGCGGTTAACATCATGAGTCTGACGAATCGGGTGCTTCTTCCACCACCCAGCGTCCAACTTCTCCTCACCACCAGTCCAAAGCACTCTCAACAAGTCTCTGCTCCATCCATGCCAGTGGTTGCGATCCGTGCGGATTTCGATATCTTTTCCGTGAATGTCTTTGGCAACCACGAGTTTCACTGTTTCAGTCTTTGTGCGCTTCTTTTTCGTGATTGGGTCGATAGTGACAGTGTCGCGCTCTGTAAAGACAAAGTATCGGGATGCAGTGAATTTGTTTTGCTTCTTTTTTGGTGCGGCGGTCTTTTCTGACGCTGTTGTTGTTGGGTCCAGTTCTTGTTCTCTATCGGCTTCTTCTTGGGTCCAACCCAAGTGTGTCAAAATGTGTTTATGGGTTCGGTCGCTCATGGATTCGTCCATTTCTGTTGTTTTTTGGAATGGATGTGTGAGCAAAGCAATTTTTAAGGATACAAGAAGAAGAAGAAGAAGTAGAAACAAAAAAAGTGAACACTCAACGAATAAGCAAAGACGCAAACTGGATTCTCCAAACTCTCTTGGCATCAGACGCAATAGAAACCAAAGTCTCAGCCAACATGGCAATCAAGACGTTAAAGAGTACAAGAACCGTAACAAAAGCGTACAACATGTACAAGAACTCTGTGAATGCAGGAATACGAGCTTCACGGAAGTCTTCGAATTCTTCTTGAGCCACAAAAATGAATCTTTTTTTTTTCGATGAAAATTTTTTTTTGGTTAGTTGAATGGCAAGCCACCCAATACGACCAAAAAAAAAACGCACCGAATAGTCCACAAAAGAGCACCAGCAAAGTTGTTCCAATCGTAGACTGGAGCAGCGCCATTGGCAGACTCGAAAGGAACGTTTTGCATTTGCAAAAAGAGACCACAGGCGAAACCGACAGTCAGAACTGAATACAAGGTCATCCAAGCAAAGAAATCTTCAAACATCATGCGTCTGAAAATAAGCAAAAGAGGACCCAATGCTGTTTTTGAAAAGAGTTGAGATGGTTAAATAAAAAACATTTAAACAAACAAGCTACAATATATATATATATATAATATATATATATACGTACTCTCAAATCCTTTGGCAAATTCAAGAATGTAGAACCATCCCCAGATGGCACCAAATCCAAAAACAACATTCTCAGCATTCGCAACAATCTCGTACTTGTCATGTCCCAGAATAGCAGCCAGACCCCAGCGCAATACAGGAATCAACCAAATAAAGACAGCAAACATCCATTGAACAGTGTTTTCAGCCGCACCGTATCCACGAAAGTAACCACCACCTTGAACACGAAGTTCCGCAAATTCAGCACTGACAAGAATGATTGTTCCAATGACCGAAGACAGTTCAAAGACACCTCGCAGAATCGGGTGACGGTTTTCATCAGAAATAGAGTAGTTTCTGCGGTCATCCAACGAATTGGGTTGCAACGCAATCGTAAAAGTAACGCAAATAACCAAAAAGAAGGTCAACGCCATTCTCCACAGGAACCGACTGCGTCCGTAGAGAGCCCACTTGATCTTCAAGAGCGATTCCATCAATGGATGAGAAAGGATTTCCTTGTCTCCGTTTTCAACAGCGATTTCAATTGCGGATTTGGAGAATCGTTCGAGAGACTTGTTACCGTCCTTGAGCTTCTCGGCAAAGGATTCCGCCTTGTCCGTGTGTGGCTGCAATGGATCCAAATCATCCAGACAGATTCTGTATTGACGCACCATACCGAATTCCCAAATGATGTCCTTCATTGCTTCCAAGGCTTTGACGTGGCCTCGAGAGATTCCGAGTTGGTATGCAGTCAAGTGCTCCTTGTTTCTGGCTTTGGAAATGTCGACTGGGATGGGGATTTTTCCGTTGGAGCGGGACGCGTTGCGGATGTCGATTTCGTTGCGTTTTTTGAGGTAGTTGAAGAGTTTCATGTCAAAGTTTCCGTGGTATGCCATGACGTGAAGGACGTTGTTTCCTGTTTGTAGTAAGTATGGGTTGTTTAGAAGGGGTCACCGAAGGTGGAAGATGGTTTTGTACGAGGTAATTATGTGGCGAATGTGTAAGTAAGAAGAAAAGAAATACACTACCTTCGGTAGTGTTGAACGTGGTGATGGACCGCCTTCGGTGGTGATATACCGCCTCCGGCGGTGGGACCCGCCTACGGCGGTAAGATCTCGCCTTCGGCAAGCAATACAAAAAAAAAAAAAAAAAGAAATACACCACACCACCTTCGGTGGTGCTGTACCACCTTCGGTGGTGATGTACCACCTTCGGTGGTAATGTACCACCTTTGGTGGTGATATACCGCCTCCGGCGGTGGGACCCGCCTACGGCGGTAAGATCTCGCCGAAGGCGAGCAATACAAAAAAAAAAAAAAACAAACCGTATAAATCCACCAGAGTAACATCAGCACCATTCTCAACCAAATACTTTACAGCCTCAAATTTGCCATTTGCGGCAGCAAATTGCAAAATAGTCTGACCATAATACAAGATACCCTTATCTTCATCCTTCAAGAATTCGGTACCAGAAACGAAAGGTTCATTAATGAGGGCACCATTTTCGACCAAGAGTTTAACCAGAGAGATATCATCCTTGTCATGGTCAGTACCCGCATTGACTACGGCAACATGCAAAGCGGTTTCACCGTAGTAACTGTATAGATGGAGAGAGTGTTTCAGTAAGTGTGTGTGATTGAATGAAAATTTTCAAGAAACAAGACACCAAATTGGATTGGAAGGAAGCGGACAGATGAACGCAGATACGAAAAAGAGAAAGAAAGAATAAGAAAGAAAGAATAAGAAAGAAAGACTACCGGTGTCGCAAGTACGTCTCGTTGACCAGCGACGGGAAGCGACCCACGATCCAGCGCACCAGGTCGGCGTGCTTGCGCAGAACCGCCAAGTGCAGGATAGTTTCGCCCTCGGCGCCGCGCTCAAACTCGCCGCGCGTGGCGCCCGGGCTCGACCCGAACGGCTCTTCGGCAAAGCGCCTTAGGGCGTCCAGACTGCCCTCCCACGTGGCCTGCCACAGCCCGCCGTCCGCGAAGAGATTGATTTGGTGCCGCGTGTCGCCGCCGCCGGAAACGTTGCTGAGCGACCGCTGCTCGTCGTGCGCGTGCGGCACTGCGAGGCCCTGCTGCCGGAAGTACGCCAGGTCGCCGTCGCCGTCGCCGTCTTCGTTCGACGCCGCATTCGACCCGCGGTGCTCCCGCTCGACGATGCGGTTGAAGTTGGCATCGAGCCGCTCCACGTCTTCGCTCGACATTCGTTTTTTGTTGTTTGTTGTTTGACTTTGTTGTTTCCAGCAAATCTCCACTTTGCACTCGGATTCTGGGACAGAGTTCTAATGCATCAATCATGGATCTACCTTGACCATTCAAATCATTTGATTCCTTGACTGCTGAAAAAAATATAGATTAGTTCTGAACTGACAATTCTATAAATGAACAGCAACCTCCTCAGTGATCGCACTACTACTACTACAACTAGACACAGTACTTCGAATAATAATAATGATGTCGATGCTGCTAGAATTCTTTCGAGGAATATCTCACAGATTGTTAGAGCTGGTTGTGTAAAGTCTCATCCATTGGATGGTCAAGTTGTTGTTGCTCATGCCAGAGCTTCGCTTAAATATCCTACAAGGCCTTTTACTCCTGCCGTTTTTGATTCTTTTGGAGGTGTGTATTTTTTTTTCATCACTGCATTACTGCCGAAGGCAGTGTATTCTTTTTTTTTTCTTGATCGCCGAAGGCGAGATCTTACCGCCGTAGGCGGGTCCCACCGCCGGAGGCGGTATATCACCACCGAAGGTGGTACATCACCACCGAAGGTGGTGTGGTGTATTTCTTTTTTTTTTTTTTTGTTCTTCTTGCTCGCCGAAGGCGAGATCTTACCGCCGTAGGCGGGTCCCACCGCCGGAGGCGGTACACATTCTTGTTTACACTACTGCCGAAGGCAGTGTATTCTTCTTTCTTTTCTTGATCGCCGAAGGCGAGATCTTACCGCCGTAGGCGGGTCCCACCGCCGGAGGCGGTACATATTCTTATTTACACTACTGCCGAAGACAGTTTTTTCGCCTTCATCATCGCCGTAGGCGATATATTCTTTTTCTCTCCTTTTGGTGTTCGTTTGGTTCGTTTGACAAACACTCAAAGGCCTTAAACAACACTCAACTTGTACATAGCAAGTCCATCAAGAAAACTGCGGCCTTCAATTCCATCAGCTAGATCTCTACACCCAAGACGGCTGGATCCGCTCAACTTGACCACTATCAACAAAGCTGAATCAACAACAACAACAACTCCAGATCCTCAATCCATCATCTCCTCCTCCCATGAATCAGAATCAGCAACTGCTACAAGTCCATCACCACCTCATATCCCTATACCAACAACAACCCTTGCAACCCGTCTCTCTCAATACAAATCATCCAAAAAGAAAAATACCCCAACAACCACAAACTTTGATTTCCCCGAGTCTGATCTCGCACTCTCAAACACAAACACTTCTCACGATACAGTATCCCCCTTCACAAAAGACCTGCACACGTTACAACACATTCTCACTTCCTTCACATCCACATTCCATCATCTTCATACAACAGCCCATCTCCCACAAGTTTTACAAACTCTCCAAGAAACTTTGACAACAGTCAACTCACTCTTGAAACGGCTTTCATACCTCCGAACAGTCGATCAACCTTCAAATGAATACCCGAAACTCGTCCTCAAGAAACATCGAGACTCGGTTGTAGAGTCCTTAATGAAGTGGATGACTCTTTCTGAATTGATTTCAGATTTGGATTCTCGCGTGCAGGTGGAATTGGCTGTGGGTGTATGTGGGTTCGTGATTCGATTGACGAGGGATGATCGAGTGCTTGGGAATGCGTTTAAACTCTTGTTTAAATTGAGTAAAGGTGTGGGGAATGATGCGGCTTTTGGACGGAATGGTGTTCTTGGTGAGATTACTGTTTTTTTTTTTTTGTTTTTTTTGTTTTTTTTTTTGAAACTCATTGATAAATTCAAGATGGAATACTGAGCTATTTGAAGCACTTGACGCTGGACAATCGGCTGCTTATCCCGCATAAATGTGATATGGCCATCTATGCAGTTGCAACGTTTAAAAATTTGTCGAGTGGCGGCGGAGAGTTGTCGTTTGAATCTCTTTTGGCAGCTCTGCCTGAGACACCACCAGAAACTGTTCCACTAAACTCTACCAAACAACAACCACAACAACACGAAAGCATTGTCATCGTACTGTCCAGAATCATGTGGTTCTTGATGAATGTGAGTGCATGTGGTTTTCTTCACTCATTCATTTATTTTTTGATACACATAAAGCATCCACTCCCAAGCTCAACAACACCACTGGCAACAAGTCAACCACTTGCTCAGCAAAAACAGCATCGCGTCGCGCAAATCACACAACTCATGATCCAAATCACTTCAACAATCCGGAACCTCTTGTCACTGCACCCCACCGAAACACACCAAAGTCTATGTAAAGAGTTTGTTTTTGTCGATGCTTGGAATGAGACGCAAAATGCACCTGTCGTCGGCAACAAGTCTCTTGAACAGCTGCGACGCGATCATCATCATCGTCAAGAATCAACAGCAATATCACCTTTACAGATTCTCGTTTCAGCGTTTGACTCGCAGAGATTTGGGTCCACGTGTGGGGAGAGCAAAGAACTGATGCTGAATGTAAGCAGGATTCTGAGTAAAGCTTCGTTGGATCCGGAATGTTTGCGGGTGCTGCGGTGTTGTAGTGGCGGTGGCGGTGGCAGTGTTGGTAAAGGGGCGACTGGCGGCAACGTGGGAAGTATTGATTGGATAATGGATACTGTTTTCCAGTTTCAAAACAAAAAGGTGAGGGGGTTTGTACCTTATCCTATGTTTTTTTTTTTAAACCCAAAGTAAAAATTAATCAAAAAAGATTAAACAACAGCCATTACTCCTTCGGCTACTATTTGTCCTCGGGAATATAAGCACACCGCCAACCACAGAAAGCGACCTTGAAAGTAACTGCGATTTCGAAGAAGCCGAGTTTCGTTTGTTGAGCGAGTTCCACAAGTACAGCGGTGATCTTGTAGCTCTGTTTTGGAAGTACGGGAAAAAAGTTTTGAAGTTGCTTCGAAATGAGGCTGGAGAATTGACGAATGTGGGTGCTGGTGGCAGGTATGCTGAGAACGATTCGGGCCTTGATGACAGTGGGAGTAGTAGCGGAGAAGATGAAGAAAGTAGGATCGAGGCTACGGCAAGGATAAAAAAGAAGCGCTCCAGTTCGAAATCAAATGAAAAGAGTGAAGATTTGGCGGTGGATTGTGAGGATGTTTTGGTCAAGGTGACAGCTTTAAACAACCTGCTTGACAACCCATGTCTAATCCAACCGTGATCTATCAAACAAAAATAAGATTGTTAGACTGATATCAAACATGTCTGTATATCCACCTACTGGAACGGAGATATCATGCATGATTGAATTGGAGTTGATGCTTGACTTGATTGAACTCGCTGCGTCTCTTCCCAGCCATGAAGAACTCGTGTTGAATCTGGCAGCAGCGTTGGCCAATTTCACGTTTTATGGAACAGAGGATAATTTCTTGCTTCAGCGGAAAACGGAAGTTTTAGAATGTGAGTGTAGTGGTTTTGTTGCCCTGCATTTTTCACTTTAAACTAAAAAAAAAAAAAAAAAAAAAAAAAATGATAGTAATGCTACCGCTACTACTTCACGAGAACCATGAGCTTGTCGAACAAGCTACCAGAGTCTACTCGAATCTATGTCGACCTCTACCACCATCACAGTCGCAAAGGAAGGAATCTAACGTCCCAGAAATACAATCTTGGATGTCTCGACACCGTGGAGGCATTGAACTGCTAACTATCCTGATTGATCATCCGTGTCCACAAGTTGTAACCAATGTTTGTGGGACATTGATAAATCTATTCAGTGGGGGTGGAGAGAGAGATACCAACAACAGTGGTGCAATATCATGTGGAAAGCAATTAGTTTCATGTGGTGGAGTCGAAAAGTTGATTGATTTGGTGCAGGATGCAATGGCGGCCAGTGATTTGAGGATTGCTGGGTTGGGATGCAAAGCACTTTTAAACCTGATTTCATTGGATGCATCATCATCAGATGGCATGAGAGGAGGGGAATTATGCTTTTTCAAAGAGGAGGAGGAGTTGCGGTTGGGGGTTTTGATGGTCCAGTATCTCGGTAAAGAATTCTAACCTACTTTCCTACCCCTTTTTTTCGCCAAGTCCTCGAATTCTAACTGGAACAATTTCAGATGTTGTTTCACCACCACTTGTGAATCCGCCTCCCTTTGTACGGATGCAGAGCCAACAGGACTTGTTTTCGCATTCTCCAGGAGAGAATAAAGAAGAGTGGGATTTGGGAGAATCCCAGGACAAGAAAGACAAGGAAACACAGCCTGGGGTTTTAAGTCATGAAGAACGCGAGTTTATGGATATTGCTAAACGTGTGTTGTATCTTCTTGGATGTGACAGTGCAGATGGTGAAGTGGAAACAGAGGAGGATCTTGAATTGGAATCCAGTGGACGGCATCAAAAGAAAGAAGTTGGTGTTTGACGTGACATTTCTTTTTGTTTTCTTCTATTGATTGTGGATGATGGTATAAAGACAGAAAAAAAGCACTCACCATTTTGAGGAGATTTGTGATATGTGTATATTGCTTTTTTCGCGATATCTAATCCCAGTGTCAAGGTGTATCGCGTTTATAAAATCGTTGCTTGTCGAGAGGAAACACCATGGATCTTGAGAGACGCAGTAAACACTTGGAAGACGAGAAGACGTAGAATTGAGAAGAATACGATGATGTGTAAAATTAAAATAGAATTGAACAGAAAGTTGTGGAAGAAGGGAGAAAAATTGCAAAGCACACAACCAACAAAAAAAAAAGTCCAAATTCAACCAAGATGGGCGGTCAAACAATTGCAATCCATGACGACTCTGAAGTAAGATCATCTGAGCACTTTGACTAATAACCATGTATTTAACATGACGTACTTTGGAAACTGCTTAGTTCTCAAATTATGTCCGCAGCAGCAAGCTCACAGTAGTTGACTTTACAGCAACATGGTAAAAAACACAAGAAAGCAATCGCGTATTTCTCGACCGTTCGTGTGCTAATGGACAGTGTGTGGACAGGTGTGGACCATGCAAGATGGTTGCGCCGCGCTTTGAAGCTCTTGCGGGCCAATACCCAGACGTCAACTTCCTGAAAGTGGATGTGGATGAGATGAAGTCTATTGCCAGCGCGCACCAGGTGTCCGCAATGCCCACGTTCATGTTCTTCCAAAGCGGCGAGAAGCTTGACCAGGTGCGTGTTTCCAGCGCTTAAAGCCGCTTTTCCTGACAAGAAACCGCGCAGGTCGTCGGCGCTGAAATCGCCAAAGTCGAAGCGCTGACCGCGGCGCTGGCGGTCGACACTGCGGCGCTGACGGCCGACGAACTCAAGGCGCGCGGAAACAAGGAATTCGCGGCGGGAAACCACCCGGCTGCGATCCGCTTCTTCACGGCGGCGATTGCAAAGGACCCAAGCAACCACGTGCTGTACTCAAACAGGTGGGTTGTGCGGGGCGGCGTGTCTGGCTCTGGCGTGGTTAACACTGGGCTGCAGATCCGCGTCGTATGCTAGCACGCAAAACTACACCAAGGCGCTGCTCGATGCCGAAGAAACTGTCAAAATTAACCCATCCTGGGCAAAGGGATACTCACGAAAGGGTGCCGCGTTGCACGGATTGGGCGAGTATGACGAAGCTATTGAGGCATACAAGGCTGGTTTGGAGATTGAGCCTGCGAATGCCCTTTTGAAAAAGGGGTTGGAAGAGGCTGAAGCTTTGGCCTTGGACCAAAAGAATGCTGGTAGCAAGGATGATGGAGAAGATGTGAACGATATGGAGAGTGGTAAGTTTCTATTTTTTTTCTTCAGACGAGATCACCAACGCTTTCCTTTTTTTATTTTCACAGGACTGGGCAAGCTCTTTGGTGGTGACGTTTTTGCCAAGATTGCTCAAAACCCAAAACTCTCCCCCTTGCTTGCTCAGCCAGACTATGTTCAAAAGATTGCCGAAATTCAAAAGAACCCAAGCAACATCAACACCTACATGCAAGATCCACGCATCATGAACACCATGTTGGGATTGATGGGATTGGACGCAAAAGCAATGGGACGGGACGAGATGGATGCTCAGATGAAGGAGGCAGAAGATGATGAGGAAGAGAAGCCAGCGCCAAAACCAACTCCAAAGCCAGCCCAGCAGCAGCAAAAGCAAAAGGCGCCAGAGCCAATGGACGTTGATGATAATCTGTCAGAAGAGGAAAAGGAAAAGAAGGCCAAGCGTGCCGCTAGTGACAAGGCAAAGGATGCTGGTAACGCTCTCTACAAAAAGCGTGCATTTACCGATGCTTTGGCAAAGTACAATGAAGCTTTCGAGTTGGATGAAACCAATATCGCTGTCTTGACCAACAAGTCTGGTTGGTTTTTTCAATGTTTGCAAACTTTTCACTTTCACAATTACTAAACTTGAAACCCAGCTGTTTTGTTTGAAATGGGCGACTTTGATGAATGCATCAAGGTCTGTGACGAAGCCGTCGAAAAGGGACGTGAAATCCGTGCCGATTTCAAGATTATTGCCAAAGCCTTTGGCCGAATGGGTAACGCTTACAGCAAGCTCAACGACCTCAAAAACGCCATCAAGTACTACGAAAAGTCTCTCTCCGAGCACCGTACTCCAGACGTTCTTACAAAACTCCGTGAAACCGAGAAGCTCCAAAAGGAGGCAGAGAAGGAAGCTTATCGCAACCCAGAGCTTGCTGACGCTGCTCGTGAAATCGGAAACGAGTTGTTCAAGAAACATTCTTACGCCGACGCTGTGAAGCACTACACTGAAGCCATCAAACGTAATGACAAGGACCCGCGTAACTTTTCGAACCGTGCTGCTTGTTACATCAAGTTGATGGCGCTTCCAGAAGCTGATAAAGATTGTGATGAAGCTTTGAAGATTGACCCCTTGTTTATCAAGGCTTACATTCGTAAAGCATCCATCCTTATTGCCAAGAGGGACTTTACCAAGGCTGTGGACATGTGTAGTGAGGCTAAGGAGAAGGATGTTGATGGAAAACACCACGCCGAGATTGATGGAATTGTAAGTTGTTCCTTTTTTTCTTTTTGATGAAGTTGCTGATCCTGTGATTACAGATTATGAAAGCGTATGCTGGTCTTAATGAAGTACAATCTGGTGGTGGTGACCGTGAAGAGATTCTCGCTCGCGCTATGCAAGACCCTGAAGTTCAGAAGATTATGGGAGACCCAGTCATGAAAACAATCCTTCAACAAATGCAGGAGGACCCAGCTGCTGCCAGGGACCACATGAAGAACCCGGCAATTGCTGCCAAGATTAGGACTTTGATCAATGCAGGAATTATCCAAACGCGTTAAAAAGTTCGCGTGATTTCTGCATTTGTGTTTTTTAGTTTCTCTGTTTTATTGAAGCATTAAAGAAAGGAAATATTTTTGAATGTTCGGAGTTTCAAATTTCGCTGTCAAACACAAAGAATCCCTAACAATCCACTAGTAGGAGCTACTTCTCCCAGCGACTTTAAATGAGCAGTCTAGGCTTTACATATACCACCATCTACGCCAACAGCTCGTGCGTTCCGGGCAACGTGTTTCAAATAATGTTTGTCCCTGCAACCACACCATGCGTCCCAATCTCGACTTGCTACAGTGTCGACGCCTCTGGAGGAGCCTGGGTTACCACTGGATGCACGAGTTTGTCAAATATCCGCGCAGTAATCTCATCTCAGTTTAAGGATGAGCTCTATTTCAGCACAAACACGTACAACACCGTCAACTGCCAAGGCGCTGTATCTGGAGTGAACGCGTTTTCTCTAGATAAATGCGGACAGACCTCTGCCACTTCTAGTAAAATCAGTTTCGATGGCAATGCACGCACTGGTGGTAACAACAACAAACCAAAGACGGCTATTATATCGAGTTACAATGACACGGACTGTAGTGGACCCAAACTGTCGACATCACCTGATTTGAATATGGTTTTGGATGGAAATTGTCATTTGGTTGTTGATGGCGGAACGTCTTCTTATAATGGATTGATTCAGTTTTTTTAAAGTGCCAAAGACACCCAAAGGGACCAAACTGATAAATGAATAAAAAAAAGGGACTTTGTGAAGTTTTACCAGGTCTGATTTGATCTTCCTGAAGGACGCAATCAGGAACAAGGGTGTATCTGTTGATAAGAAATATTAAATATTCAGGGTTCGAATGAGGCAGGACTTTACATTTTTATTTTGGCATTATATCCCCGCCAGAAAGAATCTATATTACAACCAAAGGGAGAGAAGGGGGTGTGCTTTGTATTTTTGAAGTCATGCAAAGAACTGATTCACATTGTTTATCATGTTTTTGACTGACTTTGTGATCTTGGAAGCAGAGTTGACGGCAGTGTTGCCACCAGAGTCCCCTTCATCGCTCCTTAGTCCCCGAGTCGTCTGTTGGCTGATGGTATGAAAAGGGACTCCTGAGCGAGAGGTTTCGTAGGAGGAGGAGTTGTGGTGGATGTTGCTATGCCGCGCTGGAGCAATGAGAGACATGACAGCTGATGAAGGGGAGGAGCTCATTGGTTTCAAGTGTGTCCGCATTAAGAAGTAATTGTATATAGGTGCTGGTTTGTTGAAGGGGGGGAAAGGTTATGTGAAGGCTTGCTATTTGAGCTCCTTTTTGTTTGGGTTGGAACCTTGTGAATGCTCTGAAACGACCGACTTCGAACTTTGCTGGAAATTGTGCCCAATGGTCACGAAATTTTTTTAAGATTAGAACCCGTAATGCTTTTCAACTTAATCTGCAGTACTGAAGACGCCCTATCCTAAAAGGGGAAAAACGTATTATGTCGATGCATTGATGACCCTTGACGTTTGCCCCTGTCTCTCTTAATTCATCAAACAATTAGTTTTAAGTTCAGTGTTCTGATAAAATGCACAAAAGAATAAGACTTTCAGTTTTGAGTGAATAGTAGCGATTAATCATGCATTCATAGAATAAATCATATTTTATTCATCCCACTAAAACAAATGTATTATAACCAGAAATTATAATGGAAAGGACTCAATATTATTGCAATACTGAATCCTGATAACACGGAAAGCAATGTTTTTTGTAACCGAAAGGTTGTGTACTGCACTCTTTCGCAGCCAAACTGGTCATTTTGAATTTCATTTGAATAGCTTGGCAATGATATACGTGATTCCGCTGGAGGAAGAAGTGGAGTCATTTGTCTTGGTCCTTGGAACGGAAAGTTGGGTGACTCCTTGATCTGGTCTGGGAATAAAAACATGGTTCTTTGGAGCGAAGGAAGCAACGACACTTGGGGAAAGCATTTTGAAGTTGATTTGAAAGAGACTAAGAGTTCTGAGGGTTGGATATGTAGTCGGTGGTGCGAACCATTTATACATTTCCAGGTTTTTTGAACCTGCCGGTTTCAGAGTTGAGGTCAAGTCCAATACTGTGACGTGGCGCATAGAACTCTTTTCTCGAGCGTGGTTTCTTTTGATTGTTTGGCAGAATCGTGGGGATTTGTGCCTTTTTTATCCTTCATCATCTGATATCATTACTCCATAACTACAGGCAAGAAAAAGCGTTTCAGTATGGTATTGTTGGATAAAGGGTAACACATCAATAATGAACAGATTGACCAGAATAGAGTAACAAATTTAAACGAGATAGGAAGTCAATAGTCATTAATTTTTTAATAAAGCTTTATTTTTTTGGTATTTATATAATATGCACAATGCAAGGCTTAAATATCATTATATTGATGCAAGAGAAGGATGGATCAATCAAGTGGCTCGTTGGATGTGTGTCCAAAATGAGCGACTATTTAAAGAGATTTTTCACAGAAGCCTTGAATGACTCGATGCTATTTTTTGAGCTTGTCGAGTCGTTGGTGTTTGTTCGTGGAACTGGAAGGCCGAACACTTCTTGGCCGTTCTTGGGGACAAAGACGTGGTCCTTGGGAACCATGGAGGCGACTACGCTGGGAGAGAACATTCTGACTATTTTGGTTGTTGTTGTTTGTTTTGATGAGGGTAGTCTGTACAAGAGTCACTTCCTTTTATGTTTGTTTTGAAGGAGTTGAACCTTACATTTCAAACTGTGGCAAAGTCATGGCAAAGTCACCTCGACACACGGCAACTCAACCTGTCACGTGATTCGATTGAACTGGAAGATTCGAGGAGCTTCTGTTGCGAATACTGAGTCAGATGTTCGCTGACTCTCGATTACCGTTTCACGCGTTTTACTGCAATATTGAAATTGGGTATGATACATCCTTTATTTAACATTGCAGAACCAAAACATCACTCATCAATGAGTTTTACAAAGTCTCTGGATTTCGGGTGATTTAGTTTCGCTGTAAAGATTCTCTTAAAGGTGTAGACTGATTCTGGAATATGCTGCGGACGTTTCACACCTTTGAGAAAGTAGACGTGGTTTTTAGGTGCGAGAGAAGCTACTGCGTTTGGGGAATTATGGTGCATTCGACGTTGGATGGCTAATGGATTGGTTTTTTTTGTTGCTTTTATGTGTTCGTCGAAACATGTTGAACTTTGGTTTATTCGCCCCACGAATTTTGGAACACTGTAAACTAACAGCTGCTTTCGCTTTTTGAAGTATCAGATGGGTGTTTTACTTGATGGTAATGTGCTTTATTGCATGAGGGGATTTTCAAGAAAGAAGTGCAATAATCTCGTCATCCTTTCAGCAACCCGAAGTTTCTTCTGGAAAAACTTTAATAAGTACTTTACAAGTTTAATTTCACAAGTTTAACAATGTTGAATGCTATTGTACATAGTTTTTATTATCAAGAATACAGAAAGAAAGCAGTTGAAGGAAGGGAACTGAAAGAGAACCGATCCGACATTACGAGAACAGCTTATCAAGGAATGTTTTGATTGACTTCATGGAGCGAGATGCTGTTGAGTCATTGGTACTTGATCGTGTGATTGGGATTCCAAAGACCTCGGCACTGTTATTTTGGGCGTGAAGACGTGGTTCTTGTGAGCAAAGGTGGCAATCATGCTTGGGGACATTTGCGAAGGAGTATTTCAAGACAAATTATGGAAGCGATTGTGTGGGCGTCGCTGGCTTTAATACTTTTGAATGGTTGCTGCGGGTGGCACAGCAAGGTGTAAATAACAATTGAACTTTTTATCAAGAGTTCGTTCCGAATACTTAATTTTATTTTCAAAGATCAATTGAGAGCATTTTCAACACAGCATACACTTGTCCCCGATGGTGCATTCCGTGATTTACAACGTGAAATAGCACATGCCCCAGATTCTTTTTGTAACTACTTTCCAGTGTCTCATTCAGCCCTTCCACGAATTCCTTCCACAAAACAGCCTGCTTTCGAATTGACGCCGCCATCTCCTTGCGATCACTCACGAAGTCTTCCCAGTCGATTTGCTCAGAGTCCTTCGTTGCGTACATTTCTTCATCAGGCCGCTTCCAATATCGATCAAAGCGGGATACATCCCTTCCCTGCAACCTCTCGTACCAGACAATATCACCAATTAGCATATGGTTCAAGGTGCCATGAATAGATCTGAAGCAGAGGCCAGTGTTGGAGTGGTACAGTTCATCGCTGACTTTATCGTCGAGAAGCAGCAATAACGAGTCGTATTCAACCATGTTTTGCTGTGCATGTTCAACAAATAGCGCCTTTCCAGTGATCGGCAGCAGGGGTCTGACATACAAAGCATCGAGGGCAAGCGGCTTCAAACCAGCAATACTCAGAAATCCAGAGATTTTTCCTCTGAGAGTTGTTGCGGTGTTTGTAGCGTTGAGTTTATTTGACGTATTGGTAAGGGTTCCCAAAGCATTAAGCTCTTCCTGAACTAAAATCATCGTCTCCTGCGAAACTTTTCCGGCGTGCGTGGCAAGATGCTCTTTCTGCTTGTGGTTGGCCCAATCGTTGTATCGAACCAGGAAGTCGTCCATACGTTTATAAAAAATTGTTGACTTTTATTGATTTCAAGTTTTCGACACTTTGCCTTGCTGCGAGTGCTGAGAGTTTCTTGATTCGTCAGAGATTGAAACAAATCCTCCTCCTCCCCCACGCTGCGAAGATGCCGACAGACGTGCGGGATGCCCATGATCTCCCAAGGAATGATTCATTCCAAATTTGGGAACTTCGCTCACAACTATATTCTGGTTCGTGTTTCTTGACCAGTTTGCAAAAGAGGTGGAATCTTTCGCAAAAACTTGATAGACTTTAAGCTTCAGCAGATCTATAAATCGCGGTAAGCTTTTCCCCGATCGCGCAAACAGAAGAGGTATAATGGGATCTACAAAGTGGAAAGAATAGAAGATGTTAAATTTGCATGATATAAACCATTATCAGGTCTCGCCTTCGCATTTTAAAGCCGCTTTGACAAATTTGTATTCCTCACTTGTGAGCAGGTCTATCTTTTTGGCTTTCACTGTCATTGTTTCAAACTTTCTCCATTGCGACTAATGTGACTTCACAATTAGAAATTGAAATCGAGATTTAGAATGTTACCGCCGAGAACATCCAAGTCTCCAAGTTCCCCACACTGCTGCTCACGACTGAGCTACTTGGAATCATCGAATTGGCAGACGTAAACAGAAAGTCTACCTGGTTGGCGGTAGATTGCTGGGTGCACTGTGCCATCCCAACCATTGTTGAACTCATATCCTCGTTCCTAATGGGAGCAAACATTGGAAATCAGAACAATGAAGACAAAACATCGAAGAATTACCCAAAGGCTGCAAAAAACTGCTTCAGCTCTTCTTCTTTTTCCTTCATTTCTTTTCCACTGAGACCCAACTTGAATGTCCCCACAAAAAGAAAGTAAACGAGTAGAGATAGCGCACTTGTTATAATCAGAACAGCTAAGCTTAGTTTGGCTGAAATAAATGATTGCTTAAATAATCTGTGGGATCAGTGTTGATTTCAAGTGCTAACAGGACAGCACAAATGACAGCACAGTATATATAGATTCCGCCACGGAAGTAGTTGTACCAGAAGATCTCATTGGGTTTTCCCAATAAAGAGCACAGTGCCAATAGTGAAAGCAACGCAATCAGGGTTGAGAGAAACTCTTTGTTCCCAATGTTAAAGTATAGAATCAGAATCAGCGTTTTTGAAACAGAATCCAAGTAGATGCACCATTCTTTGTCCTTGAAATCGAACTGTTTGCGTAGAGACTAACATAATTTTCTTAGTCATTATTGCTTTTAATAAGATGTCCCACAAATCACTCCACCTTCAACGTTTTACTATATCGCACAACAGAATTTGTGAAGGCACACGACAAGACTAATGAAAGCAACGACATGGTCCAATGTCTGCCAGCAAAGCATGCTTCTTCGAAACTGTTTTTAAATATCCAATCTTGTGTTGAAAGGCGACAATCAAAAACTTTCGATAAAAGCTCAACGCTTGGACTGTACATGATGACAGCATAATTTGGTAGAAAATCGGCCAAGACGGAGTGAAAATATGTCAAGCCAACGAGCTTCCGTGGGTAATACTCCTCGAGAATTGCGTAGAAGTAAGTTGTATAGAGCATACACACGAGCCACACAAACACCAACACAAGTAGAATGATGTAGTAGGCGTACCAGTCAGGTATCAACCCGAGATATGAAATTACATCCATGTACAGATTATCTTGAATCACCACAGATTTGTGAAGACATAGGTAGAGAATTTGGAAACAGGTGACAAATTGGGTAATGATAGCTAACTGGTTTTGTATGGTGAATTTCACTTTCCCAGCCGTTTTCATCGCCAACTCTTCTTTTTGATCATCGTCATCATCTTCTCCATTCTCGCCCTGCATATTGGTACTCAAACGCATGCTCCTTGAGTCAGAAGATTCTTCAAGACCAGTTTGGTTCAATTGTATTTGATAGAAATTGATGCCGAAAGGAATTGCGTTTGCCAGGATTAAAGCAATATAGTAAATCATATACAAAGAGTATCCAACAGGCGTACTTGATATGTTTGATGTATTATCCCAAAATTTGATTGAATTGTCCCAATCGTACGCCTTCGATCCTTAAAATGAAAAATGAACAACATAAGCAAACATAACGAAAATTAAGTCAAGAGGCTAATTAGCTCAACTGTTTGCATAAAATTCTTTTCGCTTGAAGCCCAAATTTAAGTCATCCATAACGTTCTTTCGATTACATGATACCAAGTTTAATGCATACAAGTTGTCATCTACAAGCTTTCCGGTAACAGAAACCCAACCTTGAGCCAAGTTTTCATTCTTCACTTGCATATTGGTAAACTTAAAACATTTGTTAGAAAACCACTTGTTCAGTGTCGCACATTTTTTGACATCACCAGAAAGTACCAAAAATACACCATCGCCTTAATTCGATCGCATTCGTATTGGGAGCCCGGAGAAAAGTAGAAGTAATTTTCTCGAATCAAGATAAAAGACATCAAGGAGATTGGATACGCTGCCGCGTCGCGGATATCATATATATTTAAGTAGTTGTGGTGATTGAATGGAGCTCCTTCAGCAGCAGCCTTCATTGCTCTGACAGTAGACTCTGTGTTTGGGATTGTTAAAACCTGCATCGCATTGTATAAAGCTGCAATTTGAGGACTTTGGCCCACAGATCGTGCTTGAAATACACTCTCCATGGGGGCATATGTGAGGGAGTATTTGATGTTTGAAGAAATGTAGATCAATTCGCCAGCGGAATTTCCCAGGATTGTGGACGATGGCCATTTGGGTAAACTCGAAGCACCAATAAGTGATTTAAACTTGCTTGAATATTTAACTAGATAGCTTGTGAATATCTGAGTACTTCCACTCGAGTCCCCACGTCCAATCAGTTTGATTTGCGCGGCCGGCAGGGGAAGGCCTGGATTCAACTCTTGGATTGCTGTCGCATTCCACCATGCGATAGCCCCACAGAACATATCGCCCAGCACAGTGCCATTCAGAATCAATTGGCTGTTGATAAATTGGTTAACATAAACAAGCAAAGTAACAAGTAAACAAATAATTATGAGTCACACCTTCCAGTCTGGCAATCCAGGAACATTATGGATAACAGCCAGAGCGCCCGCCATCGTTGGGAACAGCAGCGCACCCAAATGCGCCGGGGCTCTCGGATCAATGTATTTAGTAACATTGGAATACCCCGAGCCGTCGTCGGGCAGAAAGTATTTCAAATCCGATGCTGAAACATCGGAATCAGTTGCCCCAAAGAGACCAAACGCGTTAAAGAAATCAGAGCGGCCAACACCGCTTCCCGCTGCAAGAAACGAGGAATCCAACACATACGGCGACTGTTGCTGCTGGAGGTAGGCCGAGAAGGACGCCAGCGACCGCCAGTACGTGTTGGCCATCATCGAGCTGCCCGATCCGTTCACGAGGAGGGGAGGTAGAAGAGTGTGCTCTCCCTTGCTTGGCGACGACTCGTTGATGTAGCTCGACAGGAGGCTGCATATAACGACCAGTGATGCAACTGGGACAACCATCGACATGGCGATCTTGAAGCGAAGGGTGACAGGCATGTCAGCGGACATGTTATCCTCCTCAATATCATTTAGCTTTGCTATGACTGGTGTCTTTTGATTGATTCCCATCGTTTCGTGAGTATCTAGCTCTTATTTTCCTATGGTGGAGGGCGGGTTTGAGAACGCGTCAATCTCTCGTTCCAAAACCTGAGTAAATTGTCACAATTGTCTTGGCCGAAAAAATAAGGATGAGACAATTTTCGAATTTGTATTATTTATAAATTTAAAGAAAGAAATAATATCAGAGAATATTTTACAGGGTGAGGAATTGGATTCGGCGGTTTTCAAATGATACAGCTTCCATTATTCGGGCAACATCCTCGTCCTTATAGTTGGCGCCAAACACTCTCAATTCCGGGCAATGTCCAAGCACGCTTCCCAAACACCTTATAATACCCGAGATATTTGTTTTCTTGGAGTCCCCGAACAAGTGCAAGCCAGTCAAGCGCGAAGCGACCGACGAAGGTAGAGGCACCTTATGAAGATCAACCAAAGGAACAGATTGCATATGCAAAGAAATATTCAAGGGAAGCAATTGATCGTTAGGGCATAGAATCAAACATTCGTCGAATAATACGAAGAGGAAACGTTTCAATGGCGCGAGATATGTTCCATAAGCCATCATCAGACATAGAAAAGTGCCTCAATGCTGCTAAAATTTTTCAGACTTCCGTGAACGATAGGTTCCCAGCCCATCATATGGGCAATCGCCGCAAGGTGGTGTGGTGGGTATTCCAAGTTTGGGTCATCTGAGTAAGTAGGGCCAACAAACGAGAAAGCCAGACTAAGCGATTCTAAATTCGGGCCAATTATATCGCCAATGCGAGAGAGATCGAGGCCACCCTCCGGAATTGGTCCTCCAGTGAGAGAGAGTTCCTTCAGAGAGTTTCTCGATGCTTTCAACATCGCAAGCAGAGAAGTAAGGGTAAAGGAGTTTGCTCCATATGATGTTAAGGACAGGCGAACAAGAAAAGAGCCGAGGGTCATTGATTTTGATATTGAAGTGATTTGGTCTATTGATTTCGAAGACAACCCAAATAGAACGTTCGTGGAAGGATGCCCAGTAATAGAAAGATTTTCGATGGATTTGAACTTGATTGAAATAAAGTGAAGTAGACTGGCGTTCGAAGTTGTTGCCCAGCTTTGTAAAAACCAAGTTAGTAAATTCGTTGAAGACGAACCAATCATGAAAATAATAAAAAAAAACTACCCCGCATCTATAATAAGAGTCTTCAATCGATCTACTTGTAATCCATTCAATAAGGCGCCAACTGAGTTCGCATCCATGTCCCAACCCCACTTCCCAAAGTCCAAAAAAGCGTGACGAACGCGCTGCAGCCTTCCGCTCTCCTTCTTCATTAACTTAATAAACTTGGAAGGAATATCTTGGTATCCTCCAATCGTTCGTGTTGCGGGGATGGGAAGCAAATGATGCCAGCGCAGGTACACCCAGAATGGATGAAGCAGACACGTCCGACGAAATTGACACGATACGGATCCAAAAGTTAAGAGAGAAGGTCGTTTGAGGCCAAGATATGTACCAGGGGAAATGTTGATGGACGGGTGAAACTTTGATCTGGTTGGTGAAACAAGAACTGAGCCGGAAGAGACCCCAAAATGCCTTCGCTCTTTCTTTTCTTTATAAATATGCTGTGGAAACAGTCCCAGGTCGGCCGTTGCTCTCTAGCCAAGTTTCTTGGTTTCCTGCTGTTGCGGCAAACTGACGACTGTTTGACGGGACATAATCTGGAGGCAGGACGACGTTAGAGACGCGATTCTGGACGACATTTAAACTGATGCCAAACCTGGCTGGATGTAAAGCAAGATGATAAGCAGAGTCTCAAGTGGGAGTTGGCTAATATGGGACATCCAATAAAAAAATGAAGAAAACCACTATGATTTACGGGAGGCTGCTGGAGCCATGCGAATTGTTTGCAGTATGAAAGTAACAGTTATATATATATCTAATCACATAATCACAATCGAATAACACAAGTTTCACTTCGGAATCACACTTCCATCGCATCCATATTCAAACTCATGCCCTTGATGCAGATTTTCCTCGAAACTAAACAAAAGTTCCATGAACGCTTGTAGCACCGAAGTTGTGTTTGTCAGTTTCCAATCCTGCAATAGGTTCGCGCTCCCTTGTATTTTGGATTCCTCAAAATTCACAGCAGCCACCAGGTTTGGAAAATTGTGAAGAGTTTCAGAATTCAGCACTTGCTTCCACCAGGCCATTTTAATGTCCACCTCACTCCACTGCGTCACGTCACTTGAATTTCGGTATGCGGGCACGTATGGAGAACCGGTTTCAGGGAGTAGCATCGGTTTGTTGTGTGATTCAGGTGTACAAAACATATGGTAGAAGTCATGGATTCTCTGATACGCGTCTAAATCCGTGACCAAGTTGGGAATCCAGCACGCTTTCCACAACAGAACCACTTCCAGTAAGATAGTCTTTGAAGTATGTCGATGGTACTGGGCAGTTCCGGCAATCGGCAAATGGGTAGTAGTACAGAGACAACGCGACCCAGTCAACCACGTCATCTCCAGGATAAAACGGAGTGTAAGGATCATCAAGTGAATTGATTTCGCCGTCATTGTTTGTATCCATTGCGATAAAGTTTGGTCCTGAAGTTGGAATGGGTGTTGACCCACCACCAACAAATGGATAGGTTATTCCAATATTCGGGCCCCACACCATTGCTGTTAAAATTGATAAATATCGGCTCATGCACGCGTAAATGTATGTAACGTACCAGTCATATTGGTGTGCTTCCGAACAAACTCTGTCACTCGTCGGAACATTCTTACAAATTCCATCGGTTGATTTCCATACACAAACCAATCCCCTTGAAAGGCGGTTTAGATATTTTGAAGAAAGATCTGAGGGTCTCGTACCATTCATTTCTGAACCAAACCGCAACAGAATGGGTGTGCCATAGAAGCTATTTATGCGCGAAAAATCCCGAGCGAGGCGATCTAAAATTTCGTCGGAATACGAGGTTGGATTGTTTGATGTAGGCATCATTGTGATTTCTAGAATTCCTCCAACTCGACCAACTTCGGATCCAAACCAATTCAGCAGCCCGGCGTCATAGGGCGCTGTGGCGATGGCATCGAGATCCATAAATGCGTTACTAAAAGGAGAATATAATTATGTAAATTGGACCACAGGAGTCGGACAGAGTTACATACAATATTACGGGGGTATATCCTTTCATTTTCTGACGAATCATTGACGGTGTTTCATAGCTCCAATCTAAGCTGAATCCGAGAATTATTGAGTTTTTGATTTGCGGCTGAACTCGCGCGAAGCCTTTTGAGGCATCGAATTGACATCTGTGGCGGGAAAACATTAGGGAAACATAGTTCAACACGATGCTCATTTTAGAGTTGAATGATAAAATGTTACCCCAACGCGGGAATTCCAGTGATTGGATCCAATATAGGGACTTGTTTCGTGGGTGAATTGGCAGGTGTCGCGGAGATATGGAGGTTGTAGATTTTCCACGAGAAATAGAGTAAACACAACAGTCCGAGGCACAATGCCAGCATTGATTTGATCCAAAACAAGCAGAAGCAAACACGATGTTTAAAGGAGTGCTCTTGTCTCCGATGGTGCAAATGAATGGAGGAAAGACTCAACGATGAACGTGTTGACTTGCGAGTAGCGACAGCAACCTTCTCTACGCGTCTGATAAGAGAATCTGACATGCAGCCGTAATCGGACATTGGTTTTAAAAATGCTGAAATGTTGCACCAGCGGTTTCCGGTGTTTTCTGTTTTGTTTTCGGATTGACAAGTTTGACAGGCGGGGTCTTTCAGTCATCAGAGTCGCCTTTATTCCGATGATAGATACTTTGCAAACTATCTTGCTACTTTTTTCAATGGCCAATACGCCATCTGCCCACATAATAATCATAGTAAGGCTCCAGTCTTGAGTTACTTCCCAGTCCCAACTTTTCAAGGCGAATGATGCGATGAACCTCATTGCAAGCTTGACCCTTTGAAGTATATACCATCTTGCGAGTATTGTGTTCGTCGTAATTAGCGCAAGAGTGGTGATACATCCACACGGATTTTTATTTGTTTTGATTGACCTAAGAATTATCATGATTTAACTGCTGAACGCGCCCATCATGAGAAACGGCATGATACCGCCTCTAAAAAACATCATTAAGGACGTATAAACCCTGTTCAACATCAAGGCACGTACCCATGACCCGAATGACGACTGAAATAGTCAATATCAATGTCAATCGCACATGCCTACCATGAAAATGAATGAGCTTGTGCACGGGGAATAGGTTCAAATTCTAATAACCAACCAAAATAACAGCGCGCTCATCCAACGAGATTGGTCTGGATGGAGGAATATTGTCCATATGAATTGCATAGACTCCTGTATCTGTGAAAATTTCGCGAGCAAACCCAGCAAAATTACGGTTGACTGCCGACAATATACCACCATTTTCATCCTCAATGTGGAAATCCCACGACAGAAATGGCGATTCGATGATTCCAAACTGCTTTTGGCCCAGAAATAAATCGTATTTTCGTTTAATCAGGTGCCAGACTTGTTTGACTTCTCCAATCACGTTATCATTGGCATCTGAAATCGTAATGGATGAGTTCAGAAACCACTTAATGGGTCTGTCGATCTATGTAGAGACGTAGACAGGGGGATTGAGTTTCTTTGAGAAGAGCAAACATTCCCACCTTCAAAACCACATTCCCTTGGACATCTAATACAACAGCCTTAAATGCTCTTCTTGTACCCATAACTTGACGGAGAATAGTCCCCGCAAATGAGGTCTCTTCTTCAGCAATAAACCCGACAGGAACGCCATTAGCATCCTATAAGCAAAACAGAATTCAAGGGATATTCCCTAGAAATAGAAATGGTCGAGTTTTTACCGTGACAGAATACTTGTTGGCCTGTTCGTAACCAACAAGAACGTTCATCATTTCAATCTGACGCCCAATCATGAGCCCTGTGTGCTGCAGGACATACGAAGGACCATCATTTGTCCTGCTTGATCACGTCTTCTGGTTTCTCGACTGGTAGAATGATTGAATGTGAGATCTGGGGATGAAGCTCGAT